>JAQFWZ010000097.1:538368-555868 GCA_027789725.1 Dendropsophus ebraccatus | reverse complement strand
GGAAAGAAGGAGGAGGAGGAGGGGGCCGCCGCCACTACAGCTGCCGGAGAGAAGGAGGAGAAGAGGGGCCGCCGCCACTACAGCCAACGAGGAGGAGGAGGGGGCCGCCGCCACTACAGCTGCCGGAGAGAAGGAGGAGAAGAGGGGCCGCCGCCACTACAGCCAACGAGGAGGAGGAGGGGGCCGCCGCCACTACAGCCGCCCGAGAGAATGAGGAGAAGGGGGCCGCCGCCACTACAGCTGCCGGAGAGAAGGAGGAGGAGGAGGGGGGGGCCGCCGCCACTACAGCTGCCGGAGAGAAGGAGGAGGAGGAGGGGGCCGCCGCCACTACAGCTGCCGGAAAGAAGGAGGAGGAGGAGGGGGCCGCCGCCACTACAGCTGCCGGAGAGAAGGAGGAGAAGAGGGGCCGCCGCCACTACAGCCAACGAGGAGGAGGAGGGGGCCGCCGCCACTACAGCCGCCCGAGAGAAGGAGAAGAGGGGCCGCCGCCACTACAGCCAACGAGGAGGAGGAGGGGGCCGCCGCCACTACAGCCACCCGAGAGAATGAGGAGAAGGGGGCCGCCGCCACTACAGCTGCCGGAGAGAAGGAGGAGGAGGGGGCCGCCGCCACTACAGCCAACGAGGAGGAGGAGGAGGGGGCCGCCACTACAGCCAACGAGGAGGAGGGGGATGGGTGAAAACAGTAACCTCACGTACCGGCCTCAGGTTTGCTCAGGTCATAGATACGCAGCAGCTTGTCCTGTCCTCCCGTGAGCAGGTGATTACTGTCCTGGAAGAGGAGACACAGTCAGCCCGATGCCACAGCACAAGCCACCCCCTGCCCCTCCCTCCCCCGGCTGAAGCCTCTCCCTTGCCCCTCCCTCCCCCAGATGAAGCCTCTCCCTTGCCCCTCCCTCCCCCAGGTGAAGCCTCTCCCTTGCCCCTCCCTCCCCCAGGTGAAGCCTCTCCCTTGCCCCTCCCTCCCCCAGGTGAAGCCTCTCCCTTGCCCCTCCCTCCCCCAGGTGAAGCCTCTCCCTTGCCCCTCCCTCCCCCTGGTGAAGCCTCTCCCTTGCCCCTCCCTCCCCCTGGTGAAGCCTCTCCCTTGCCCCTTCCCCAGATGAAGCCTCTCCCTTGCCCCTCCCTCCCCCAGATGAAGCCTCTCCCTTGCCCCTCCCTCCCCCTGGTGAAGCCTCACCCTTGCCCCTCCCCCAGATGAATCCTCTCCCTTGCCCCTACCCCAGGTGAAGCCTCTCCCTTGCCCCTCCCTCCCCCAGGTGAAGCCTCTCCCTTGCCCCTCCCTCCCCCAGGTGAAGCCTCTCCCTTGCCCCTCCCCCAGGTGAAGCCTCTCCCTTGCCCCTCCCCCAGGTGAAGCCTCTCCCTTGCCCCTCCCCCAGATGAAGCCTCTCCCTTGCCCCTCCCTCCCCCAGATGAAGCCTCTCCCTTGCCCCTCCCTCCCCCAGATGAAGCCTCTCCCTTGCCCTTCCCCCAGATGAAGCCTCTCCCTTGCCCTTCCCCCAGATGAAGCCTCTCCCTTGCCCCTCCCTCCCCCAGATGAAGCCTCTCCCTTGCCCCTCCCTCCCCCAGATGAAGCCTCTCCCTTGCCCTTCCCCCAGGTGAAGCCTCTCCCTTGCCCCTCCCTCCCCCAGATGAAGCCTCTCCCTTGCCCCTCCCCCAGATGAAGCCTCTCCCTTGCCCCTCCCCCAGATGAAGCCTCTCCCTTGCCCCTCCCCAATATGAAGCCTCTCCCTTGCCCCTCCCTCCCCCAGGTGAAGCCTCTCCCTTGCCCCTCCCTCCCCCTGGTGAAGCCTCTCCCTTGCCCCTCCCTCCCCCAGGTGAAGCCTCTCCCTTGCCCCTCCCTCCCCCTGGTGAAGCCTCTCCCTTGCCCCTCCCTCCCCCTGGTGAAGCCTCTCCCTTGCCCCTCCCCCAGATGAAGCCTATCCCTTGCCCCTCCCTCCCCCTGGTGAAGCCTCTCCCTTGCCCCTCCCCCTGGTGAAGCCTCTCCCTTGCCCCTCCCCCAGATGAAGCCTATCCCTTGCCCCTCCCTCCCCCTGGTGAAGCCTCTCCCTTGCCCCTCCCCCAGATGAAGCCTCACCCTTGCCCCTCCCCCAGATGAATCCTCTCCCTTGCCCCTACCCCAGGTGAAGCCTCTCCCTTGCCCCTCCCTCCCCCAGGTGAAGCCTCTCCCTTGCCCCTCCCTCCCCCAGGTGAAGCCTCTCCCTTGCCCCTCCCTCCCCCAGATGAAGCCTCTCCCTTGCCCCTCCCTCCCCCAGATGAAGCCTCTCCCTTGCCCTTCCCCCAGGTGAAGCCTCTCCCTTGCCCCTCCCTCCCCCAGATGAAGCCTCTCCCTTGCCCCTCCCCCAGGTGAAGCCTCTCCCTTGCCCCTCCCTCCCCCCAGATGAAGCCTCTCCCTTGCCCCTCCCCCAGATGAAGCCTCTCCCTTGCCCCTCCCCCAGATGAAGCCTCTCCCTTGCCCCTCCCCAATATGAAGCCTCTCCCTTGCCCCTCCCTCCCCCAGGTGAAGCCTCTCCCTTGCCCCTCCCTCCCCCTGGTGAAGCCTCACCCTTGCCCCTCCCTCCCCCAGGTGAAGCCTCTCCCTTGCCCCTCCCTCCCCCAGGTGAAGCCTCTCCCTTGCCCCTCCCTCCCCCTGGTGAAGCCTCTCCCTTGCCCCTCCCTCCCCCTGGTGAAGCCTCTCCCTTGCCCCTCCCCCAGATGAAGCCTATCCCTTGCCCCTCCCTCCCCCTGGTGAAGCCTCTCCCTTGCCCCTCCCCCTGGTGAAGCCTCTCCCTTGCCCCTCCCCCAGATGAAGCCTCTCCCTTGCCCCTCCCTCCCCCTGGTGAAGCCTCTCCCTTGCCCCTCCCTCCCCCTGGTGAAGCCTCTCCCTTGCCCCTCCCTCCCCCAGGTGAAGCCTCTCCCTTGCCCCTCCCTCCCCCAGATGAAGCCTCTCCCTTGCCCCTCCCCAGATGAAGCCTCTCCCTTGCCCCTCCCCCAGATGAAGCCTCTCCCTTGCCCCTCCCCCTGGTGAAGCCTCTCCCTTGCCCCTCCCCCAGATGAAGCCTCTCCCTTGCCCCTCCCCCAGATGAAGCCTCTCCCTTGCCCCTCCCCCAGATGAAGCCTCTCCCTTGCCCCTCCCCCAGATGAAGCCTCTCCCTTGCCCCTCCCTCCCCCGGGTGAAGCCTCTCCCTTGCCCCTCCCTCCCCTGGGTGAAGCCCCTCCCTTACCTGGGTGAAGTCCACGCTCTTCACAATGTGTTTATGTGCCAGTGTGATGAGCTCCTCCCCGGTCACCGCGTCCCACACCTTCCTGCCAGGAGAGAGATACTGAGGGTGACGCCATGTGCTGCCACTGTTCCCCGATATGGCCCCAATGTAGCAGAGCTCACACTTACGCTGTGAAGTCCGCCGCCGCTGTAGCCGCCTTAGTAGCGTTCTTATTCAGCGTGGCACCCCACACCGCCCCCTTGTGGCCAAGGAACGTCCCGATCCAGTCTCCAGTGTCTCCCTGACGCAACATCGGCTTCCCATCTGTGAGGGGAGACAACAAAAGGGAGGGCCCTGAGAGCTCCGAGGGCGGGACCACAAAGGGGAGGGCCCTGAGAGCTCCGAGGGCGGGACCACAAAGGGGAGGGCCCTGAGAGCTCCGAGGGTAGTCCCCAGTATGTGTGAGGGGGCAGGTTAGGGGGGGGGGGATCCCCGGTACAGGGGGCAGGTTAGGGGGGGGGGGGGATCCCCGGTACAGGGGGCAGGTTAGGGGGGGGGGGGGGATCCCCGGTACAGGGGGCAGGTTAGGGGGGGGGGGGGATCCCCGGTACAGGGGGCAGGTTAGGGGGGGGGGGGGATCCCCGGTACAGGGGGCAGGTTAGGGGGGGGGGATCCCCGGTACAGGGGGCAGGTTAGGGGGGGGGATCCCCGGTACAGGGGGCAGGTTAGGGGGTGCGGTCCCCGGTACAGGGGGCAGGTTAGGGGGTGCGGTCCCCGGTACAGGGGGCAGGTTAGGGGGGTCCCCGGTATTGGGGGCAGGTTAGGGGGTGCGGTCCCCGGTATAGGGGGCAGGTTAGGGGGGGTGATCCCCGGTATAGGGGGCAGGTTGGGGGGGGGGGTGATCCCCGGTATAGGGGGCAGGTTAGGGGGGGGTGATCCCCAGTATAGGGGGCAGGTTAGGGGGGGGGATCCCCAGTATAGGGGGCAGGTTAAGGGGGGGTGATCCCCGGTATAGGGGGCAGGTTAGGGGGGTCCCCGGTATAGGGGGCAGGTTAGGGGGGGGATCCCCAGTATGGGGGATCCCCAGTATAGGGGGCAGGTTAGGGGGGTCCCCGGTATAGGGGCAGGTTAGGGGGGTCCCCGGTATAGGGGGCAGGTTAGGGGGGTCCCCGGTATAGGGGGCAGGTTAGGGGGGTCCCCGGTATAGGGGGCAGGTTAGGGGGGTCCCCGGTATAGGGGGCAGGTTAGGGGGGGGATCCCCAGTATGGGGGATCCCCAGTATAGGGGGCAGGTTAGGGGGGTCCCCGGTATAGGGGCAGGTTAGGGGGGTCCCCGGTATAGGGGGCAGGTTAGGGGGGTCCCCGGTATAGGGGGCAGGTTAGGGGGGTCCCCGGTATAGGGGCAGGTTAGGGGGTGCGGGCCCCGGTATAGGGGCAGGTTAGGGGGGTCCCCGGTATAGGGGCAGGTTAGGGGGGTCCCCGGTATAGGGGCAGGTTAGGGGGGTCCCCGGTATAGGGGGCAGGTAAGGGGGGGTCCCCGGCTCTCACCTTTGCAGGCGCTGATGAGGAAGTAGCCGTACGGGGTGATGCCGGAGAAGGCCAGGTCCACCACAGGCCGAGTGTGCCCGGAGCAGGTGAGGGGGGTCTGCCGCATCGCCATGGTCTCCACACAACAGCTGCAGCCGCACGCCACCGGAAGCTGCGCTCAGGAAATACCGCACCGGAAGACGCCCCCGCCATGTTGGATTAGGGCGGAAGTGAGCAAACCGGAAAGCTTAGCATTCCGCTTCAAAGATGAAGATCTGCCTCATAAGAGAGCACCGCCCCCTAGAACTGAGGCTGCGCGGAAATACATCTGAGTGCTCCGCCTCCTAAACATAAGAGCCCCCTGCTCCCTATATGTCAGGAGAACCCCAAATCCTACACCTGAGGATATCCTGCCCCTACACCTGATTATATCCTGCCCCCTACACCCGAGGATATCCTGCCCCTACACCCGAGGATATCCTGCCCCCAACACCCGAGGATATCCTGCCCCTACACCTGAGGATATCCTGCCCCCAACACCTGAGGATATCCTGCCCCCAACACCTGAGGATATCCTGCCCCCAACACCTGAGGATATCCTGCCCCCTACACCTGAGGATATCCTGCCCCTACACCTGAGGATATCCTGCCCCTACACCTGAGGATATCCTGCCCCTACACCTGAGGATATCCTGCCCCCTACACCTGAGGATATCCTGCCCCCAACACCTGAGGATATCCTGCCCCCTACACCTGAGGATATCCTGCCCCCTACACCCGAGGATATCCTGCCCCTACACCTGAGTATATCCTGCCCCCAACACCTGAGGATATCCTGCCCCTACACCTGAGGATATCCTGCCCCTACACCCGAGGATATCCTGCCCCTACACCTGAGGATATCCTGCCCCTACACCCGAGGATATCCTGCCCCCTACACCCGAGGATATCCTGCCCCCAACACCTGAGGATATCCTGCCCCCTACACCTGATTATATCCTGCCCCTACACCTGAGGATATCCTGCCCCTACACCTGAGGATATCCTGCCCCTACACCTGATTATATCCTGCCCCTACACCTGAGGATATCCTGCCCCTACACCTGATTATATCCTGCGCCCAACACCTGAGGATATCCTGCCCCCTACACCTAATTATATCCTGCCCCTACACCTGAGGATATCCTGCCCCCTACACCCGAGTATATCCTGCGCCCAACACCTGAGGATATCCTGCCCCTACACCTGAGGATATCCTGCCCCTACACCTGAGGATATCCTGCCCCTACACCTGATTATATCCTGCCCCTACACCCGAGGATATCCTGCCCCCAACACCCGAGGATATCCTGCCCCTACACCTGATTATATCCTGCCCCCTACACCCGAGGATATCCTGCCCCCTACACCCGAGGATATCCTGCCCCTACACCCGAGGATATCCTGCCCCTACACCTGAGGATATCCTGCCCCTACACCTGAGGATATCCTGCCCCTACACCTGAGGATATCCTGCCCCCTACACCCGAGGATATCCTGCCCCCTACACCCGAGGATATCCTGCCCCTACACCTGAGGATATCCTGCCCCTACACCTGAGGATATCCTGCCCCTACACCTGAGGATATCCTGCCCCCTACACCTGATTATATCCTGCCCCTACACCTGAGGATATCCTGCCCCTACACCTGAGGATATCCTGCCCCTACACCTGAGGATATCCTGCCCCTACACCCGAGGATATCCTGCCCCTACACCCGAGGATATCCTGCCCCTACACCCGAGGATATCCTGCCCCCTACACCTGATTATATCCTGCCCCTACACCTGAGGATATCCTGCCCCCTACACCTGATTATATCCTGCCCCTACACCTGAGGATATCCTGCCCCTACACCTGAGGATATCCTGCCCCCTACACCTGATTATATCCTGCCCCTACACCTGATTATATCCTGCCCCTACACCTGAGGATATCCTGCCCCTACACCTGAGGATATCCTGCCCCCTACACCTGAGGATATCCTGCCCCTACACCTGATTATATCCTGCCCCTACACCTGAGGATATCCTGCCCCTACACCTGAGGATATCCTGCCCCCTACACCTGATTATATCCTGCCCCTACACCTGAGGATATCCTGCCCCTACACCTGAGGATATCCTGGCCCCTACACCTGAGGATATCCTGCCCCTACACCTGAGGATATCCTGCCCCCAACACCTGAGGATATCCTGCCCCCTACACCCGAGGATATCCTGCCCCCAACACCTGAGGATATCCTGCCCCTACACCTGAGGATATCCTGCCCCCTACACCCGAGGATATCCTGCCCCCTACACCTGATTATATCCTGCCCCTACACCTGAGGATATCCTGCCCCCTACACCTGATTATATCCTGCCCCTACACCTGAGGATATCCTGCCCCTACACCTGAGGATATCCTGCCCCCTACACCTGATTATATCCTGCCCCTACACCTGAGGATATCCTGCCCCTACACCTGAGGATATCCTGGCCCCTACACCTGAGGATATCCTGCCCCCAACACCTGAGGATATCCTGCCCCCTACACCTGAGGATATCCTGCCCCTACACCTGAGGATATCCTGCCCCCTACACCCGAGGATATCCTGCCCCCTACACCCGAGGATATCCTGCCCCCTACACCTGAGGATATCCTGCCCCCAACACCTGAGGATATCCTGCCCCCTACACCTGAGGATATCCTGCCCCTACACCTGAGGATATCCTGCCCCTACACCTGAGGATATCCTGCCCCCTACACCCGAGGATATCCCGAGGATATCCTGCCCCCTACACCCGAGGATATCCTGCCCCCTACACCCGAGGATATCCTGCCCCCTACACCCGAGGATATCCTGCCCCCTACACCTGAGGATATCCTGCCCCCTACACCTGAGGATATCCTGCCCCCTACACCTGATTATATCCTGCCCCTACACCTGAGGATATCCTGCCCCCAACACCTGAGGATATCCTGCCCCCTACACCCGAGGATATCCTGCCCCCAACACCTGAGGATATCCTGCCCCCAACACCTGAGGATATCCTGCCCCCTACACCTGATTATATCCTGCCCCTACACCTGAGGATATCCTGCCCCCTACACCTGATTATATCCTGCCCCTACACCTGAGGATATCCTGCCCCCAACACCTGAGGATATCCTGCCCCCAACACCTGAGGATATCCTGCCCCCTACACCCGAGGATATCCTGCCCCCAACACCTGAGGATATCCTGCCCCCAACACCTGAGGATATCCTGCCCCCTACACCTGATTATATCCTGCCCCTACACCTGAGGATATCCTGCCCCCTACACCTGATTATATCCTGCCCCTACACCTGAGGATATCCTGCCCCAACACCTGAGGATATCCTGCCCCCAACACCTGAGGATATCCTGCCCCCTACACCTGAGGATATCCTGCCCCCAACACCTGAGGATATCCTGCCCCTACACCCGAGGATATCCTGCCCCCTACACCTGAGGATATCCTGCCCCTACACCTGAGGATATCCTGCCCCTACACCTGAGGATATCCTGCCTCTACACCTGAGGATATCCTGCCCTCTACACCTGAGGATATCCTGCCCCCTACACCTGAGGATATCCTGCCCCCAACACCTGAGGATATCCTGCCCCCAACACCTGAGGATATCCTGCCCCCTACACCTGAGGATATCCTGCGCCCAACACCTGAGGATATCCTGCCCCCAACACCCGAGGATATCCTGCCCCCTACACCCGAGGATATCCTGCCCCCTACACCCGAGGATATCCTGCCCCCTACACCTGAGAAGAACCCTATATACCTGAGAGCCCCACCCCCAACACCTGAGGATATCCTGGCCCCTACACCTGAGGATATCCTGCCCCCTACACCTGAGGATATCCTGCCCCCTACACCTGAGTATATCCTGCTTCCTACACCTGAGGATATCCTGCCCCCTACACCCGAGGATATCCTGCCCCCTACACCCGAGGATATCCTGCCCCCTACACCTGAGGATATCCTGCCCCCTACACCCGAGGATATCCTGCCCCCTACACCTGAGGATATCCTGCCCCCTACACCTGAGGATATCCTGCCCCCTACACCCGAGGATATCCTGCCCCCTACACCTGAGGATATCCTGCCCCCTACACCTGAGGATATCCTGCCCCCTACACCTGAGAAGAACCCTATATACCTGAGAGCCCCACCCCCTACACCCGAGGATATCCTGCCCCCTTCACCTGAGGATATCCTGCCCCCTACACCTGAGAAGAACCCTATATACCTGAGAGCCCCACCCCTACATCAGAGGACAGCCTGAGGAGAACTGCAAAACTGTACCTGAGGAAAGCCCTGCACCCTACACATGAGGAGAACCCAAAGCATTTACCTGAGAAGAGCCCTGCCCCTATACCTGAGGAGAGCCCCACCCCTACACCTGAGGAGAACCCGCCCCCTACACCTGACAGCCCCACCCTTACATCTGAGGACAGCCTGTCCTACACCTGAGTATAACCCCAAAGCCTACACCTGAGGATAACCCCAAAGACTATACCTGAGGTAATCCCCACCCCCTACATCCAAGGAAAAGCCCCAAAGTCCACTCCTGAGGAGAAACCTGCCCCCTACAATAGAGGGGAACCCCAAAATCTTACACCTGAAGAGAACCCTGCCCCTACATATGAGGAGAACCCCCAAACTCTCCACCCAAGGAGAACCCTGACCCCTACACCTGAGGAGAACCCTGACCCCTACAATGGAGGAGAACCCCAAAACCCTACACCTGAAGAGAACCCTGCCCCTACATATGAGGAGAACCCTTAAACTCTCCACCCAAAGAGAACCCTGACTCCTACATCTGAGGAGAACCCCCGCCCCTTACATCTGAGGACAACCCCGCTCCTGGTCTTCTCTCTGTGCTCCGCAGCTTCCTGGTCCCCATGGCTGCAGCTCAGCCAATCACAGGTTGCGGTGGTCCAGGAGCTGGGAGAGGTAAGGTATCAGGTGTTTGGGCAAGGGCTGCATGGATATTGCTAGTGATCGGGTCGTCTAATAGGTCCAGGAAACTGTTAGATCGGCGCTTGTTTACTAAAATGATCGGGCCGTTGTCAGACCTTAAGGTCCGTCTACACAAAGCAATATTTCGTCCAAACGATCGATTTGAAGCAACAATTTGGTTTTTATAACGATCAGCGTTTGAACGAATAAATGGTTAGAAAAATCGTAATTGCGATGGTTTTTATGATTGCTTTAGCTCATCTCACAAATAGGGTGAATCTTTGAAAGATTGTTTACACGAAGCAATCTGTGAATTTTTAGCGAATGACCAACAACGATTTGAGAACATGTTGAAAGATCGCAATAAACGATTTCTAGCTCGTCGCTTGATCGTTCGCAGTCTTTACATGAGCCGATTGTCTCTCAAAAGCGAAAATTTGAACGATAATCGTTCCGTGCAAACGCACCATTAGTGTCGACCCTTAGGGTGCTTGTCATTTAGCATCTTCTCACCTGTGCTGGACAGGCTTCCTGGGGGATTAGGCTCCCTCCATTCCTAGTTCTCTGCTCAGCTCCAGTCTAAGCAATGTCTTCACATTGTATTTTGAGGTTCGACCACAGAAGGAGGACATTTATTCCCGGCCTCTAGTGTTCCTTCAGTCCGTGGTCACCTTCTTTAAGGGTAGCTGGGAGTTTACTGCAGTGCAAACCAGGGGCTCCTTTGACTCCGCTTCTTGGGAATGGTACGTCAGCACTCCTCGGTGATGCAGGGGATTCACCTCCTTGTGTCTGCTCCATCCATTACAGTACATATTCCTCCCTACTTTAGTGGAGACCCCAAGTCCTGCTGTGGAGTTTTGAATCAGTGTATGATTCACTTTGAGTTCTTGGATCATCAGTTCCCCTCTGATCGCGCTAAGGTAGCGTTTATCGTCTCCCTACTTTCCGACAAGGCCTTAGCCTGGGTTACTCCTCTCTGGGAGCAAGGAGATCCTCTAACAACCAACCTATCAGACTTTTTGGCCACGTTCCGCAAGGTCTTCGAGGAACCTGGACGTACATCCTCTGCTGCCTCATCTCCTCTTCTGCTCCGTCAGGGTGATTCCACTGTAGGCCAGTATGCGGTGCAGTTCCAGATCCTGGCCTCTGTGTTAGCCTGGAAGAAGTATTAGTGGCTGCATTCTGGGAGGGACTAGCCAGTGACATTAAAGATGAACTTGTCAATTTGTCAGTCGTGATTTGCCCACCAGCTAGGGCGACCTTATTACAATGGGCAGCAAGAATCTCCCTGAATCCGCCGAGTTCCACAATTGGCTCCAGCTTTTCAACACCCACTTTAGCCTATATCCATACCACTGGGGGAAGAGCCCATACAAGTAGAAAGATTTTGTTTACCTGAAGAGGAAAAGACTTGTCGGAACCTTGGTCTGTGTTCCTACTGCGGGGCCAATGGGCACCAGCTAAAGGAATGCCCTATGCATCCAGGAAACACGAGAGCTCGGGCTTTGTAGGAGAGGTGACCCTGGGCAGCAATACCTCCTCTCCACCTTTGACCATGATGGTAGCCCTAATTTTTATTCTTTATAACTGTAATTTTTATTAAAAGTTTTTAAATTTTTTTTTGACTAAAACAAAAGGAAACTCAAAACATCAGGAAAACAAAAAAGAAACAAAATGAGAAGTATACATACGCATACAACTGGTACTGTAGTAATTATGCACATAACGTACAAGGATCAGTTAAATCAAAAAAACAAAAACAGGACAGCAAAGATAGTATGCACACCTCTGATACATCATCATTAGAATCTGCAACCAGAGCGGGGATAAAGAACAGGAATCAGTATCCTTCAACCTAATACAGGACCTAAACAGCAGTCCACTATAACACATGACACCAACAATACAAGCCAACATAGAAGATGGAAAAAACGAGAGGGAGGGAGTAGAGGAGGAGACAAAATTCTAGGGTTGCCCACCAGTGGAAATAAGGGGATTGTAATAAGAGTCCCATGGAGACCATACCGACTCAAACATTTCCATTCTATTATTAAGAGAGGCTGTTAGGCTCTCCAAAGATCGCAATTCTTGGATCCTAGCTTTAAGACAGCTAAGGGCAGGGGGGGTAGTCTGTTTCCAACTCCTGGCTATTAGGGATTTGGCGACCGTCAGGATAACCAGTAACAATTTAGCGTGTTTCTTCCCAAAGTGCTTAGGGAAGAGACTGAGCAAGCATACTGCGGGGTCCTTCGTAACATCTACCTGGAGAACTGTAGTGGCTAGACCACAGACCTCCCTCCAAAACAATGAGGGAACAGTCCCAAAATATATGGAAGAGAGATCCCACAGCACTCGAACATCTCCAGCACAAGGGGGATATGATAGACTTTGCTGCCCTCTTTCATAGCACGCTCCAGCATTCCGTTGGAAGTTGCCTTCCCAAGAACGCCTCCCACTTAAACATGTATGTACAGTATGCCTTGCCTGAGATCCACCCACGGATGAATTATCGATACAGTAAATGTCTGATATTAGGCCAGAGGTAGAAGTGCTACAACTCACCAACTGTTCAAAGGCTGAGGGTTTAGAAACTGTGAGAGATCCCAAGCAAGACATTATAAGATGTCGTATTTGTAGGTACGTGAACCCTTCGGAGGACTACAGGTCCGATCTGTCCATGAGCTTTTCAAATGGAAATAGAGTGCGAGTAAGTGTCGACATTATCCGCAAATTGGAAACGTTTTTTCATACCCCATAGCCGAACAGTTTGGGACTGCAAACCTGGTTGAAAGTCAGGGAAGAGAAGGAAAGAGTTAAGGGCACAAGCTTTAGACATAAGCCCGAACTTGGCAGAGCAGGACGACCATATGTGTAAAGTAAAGCGGATGGGCCCTAGCAATTGAAGGTGGGAGGTGAAGGGTGCCAGAGAAATGAGTTAGGGTGGAATGGGGCCAACCAAACCTTCTCGATTTCAGCCCACTTCTTGTAGGCCAGGTACTTAGACCATGCCAGGATCTGCCTCAAATGAGTCGCCCAGTAGTAATGGAGTATGTTAGGTACGGCTAACCCTCCCTGAGCTTTACTGCTCATCATCACCAATTTAGGTATGCAATGCCTCTTCAAGGCCCAAATGAATTTAAAAATATCTCTCTGAATGGCTTTAAGCTCAGAAAGGGGTACAAGCACTGGAAGGGTCTCAAAATAATAACGCAACTTGGGGAGTATCAACATCTTTACCGAGGCTACCCTGCCCAATAATGAAATAAAATGGGAGGACCACTTGGACAGGAGCAACCTTATTTCTTTAAATAAGGGCCCTATTCCACGGGACGATTATCGTTTGCATAATCGTCAACGATAAACGATACAAACGACCGCTATTGCGAAAGACCTGAAATCGTTCACCCATTTACATGGAACGATAATCGTTACTTATGATCGTTCTTGCGGTCGTCTTGTCGTCGCTATTGCGTTCGTCACTACTGCGAACGACATCTAATTTAATGCGAACAATTTGCGAACGAGCAACGATAAAAATAGGTCCAGGTCTTATTAAACGATCAACGATTTCTCGTTCTGTCGTTAATCAATAACTGCTATTCAACCGAACGATTATCCTTTAGATTCAAATGACTTAACGATAATCTGAACGATAATCGTCCCGTGGAATAGGGCCCTAAGTCAGGGAAATTGGCAGAGTATACGGTAGAGTAGGCGGGCGTCAAGCGGATCCCTAGATACTTAAGGGAACATGTGGTCCACTTAAATTTAAACACTGTGCATAAATGGGCTACTAATGAACCAGGCAAGTTTAGGGGCATAGCCTCTGATTTGGTGTGTTTACTTTATACCCTGATAATACTCCAAATTTAGTGAGCAGGTCATGGAGGACAGGGAGAGTCGTGACAGGTTCAGACAGGGTGAGGAAAACATCGTTGGCAAAAAGCATTATTTTGCATTCTTTCCCCCTTATTGAAACTTCATGTATGTCAGGACAATTGCGAATCGCCGCCACCAGAGGTTCAATACATAAAACAAATAATAGAGGTGAAAGCAGGCAGCCCTGGCGGGGGCCATTCAGGATCGGGGAGGTTTCTGACAAAATATGAGGAAATTTAACAGCAGCAGTGGGTCTAGAATATAATGCCTCAATGGCAATCAGAAAGGGACCCCGAAGGCCAAAACTCTCAAGAGTCTCAAACATGAATGGCCAGCCAAGGCAGTCAAAGGCCTTTTCGGCACGAATCCCACCTGATCTGCATTAATAAGGGAGGGTAACCAATATCCTAGCGGCTAATATTTTGGTGGGGATGAGAGTAATGTATGAGTGGGACAATGAAGAAGGGATAGCCTCGCCCTGGAGAAAAGAATTAAACAATGCCAACAACCTAGGCGATAACTCCTTCGAATACATTTTATAATATAGATGGGTAAATCCATCCGGCCCGACCCAACAGAAGGGACTTAAAGGGAACATGTCACCATTTTTTTTATTTTATTATAATATGTAATTATGAAAAATAAGTGTTTTACATAATTTAGTTTTTATTTTTACATGAGGCATCACTGTTTTAAAACAGTGAGATGCCTGCACAGGGGGCTGCCATGTTCACTAGCGTCTGTGTATGACGTCATTTCACGACACATACACAGACGCTATACGACACCTTCATAGCATTGAAGTTAACCAACGGAGTCTGTCTGGTTCACTTACAATGTGCCCGTACTGCACACGCGCAGAGACGTGCACAGTACCCACCCTAGACCGAGTGTGGGCAGGTGCGGGTGCCATTTTCTTGAAGCCTGTGTGTGCCCGGCACTGACATGTGCATTTGCTGCCGGGCACACACAGAACCTGTCGCTGGGGGATGGGGGATGCCTGCCTCAGCTAGCCAGCCCCTCAGGCACAGCTGTCCCCTGTGGCGGGGAGAGAACCAGGAGCAGCGGCTGTTTGAAATTGGTGCCGGCTGCCCCTCATGGCCACTGACCCGGGACCCTGCACACCTCCCGGCCACTGACGTTCACTCCCCTGCTGGACGCTCACGCCTGAACTCTGCTAGCCCTCGGATAGGGGAAAGCCTGTACCCATTGCTGGCCGCTCCTATCCTCTGCCTGCAGGCCGGCCGCCGCAGCTACACAGCTGTTCCGCTGCGGTGGTGAGAGGATCAGGAGCAGCTGTTTAAAATTGGCGCTGGCAGAGCAGAGGATAGGAGTGGCCAGCAATGGGTACAGGCTTTCCCCTCTCCGTAGGCGTCCAGCAGGTGAGTGAATGTCGGTGGCGTGGAGATGTGCGGCGTCCCGGGTCTGTGTCCGCTGCTCCTGGTTCTTCAGGATCCTCCGGTGGGCTACCCACACTGACCGACCCTCTGCCCCTGCCACCCCCCATCTGCTGCCCCTGTGTGTGTGTATGTATATATATATATCAGTAGAGAAGTGGACGCGGCACTCGAGGAAAGTAGTGTGGTCGGTGCCAGCAGTATATACCCTTGAGGACTGTGGGTATAAATGCATACAGTAAAAGAAAATCACTGCGGCACTCCAATACAGCTCGTGTTCAAATCGTAAGGTTTATTTCTCCCACAAAGTGCATTAGCGACGTTTCAGCTCAATCCTTATGAGCTTTTCTCAAGCTGTGCAATATACATGTGTAACATCAAGCCTTAATAGGTACAAAGTGGTTACTCCCACATATCACGTGATCAATCCAAAAAGACATAGATCGCATCTAAAAAGCACTAATATACAAAACTTAATTTACGTGAAATGAGCCATGATTTACATGTCATAAGGTATACATATCAGTAATGTGCTATAGTGTCCATAAATGATAAAAGTCCTTTAGACATTCACAATTGAAGACAGGTGGGATGATCGCTCACCAGATCGCGTCAGTGGGCCAAACACGAGACATATGGACAACCTCGTGGACTCAGCTTGTAAACAGGATCACAGCGCATGCGCCAATTGAAGCCGACCAGAATGGATGACGTGGCAAGGTCGGATAGGCGCAGAGGCATCGAGTGTAGCGTGACGTGTGGCGTGACGAAACCCATATGGAAATCAGCAGGGCAGCTTAGCGGGTAACCATGGAGACCAGACGCTATAACCGGACTTCACAGGGTTTTAACCCATTGCTGGTAGACGGCATCTCTTCAGTCACCTGTCGGGAATCATAATGGCCAAGGAAACATGGTCCAATAAGCGGGCGGGTTCCTGCATAGGGCTGCGCCCTCAGACCAATGTCAGTCCCAGACAATCCAGGACTGTCACGATTCCTGTGTCGGCCTCATCCCAGGGACTGTAGTATAGCCAATAACCTCGCGCCGGCACGTCTAATTCAAACCACATCACAGGATAGCGCTTCATTGCCGCCGTCACAACCGCACCATGTGAATAACGATGTAAAGATAGAAATCCAGAAAATATGATCAGGCCTAGACGTCGATCAGGTGAGTGTCCCACTCTGCTTCACTGAAAAGACAGCTTGTTACTGCAATGAAAAATAAGAAATATATGATAAACATATTGTAACATGTTGTTAATAATACTCCGAAAAATTGTTTTTACACATGTATATCTGGGACCAGAAATAAAGAAGGGGAGAGGTAACTGGAGTTAAAGCCACAAGGTGAACTAATGTAAAGTGTTAGTACGAAATAAAATTCATCTGCAATAACTCTGTAAAATTATAAAGTCTACATTGAGACCATTGGGTCTCAGTGTATTAAATTTGTCAATCCCAAATAATTCCCTTCTTTTTAATGATACTTGTCTGTTGCCACCTCTGCGTGGTACTGCTATTTGCTCAAATACAATGGCCTTCAAATCGCTCTCTCTGTGCCCCTTTTCTAAAGAGTGTTTTGAGACAGGTAGGTCAGTTCTCTGTTTGCGTATACTGTAACGGTGTTGTACAAGACGGGTCTTGAAATCCAGTGTTGTCTCGCCAATGTACAGTAAATTGCAGGGGCATGTCAGGATATAAATCACCCAATCACTCTCACAGGTCAGATGTTGCTTGATCTGTACGACCTGTCCTGATGTGGGGTGTGTGAACTGGTCCCACTTAACAATGTGTCTACAGTTCACACACCTCCGACAAGGATAACAGCCATTTTATAAAGGACCCAAGAGGAACTGTGCGCCTTTTTCTTGGTGTGTGGCTGTCTTTACCAAGAAATCTTTGAGGTTTTTCGGTCTCCTGTAAGACATGAGGGGACGATTATTAAATTCAGGGATAGCAGGAAAACTATTGCCCAAAATTTTCCAATGTTTACATAAGATCTTTTCTATGTGTTGGCTCATACCACTGTATTCACTCACGAAGGGTATACGTGATGTACTCATTTTTTTGTCTTTTTTTCTTAGGAGTTCCTCCCTGTTCATCTCAAGAGTTTCCCTCCTATACCTTGCGGTAAGTGAACGTGGGTAACCCCTGTGGTGGAAGTCATCTGCATATTCGTCTATGGTGTTTGCTAATATTGTCTGATCCCCTACTATGCGTTTAACTCGCATAAATAGACTTTGGGGTAAAGATTTGATGGCACTCTTAGGGTGATTGGATTTATAGTGTAGTAGGGTATTTTTGTCGGTGTCTTTCTTGTAAATTCGGGTATTGAAATGTGTTCCATCTCTATATACCAATGTGTCCAAAAATTGCACATGAGTTGTTGAGTGATTCAAAGTCAGTTTGATATCGGGGTCGATGGAGTTGAGATACCGGAAAAAATCAAGAAGCTCCTCCCCCGAACCCCTCCATGCCAAAAAAATGTCA
>JAQFWZ010000097.1:438368-533368 GCA_027789725.1 Dendropsophus ebraccatus | reverse complement strand
GCCACAGGGTGGTACGGAAGGGTAGAAGGCTGGGAATATAGCCACAGGGTGGTACGGAAGGGTAGAAGGCTGGGAATATAGCCACAGGGTGGTACGGAAGGGTAGAAGGTTGGGAATATAGCCACAGGGTGGTACGGAAGGGTAGAAGGCTGGGAATATAGCCACAGGGTGGTACGGAAGGGTAGAAGGTTGGGAATATAGCCACAGGGTGGTACGGAAGGGTAGAAGGCTGGGAATATAGCCACAGGGTGGTACGGAAGGGTAGAAGGTTGGGAATATAGCCACAGGGTGGTACGGAAGGGTAGAAGGTTGGGAATATAGCCACAGGGTGGTACGGAAGGGTAGAAGGTTGGGAATATAGCTTAGTATAATACTGAGAAAAACGAGACATCAGCAGGATGGTACTTCAGCGTACCAGTGGAGTCCCTAAAGACCTGAGGAGACTGGGAGGCTGCCCGATCATTGAGCCGGTTCGCCAACAACTTATGAGCTTTATTGCCCTTCTCATAGAAGCGCTGATTAGAGAAGTTTCTCCACTTTCATCAGTGATAATTCTTTTAGTCGCGCTCTTACTGCCACCAATTTCCTCAGTGTCCGAAGCGACGGACGGTGAACGAGGGATTGTTCCAAAGTCGCGATATCTTGTTTAGCGTTACTAAGGGCCATCTGGGAATCTTTTTTTTTTTTTTTTTCTACGAGAACTCAATGCAATACATTGTCCTCTGATTACCGCTTTATGAACCTCCCATAAAATAGCTTCAGACCCGACAGACCCCCCATTCTCAAGAAAGTAGGAAAGTATGCTAGACTTGATCGAATCACGGGTGAGCGGAAACTTAAGTAGACTCTCATTTAGACGCCAGTGGCAATGACGTACTGGGGTCAACTAACTCTTCAAATAAATGATCACAGGCCTGTAATCCAAGATGGGGTCAATAGAAGCTTTGTGTAAAAGTCAGTAGGGATGTTACTAAAAACATAGTCAATCCTGGAGTGTAGACGGTGCGGGTGGGAACAGAATGTGTATTCCCTCTCTGTAGGATGATCAAGCCTCCAAAGATCATATAAGTGATGCTTACGAATGAGCTTGCGAAATTCAGTAGAAGTTTTGTTTGCTCAGGAGGGGCAGCTCGGCCAGTGACCCAGTTTCCATCCAACAAGTCGGAAAAGGGTAAATTAAAGTCCCCCCCACAACTCTGGGGGATATTTCGCCAGCTTATTGAGAACCCTACGGAGGAAGGGAATCTGTTCCCTGTTAGGGGCATATACATTGCAGAAGAGAAGGGGTTTGCCCTGCAGGGTACCTTCCACTATCACATAGCGCCCATCTGGGTCGGAGAAAGGAAGAATAGATCTGAAAGGGAAAAGAGCGGGAAAAAAGAATAGCCACGCCTGCAGTCTTAGATAGCTTGGAAGCTGAAACGGCTATAGGTGTTACGGCCGCGGCGGCGTCCCGCGTTCCGGGCCGCCGCCGCGACCGCTACCTGCCCTATGCAGCAGCCGGTGTCCATAGTCGGGGACCCGGCGCTGCTGTCACCTCGGCCCCGGGGGGCGCCTCACCTCTCCACGCTCCTGTCTCCCGCTGTGCCAGCCGGCGCGCGCGTCCCCGCCTCCTAGGGCGCGCGCGCGCCGGCTGTCTCAGATTTAAAGGGGCAGTGCGCTCCTAATTGGTAGTTGCACCCAATCACTCCCCTATAAATCCCAGCATGCCCTGTCCTTAGTGTTGGAGCCTCTACATGCTTCCCATAGCGTTTGGCCCAGCCCCCTGTTGTTCCTGAGTCCTATCTGTTACCTGGTCCCAGTCCCTGTTCCTGAGTCCTATCCGTTACCCGGTCCCTAGTCCCTGTTCCTGGTTCCTGTTTCCCTGTCACTCCATCTGTTCCTGCGTTCAGCCTGTCACGTGCGCTCTCACCTGCAGACCTTTGCCAGTGCCATCTCCTGCCTACTGCTCCTGCCACGCCTCGCCTGCCGTCACCAGCAACCAAGCCAGGGGTAGCGACCTGGGGGTCGCCTGCCGCAGCAAGTCCATCCCGCCTTGCGGCGGGCTCTGGTGAAAACCAGCGGCCCCTTAGACTCCGCTCCCTGGTGAGGTTTGTGCCATCGCTGGTGCCGGTCCAGTGGATCCACTACTCCAGGCGTTACAGTAGGCTCCAACCATGGATCCCGGCGAGGTACCAGATCTCCGTGACGTCGCCAGAGTGGTCGCGCAACAGGCTCAACAAATCCAGAAACAGTCACAGCAGATCCAGCAACTCACTGCCGCCTTACAGCAGCAGACTACTGCCCAGCGCACACCATCTCCTGACGCTGCTTCTTCACTCCGACTGGCTCTCCCAAGCAAGTACTCTGGGGACTCTAAGTTGTGCAGAGGATTCCTGACTCAGTGCACCATGCACATTGAACTTTTGAGTAGTCAGTTTTCCACCGAGCGCTCTAAAGTGGCTTTCATCATCAGCCTATTAGAGGGTAGAGCCCTGGCCTGGGCCACGCCACTGTGGGACCGTGATGATCCTGTTGCTGCCAATCTCCGGGCCTTCCTATTCGAGTTTCGCTCCGTCTTTGAGGAACCTGCCCGTGCTTCTTCGGCCGAGCCTGCTCTCCTCAACCTCTCTCAAGGCAGCTCTTCTGTCGGTGACTACGCCATCCAGTTCCGCACCCTGGCAGCTGAATTGGACTGGAACGAGGCCGCCCTGTTGGCCACCTTCAAGAAGGGCCTGTCTAGTCGAGTGAGAGACGTGCTCGCTGCCCGAGACCTGCCTACCTCCCTGAACGAACTCATTCTACTGGCCACCCGAGTTGATACTCGTTTTTCGGAGAGGGAGGAGGAGGTTCGGCATGAACATTTACTAACCCATTCCCGTCGCCACCCCCAGCTGGCGCCGGTTTTCCAGAATCCTGACCTTTCGATGTCCCAGCCCTCTCCTGAGATTCCTATGCAGGTGGAACGGGCTCACCTGACGCCTGATGAAAGAATCCGGCGCCTGGAGCAGAATCTCTGTCTCTATTGCGGTGGTTCCGATCACTTCCGGCTGGGATGTTCCCTACGTCCCCAAACATCCGGAGGACGCTCGCACCTAGGTCCGGTGGGACAGGTGTCCCTAGGTGCGAATGCCACCATTCCAAGTCTGTCTATGCCTGTTTCCATCCGGACTCCCTCAGGACAAAATCATCAGACTACTGCCTTCCTCGATTCTGGCTCAGCAGGCAGTTTTATTGCGGCAACATTGGTCCAAAGATGGCGGCTACCCGTGACCCGACTAGCCAGGCCCCTGACTATCTCCTCGGTCACGGGCGAAATTCTTACCGACCGTGTGTACTACCAGACCGCATCTTTAGTCCTCCAGGTGGGTCCTTCACATCAAGAAGAGATATCCTTCTACGTCCTGCCCCATTCTTCCCCCGCGGTCCTCCTGGGACTCCCGTGGCTACAAGAACATGCCCCTCAGCTGGACTGGAGAACCGGGGAGATTCTCAGTTGGGGTCAGGACTGTTCCCACCAGTGTCTCAAGTCACCTCAGACCAAGTGTATTATGTCATTTCCTGTCCCGGCCAAGCCTCTATCCGGCCTACCGGCAGAAGACCAAGACTCGGCGGATGCCTTCTCTGCCGAGGTGTACCCTCTCCCCGTACCCAAGACTAAGGTCGTGTCCTCTCACCACCGGAAGAACTTACAGAAGGTCCCTTGCCACGTTATACCGCCTGATCGCCTGGTACCAGTCGTCACCTCCACTCTTCAGAGAGTACCCCCCGGAAAGACTCATGTTCACCCTGCGCTTCGAAGAGGTATTTTGAACTGGGGACATTCCTCGTTGGAGGCCGGGCACCCGGGAGTCCGTAAGACCGGCCAACGGATCTCTCGCCACTACTGGTGGCCCAGCCTATCCCAAGATGTCAAAGACTTTGTGGCTTCCTGTGCCATTTGCAGGCAAGAAAGAGGGGGAGGCCAAAGGGGGGGGGTACTGTTACGGCCGCGGCGGCGTCCCGCGTTCCGGGCCGCCGCCGCGACCGCTACCTGCCCTATGCAGCAGCCGGTGTCCATAGTCGGGGACCCGGCGCTGCTGTCACCTCGGCCCCGGGGGGCGCCTCACCTCTCCACGCTCCTGTCTCCCGCTGTGCCGGCCGGCGCGCGCGTCCCCGCCTCCTAGGGCGCGCGCGCGCCGGCTGTCTCAGATTTAAAGGGGCAGTGCGCTCCTAATTGGTAGTTGCACCCAATCACTCCCCTATAAATCCCAGCATGCCCTGTCCTTAGTGTTGGAGCCTCTACATGCTTCCCATAGCGTTTGGCCCAGCCCCCTGTTGTTCCTGAGTCCTATCTGTTACCTGGTCCCAGTCCCTGTTCCTGAGTCCTATCCGTTACCCGGTCCCTAGTCCCTGTTCCTGGTTCCTGTTTCCCTGTCACTCCATCTGTTCCTGCGTTCAGCCTGTCACGTGCGCTCTCACCTGCAGACCTTTGCCAGTGCCATCTCCTGCCTACTGCTCCTGCCACGCCTCGCCTGCCGTCACCAGCAACCAAGCCAGGGGTAGCGACCTGGGGGTCGCCTGCCGCAGCAAGTCCATCCCGCCTTGCGGCGGGCTCTGGTGAAAACCAGCGGCCCCTTAGACTCCGCTCCCTGGTGAGGTTTGTGCCATCGCTGGTGCCGGTCCAGTGGATCCACTACTCCAGGCGTTACAATAGGGTAGGAGTGGCGGGCAAAGGAAAAGGTTGCGGTATTATCAAAGTGTGTTTCCTGGAGGAAAGAAACATCTGCCCTTAGGTTACAAAGTTCTCTCAAGTTTAACCACATTTGACGTTAGAATTAAGGCCCTTAACCCCTTAAGGACGGGGCCCATTTTCGTTTTTGCGTTTTCGTTTTTTCCTCCTTGTGTATATAAGGCCATACATAGCACCTAGAAACCCACATGAGCCCTTATTTTTTGCGTCACTAATTGTACTTTGCAATGACGGCTGAATTTTTGCATAAAGTCACTGCAAAACCAGAAAAAAATTCAAAGTGTGGTGAAATTGAAAAAAAAACACATTTCTTTTATTTGGGGGAAATGTGTTTTTACGCCATTCGCCCTGGGGTAAAACTGACTTGTTATGCATGTTCCTCAAGTCGTTACGATTAAAAAGATACAATATAAGTTATACATGTTATATATCTGATGGCCTGTAAAAATTCAAACCATTGTTACCAAATATACGTTCCTTACAATCGCCCCATTCCCGGGCTTATAGCGCTTTTATCCTTTGCTCCATTCCCCGGCTTATAGCGCTTTTATCCTTTGGTCTATGGGGCTGTGCCAGGTGTCATTTTTTGCGCCATGATCTTTACTTTCTATCGGTACCTTGATTGCGCATATACGAGTTTTTGATCGCTTTTTATTACATTTTTTCTGGATTTAATGCGCAATTTTGCAATTTGGGATTTTTTTGCGCTGACGCCGTTTACCGTGCGAGATCAGGAATGTGATTAATTAATAGTTTGGCCGATTACGCGCGCGTAGACACCAAACATGTTTATTTATTTATTTATTTATTTGTTTACTTTTATTTAAAACCTGGGAAAAGGGGGGGGGTGATTCTGACTTTTATTAGGGGAGGGGGCTTTTTACTAATAACAACACTTTTTTTTTTTTTTTTTACACATATTCTAGAAGCCCCCCTGGGGTTAGGGTTATTCCCCCCTGGGGTTAGGGTTATTCCCCCCTGGGGTTAGGGTTATTCCCCCTGGGGGACTTCTAGTATATATACTTTGATCTCTCATTGAGATCTCTGCAGCATAGATATACAGCAAAGATCAATGAGATCAGCACTCGTTTGCTTTCGGCTGCTGCAGCCGAATACAAACGAGTGCCGAGGCGGGGATGGCGCCATCTTGGATGAGTCCCCGGCCGGCATCAGACAGGGAGATCGCTCCTCCGGGACAACGTCCCGGAGGAGCGATCTCCCCCACTAGACCCCAGGGAAAGGTTGCCTCTGGTAATCAGAGGCAGCTGTCAACTTTGACAGCTGCCTCTGATTAGCTAATTAGCGGGCACGGAGATCAGACCGGCGGCGGTCCCGGGTTACACGTGACACCAGGGACCGCGGTGCTTCAAAGCGGGTCGCCGCGCGGCCCTGCTTTGGAGTGCTATTGAGGACATATGACAGACGGGTACATCATATGTCCTTAGGAGGTTAAAGGAGAAGTCTGGCAAAAAATTTTATTAAAGTATTGTATTGTCCCCCAAAAGTTATGCAAATCCCCAATATACACATATTACGGGAAATGCTTATAAAGTGCTTTTTTCCCTACACTTACTACTGCATCAAGGCTTCACTTCCTGGATAACATGGTGATGTCACTTCCTGGATAACATGGTGATGTCACTTCCTGGATAACATGGTGATGTCACTTCTTGGATAACATGGTGATGTCACGACCCGACTCCCAGAGCTGTGCGGGCTGTGGCTGCTGGAGAGGATGATGGCAGAGGGGACACTGAGGGACACAGGGCACTGAAGGGACACTGAGCATCCCCCCGCCATCATCCTCTCCAGCAGCCACAGCCCGCACAGCTCTGGGAGTCGGGTCGTGACATCACCATTTTATCCAGGAAGTGAAGCCTTGATGCAGTAGTAAGTGCAGGGAAAAAAACACTTTATAATCATTTCCTGTAATAATTGTATATTGGGGATCTGTATAACTTTTGGGGGGCAATACAATACTTTAATAAAAAAATTTGCCGGACTTCTCCTTTAGCATTCAAAGAGACTATGTTAGCCATTAGGACTGTTTAGGAGGTATGAACAAGCAAAAATATAGCTCACCCGAAGGAGACAGCCCATGGACAGAAGCGGGCTCCACGCCTCTATGGAGTCGGCAGTGGCATCCACTGGAATTACCGTAGGAAAAATAGGGCGGAAAGAAAACTAAGTGGAAGTAGGGGGGCACACACAGGCAACACAAAGACACCAAAAATAAACTAGAGACTCTAAAAGGTCAAGAGCACATGTCTCAGAACCCTGACAAATAAAGTCAGATGAGAGGGGTAAACTATTCTGTGTATCCAACAGCCCGGAGGCTGAACTACAGTGACCCCTAGGGGGGAGAGTATGAATCACCAACAGAAGTGGATAAAAGGAAAGAACAGTAACACATCAAGAGCTAAACCACGCAACTATGACAATGTACAATATCAAAATAATTGGCCAGGTAAAAATGGTGCAAGCAGCCAATTGTTGCAAAGAAGCATAGGGGGGACTGCTTTACTCAGGAGAGAGAGGTGGGCCCAACACAGGAGGGGGGCTAGACTCGGCAGATCTCAAACATCATCTTTTCTGTTGTGCGGTCTGCCACACAGGTGGCGAAGAGGATGGAGGAGGAGCTATAACCCATTCTGCAATCTTGGGAACCGGTATGTCGAGGATATCGCACAATTTGGAGAGGTCCGCCAAATTATGTAGAAGAGTAGAGTGGCCATTTCTCCTGGCCGTGAGGGCAAAGGGAAAGTTCCATCTTTAGGAGGCGTCATAATCTCTCAGCGTTGTCAGGAGGGGACGCAGGAAGCGCCGTTTCTGCAGGGTAATCCAGGATAAGTCAGGGGATATTTAAAGGGATGCACCATCAAAATCCAGATCACCAAAGGAGCGGGCTTTAGCCATAACGGCTTCTTTTACTGTAGGATCATGTAGACAGCAAATAACGTCTCTTGGAGCACCAGTGGTAGGTTTAGGCCCTATGTGCCCTATCAAATGTAATCTTGTTGGTAGACGGTTCTCCCAGGATAGAAAGAGTCCCTCTAGAGTGCTGATCAGGTCATTGTCACGAGTCACCTCAGGAAGGCCCCGTATTCTGGTATTATTGCGTTTCCCTCTATTATACAGATCCCCAACATGACGCTGCATATCATCAAGGGCAAGTAAATGAGTACAAACTGTGGATCTCAGCTTGTCAATATATTCCCTGGTAGAGTGGTGGTCATCCTCCACACGCTGAGTAATATGATGCAAATCTCTCCCCTCTGAAAGTCTCCTTCACCTCATCAATCAGAGACTTAAAATCACGTTTGGTAGGGAGTTGAGATAATAGGTCTTGAACCCCTTGTTGAGAAAAGGCGCCCATGACTGAGGCTTCAGAATCCGAGTCGGCCTTAGGGGACGCGTCAGAGCGGGACGCACCAGTCCCTGTCTTAGAGGTTAGGGTTTGGCCCCCTTGCTTAGCTTTGTCCCCACGCTGTGCTTACTGTGTAGATGCCATCATATATTGTGAAATACGCTGCTGCCCCTTTAAGGGAATGGAGTCTCTGGGCTGCAGGTTCTGTTGGAGACTAGGAAGCAGGGCTGATTTATCCCTGTGGCTCTCGGGTGATGTGGAGAGATGTTTGTGAGGGAGAGGGAGTCCCTGCTGCACGCACCTCCTCACTACTGGAGTCTCAAGATGGCCGCGCGCACCCCCTCTCACCTCCCTGGAAGAGCTGGTCTTCCCCCCTTTCCTCTGATGACCGCTGCAGTGTATCGTGGCAGTGATGGCTCCGGGGACCAGGCTGGGGTCGCACCGGATTGCAGGGAAGCTCAGACGCCACCCGCCGCGTATCCGGCAGGCGGGATCCAGACGCGGTACCACGTGTACGATACGGGGTGAGGGAATTCGGGCGGAGACCAGGACCTGCGGGACTGGGGGTATTCCGGGGGTCCTCCTGGATTGCTGTGGTATGTCCGGGTGTAAGGCCGCTTATGTAGCTGCGTGGTGAGGAGCTCTGCCTCTAGGCTGCTGCTTCCATTGGCGGTTCACCATGCCCCCCCCTCCCCCGGTCGCCCTGATTCTTACTTCGGGTATCGATCAGCAGATTGCAGTCTTTGTGAATCTCAGGCTCTGGTGGTAACCTTATCTAACCTTCCCTTGTGGCCTGTTACCCCTCTCCATCTCCTCTGTGAATGGGCAAGTTCTCTCCTGCGTCATCCGACCCGTCACACAGTCTCTTAGCATGCAGGGGTCTTCTATCAGGAGAACATTGTTTTTCTCCCCAGCTCCATTACCACCAGAATTCCGGGCCTCTCTTGGTTGCAGAAACATGAACAAACTCTTTTTGATCAGATACTTTTTTAATCCATCACAGTGCAGTATATAATACCGACTTATCAGGTGTACAGCACATCAGTACTGCCATAGTACATACAATATGGTATATTGCAATGAGTCCTCCTTTTTCCTCCCAACACGTTTCTGATGTGTCATGGACAATACCTGCACTCAGCTCCCGCACTGCCAGGGTGTGTGGCTGCTCCTCTGACAACCTTGGGGCTTCCTTGTGATGTAGCCGCGGCAAGGGCTTCACAACTCCCGGCTGATCGGCAAAGGTGTCAGGCATTGTATTATAATTATACTGACGGCACCAGTCAGCTGTCAGTGTAAGGGCCAGACCTGGAGCCTCAGCCCCAATCACGTCTGGCTCCATAAGTATCTTCCCCTGTGTCCCATTACTTGCCTGCTATAGAGCCCAGTTATCTCCAGTATCCTGACCTAGCGTTATATCCTGCATTTCAGTTCATCTGCTATTTCTGACTTTTGGCTTTCTGGACTCTGACTACTCTCTCCGATCTTGTTTTTGTACTGCGCCGACCTCCTGACTTGCATTTATTGTGTTGTGTTTGTCTTGTTTTGTTACGTGTTTACACTATATAGGATAGGGACTGCTGACCAGTTGTCCGCTGCCGTTTAGAGCTGTTGGGGCAAGTAGGCAGGGACAGTGGGGCGGGTGCCAGTGTTAGGGCTGCACCTGTCCTTTGTCTTGCTGGTCCCATATAACCTGACACCTGCCTTGCCGAACACTCCAGTTCCTCTCCTCACAATTATAAAGTAACTACAATGTATAAGGGGATGTGAAAACGCTGTCATTGTGTGCATTACCAGTTCTGGTAGGTATGCCGGCAGCACTCCTCCTCCCTACACACCCATCCCCTTCTTGACACCATGTACAGTACCTATATATGTTAATACCTCCTCTACCTAGCGAGAGCAGTAAGGAATTGCTGAGAAGGATTTCTACAGGTCTGCAGAAGGGCTGAGCTCGGTACAGCAGGGGCGTCCACCCACCGCCCCCATATCTGCTCCTATTTGCCAAGATACACTCCCCTCTCCAGCCTGATAACTGTATTCATCCTATTCTGAAATTCACCCACTTAGCACCCACTTGTGCTAAGAAATGGCTACCTAACTCTTTCCAGGGGGAGAATTCTTCCAGCCGGAAGGGCTCTGGTAATTTCCGGATACTCCGCAGTGGAGTGTAGTCAGTAAGGCCAGTTATTTCCAGGAGTGACTTAGCTTTGTCCCATCCCCTAGACAGGAGACTACGTGTAGGTAACGTGCGTCCCTGCCCTCCACTACAAGCTATATCTATGGCCGCAGGGTATGCCCAGTCAGCAGCAATAGGAATAAAAATGTCAGCTCACCCTTCCTTGGCCGTAATAATTGCGGGTGTGTGTGGACCCCTTTAGTGTGAAGCTCGTGATGGCAGAATTGTGGGCCGCAACCCGAAGATTCCAATCACATGAATAGGTTCCATCCACGGCGCGGTTAAAACGTAGAAAATTTATTTAAACATCACAAAAAACAAAACAAATAAATAAAAAACACGCCGACGCGTTGCTGGGTCAAAACCCCTTAATCATGGCCAATCAAGCCAATCAAGCCAATCAAGCCAATCAAGCCAATCAAGCCAATCAAGCCAATCAAGCCATGATTAAGGGGTTTGGACCCAGCAACGCGTCGGAGTGTTTTTTATTTATTTGTTTTGTTTTTTGTGATGTTTAAATAAATTTTCTACGTTTTAACCGCGCTGTGGATGGAACCTATTCATGTGATTTATACCCAGTCAGCCCCAAAGTCACTTGCCCCACCACACCCCTCCAATTGGCCCCATCCCCTCATGTGTTGCAGCAATGAAACAGAGGGAAGGGTCCGGGATACCTAACCCCCCATTATCCTTACTTCTTTGGAGAATATCAAACCGAATTGTAGCAGGCTTCTTTTCCCAGTTCCCTAAACAGTCTATTCATCTTTTTAGAATATTTGGCGGCACGCCACCGCGGTGTATTATGAAGGATGTAGCGCAATTGAGGCATGACTATCATTTTTATTGCCTCTTCCTACTGTAGACAAGGGCAACTTAGGGCTCATTCACATGATCTGTGCCGCAATCAGGAGCAGATTTCCCCGTGCTGACCGGCTAGACTCGCTCACCGGAGCCAGTGGCCAGGGCTATGCTCCCGGCAGAAGAAAGCAGCATACTCCAGGCCACTTCTCGTGAACATGTATGCGGGTCAGCAGGGGAAGAGGTGAGTAGTCGATGCGATGACAGGAGAGAAGATCATGCTGCCGGGCGGCGGGGGGGTGATCCATCATCTGCACTTGGACACATCCTAGTTTTTCGCGGTGTGGCTTGCGGCACGGCAAGGTGGGATCCGTGCACGGATCATGTGAATGTCCACATGACAGGACGTGTGAATGCAGCCTTACACCACGCATCAACCTCTTAACTGCAATGGTGACACGCTGGGGACAGCAATGCCATTGTTCCTATCTTCTGCGATCACTTTGACTGGTTGGGTCCTCCACTCTCCAGTCATGGGTCTCTGCCTGCACATTACCGTCACATTGTGGATGTTTTTTGTAAAAAACAGGCTCCACCTCAGCAGCTGTATGACCACCCCATCGACTTGATGCCCAGACCAGACCAGAGCCACCAGCTCCTCAGCACAGATGACCCAACAGCCACCAGCTCCTCAGCACAGATGACCCAACAGCCACCAGCTCCTCAGCAAGAATAACCCCACAGCCACCAGCTCCTCAGCACAGATGACCCCACAGCCACCAGCTCCTCAGCAAGAATAACCCCACAGCCACCAGCTCCTCAGCACAGATGACCCAACAGCCTCCAGCTCCTCAGCACAGATGACCCAACAGCCACCAGCTCCTCAGCACAGATGACCCCACAGCCACCAGCTCCTCAGCACAGATGACCCAACAGCCACCAGCTCCTCAGCACAGATGACCCCACAGCCACCAGCTCCTCAGCAAGAATGACCCCACAGCCACCAGCTCCTCAGCACAGATGACCCAACAGCCACCAGCTCCTCAGCACAGATGACCCAACAGCCACCAGCTCCTCAGCACAGATGACCCAACAGCCACCAGCTCCTCAGCACGAATAACCCAACAGCCACCAGCTCCTCAGCACAGATGACCCAACAGCCACCAGCTCCTCAGCAGAGATGACCCAACAGCCACCAGCTCCTCAGCACAGATGACCCCACAGCCACCAGCTCCTCAGCAAGAATAACCCGACAGCCACCAGCACCTCAGCACAGATGACCCAACAGCCACCAGCATCTCAGCACAGATGACCCAACAGCCACCAGCTCCTCAGCACAGATGACCCCACAGCAACCAGCTCCTCAGCAAGAATGACCCCACAGCCACCAGCTCCTCAGCACAGATGACCCAACAGCCACCAGCTCCTCAGCACAGATGACCCAACAGCCACCAGCTCCTCAGCACAGATGACCCAACAGCCACCAGCTCCTCAGCACGAATAACCCAACAGCCACCAGCTCCTCAGCACAGATGACCCAACAGCCACCAGCTCCTCAGCAGAGATGACCCAACAGCCACCAGCTCCTCAGCACAGATGACCCCACAGCCACCAGCTCCTCAGCAAGAATAACCCGACAGCCACCAGCACCTCAGCACAGATGACCCAACAGCCACCAGCTCCTCAGCACAGATGACCCCACAGCAACCAGCTCCTCAGCAAGAATGACCCCACAGCCACCAGCTCCTCAGCACAGATGACCCAACAGCCACCAGCTCCTCAGCACAGATGACCCCACAGCCACCAGCTCCTCAGCACAGCTGACCCAACAGCCACCAGCTCCTCAGCAAGAATAACCCCACAGCCACCAGCTCCTCAGCACAGATGACCCCACAGCCACCAGCACCTCAGCACAGATGACCCAACAGCCACCAGCTCCTCAGCACAGATGACCCCACAGCCACCAGCTCCTCAGCACAGATGACCCAACATCCACCAGCTCCTCAGCACAGATGACCCCACAGCCACCAGCTCCTCAGCACAGATGACCCAACAGCCACCAGCTCCTCAGCACAGATGACCCAACAGCCACCAGCTCCTCAGCACAGATGACCCAACAGCCACCAGCTCCTCAGCACAGATGACCCAACAGCCACCAGCTCCTCAGCACAGATGACCCAACAGCCACCAGCTCCTCAGCACAGCTGACCCAACAGCCACCAGCTCCTCAGCATAGATGACCCAACAGCCACCAGCTCCTCAGCACAGATGACCCCACAGCCACCAGCTCCTCAGCACAGATGACCCAACAGCCACCAGCTCCTCAGCAAGAATAACCCCACAGCCACCAGCTCCTCAGCACAGATGACCCCACAGCCACCAGCACCTCAGCACAGATGACCCAACAGCCACCAGCTCCTCAGCACAGATGACCCCACAGCCACCAGCTCCTCAGCACAGATGACCCAACAGCCACCAGCTCCTCAGCACAGATGACCCCACAGCCACCAGCTCCTCAGCACAGATGACCCAACAGCCACCAGCTCCTCAGCACAGATGACCCAACAGCCACCAGCTCCTCAGCACATATGACCCAACAGCCACCAGCTCCTCAGCACAGATGACCCAACAGCCACCAGCTCCTCAGCACAGATGACCCAACAGCCACCAGCTCCTCAGCACAGATGACCCAACAGCCACCAGCTCCTCAGCACGAATAACCCAACAGCCACCAGCTCCTCAGCACAGATGACCCAACAGCCACCAGCTCCTCAGCACGAATAACCCAACAGCCACCAGCTCCTCAATACGGATGATTCCTCAGCAACCAGCTCCTCAGCACGGATGATCCCACAGCCACCAGCTCCTCAATACGGATGATTCCTCAGCCAACAGCTCCTCAGCACAGACGAACCCACAGCCATCAGCTCCTCAGCACAGACGATCCCACAGCCACCAGCTCCTCAGCACAGATGACCCAACAGCCACCAGCTCCTCAGCACAGACGATCCCACAGCCACCAGCTGTATGACCACCCCATCGACTTGATGCCCAGACCTACCTCTCCTAGTTTTGCTAATTACTATTCATTCCACATTTCTCCTCTCTGGTGGCTCCTATTGTCTCAGATCAGTAACCTGTGCCAAGCTCCTCAGCAAGAATAACCCCACAGCCACCAGCTCCTCAGCACAGATGACCCAACAGCCACCAGCTCCTCTGCACAGATGACCCAACAGCCACCAGCTCCTCAGCACAGATGACCCAACAGCCACCAGCTCCTCAGCATGGATGATGCCACAGCCACCAGCTCCTCAGCACAGATGATCCCACAGCCACCAGCTCCTTATCACAGATAATCCCACAGCATCCAGCTCCTCAGCACGGAGGATCCCTCAGCCACCAGCTCCTCAATACGGATGATTCCTCAGCCACCAGCTCCTCAGCACGGAGGATCCCTCAGCCACCAGCTCCTCAATACGGATGATTCTTCAGCCACCAGCTCCTCAATATGGATGATTCCTCAGCCACCAGCTCCTCAATATGGATGATTCCTCAGCCACCAGCTCCTCAGCACGGATGATCTCCCCACAGCCACCAGCTCCTCAGCACAGATGATCCAACAGCCACCAGCTCCTCATCACAGATGATCCAACAGCCACCAGCTCCTCAGCACGGATGATGCCCCCACAGCCACCAGCTCCTCAGCACAGACGATCCCACAGCCACCAGCTCCTCAGCACAGATGATCCCACAGCCACCAGCTCCTAAGCACACATGATCCCACAGACACCAGCTCCTCAGCACAGACAATCCCACAGCCACCAGCTCCTCAGCACGGATGATCCCACAGCCACCAGCCCCTCAGCACGGATGATCCCACAGCCACCAGCTCTTCAGCACAGACGATCCCACAGCCACCAGCTCCTCAGCACAGACGATCCCTCAGCCACCAGCTCCTCAGCACAGACATCCCACAGCCATCAGCTCCTCAGCACAGACGATCCCACAGCCACCAGCTCCTCAGCACGGACGATCCCACAGCCATCAGCTCCTCAGCACAGACGATCCCACAGCCACCAGCTCCTCAGCACGAATAACCCCACAGCCACCAGCTCCTCAGCACAGATGACCCAACAGCCGCCAGCTCCTCAGCACAGATGACCCAACAGCCACCAGCTTTTCAGCACGGATGATCCCACAGCCACCAGCTCCTCAGCACAGATGATCCCACAGCCACCAGCTCCTTAGCACAGGTAATCCCACAGCATCCAACTCCTCAGCACGGAGGATCCCTCAGCCACCAGCTCCTCAATACGGATGATTCCTCAGCCACCAGCTCCTCAGCACGGATGATCCCAAAGCCACCAGCTCCTCAATATGGATGATTCCTCAGCCACCAGCTCCTCAGCATGGATGATCCCCCCACAGCCACCAGCTCCTCAGCACAGATGATCCAACAGCCACCAGCTCCTCAGCACAGATGATCCAACAGCTACCAGCTCCTCAGCACAGATAATCCCACAGCATCCAGATCCTCAGCACGGATGATCCCACAGCCACCAGCTCCTCAATATGGATGATCCCGCCACAGCCACCAGCTCCTCAGCACAGATGACCCCCACAGCCACCAGCTCCTCAGCACAGATGATCCCACAGCCACCAGCTCCTCAGGACAGATGATCCCACAGCCACCAGCTCCTCAGCACGGATGATCCCACAGCCACCAGCTCCTAAGCACACATGATCCCACAGGCACCAGCTCCTCAGCACAGACGATCCCACAGCCACCGGCTCCTCAGCACACATGATCCCACAGCCACCAGCTCCTCAGCACGGATGATCCCACAGCCACCAGCCCCTCAGCACGGATGATCCCACAGCCACCAGCTCCTCAGCACAGACGATCCCACAGCCACCAGCTCCTCAGCACAGACGATCCCACAGCCACCGGCTCCTCTGCACAGATGATCCCTCAGCCACCAGCTCCTCACCACAGATGATCCCTCAGCCACCGGCTCCTCAGCACACATGATCCCACAGCCACCAGCTCCTCAGCACAGATGATCCCACACAGTGTCGGACTGGGCCACTGGAGGACCGGAGTATGATGATGGAGGAGCAGGAGGATGAGAGCGGTAGAAGTATGATGATGGAGGAGCAGGAGGATGAAGGAGGTAGTATGATGATGGAGGTGCAGGAGGATGAAGGAGGTAGTATGATGATGGAGGTGCAGGAGGATGAAGGAGGTAGTATGATGATGGAGGTGCAGGAGGATGAAGGAGTAGTAGTATGATGATGGAGGAGCAGGAGGATGAAGGAGGTAGTATGATGATGGAGGTGCAGGAGGATGAAGGAGTAGTAGTATGATGATGGAGGAGCAGGAGGATGAAGGAGGTAGTAGTATGATGATGGAGGTGCAGGAGGATGAAGGAGTAGTAGTATGATGATGGAGGAGCAGGAGGATGAAGGAGTAGTAGTATGATGATGGAGGTGCAGGAGGATGAAGGAGTAGTAGTATGATGATGGAGGAGCAGGAGGATGAAGGAGTAGTAGTATGATGATGGAGGTGCAGGAGGATGGAGGAGTAGTAGTATGATGATGGAGGAGCAGGAGGATGAAGGAGGTAGTAGTATGATGATGGAGGAGCAGGAGGATGAAGGAGGTAGTAGTATGATGATGGAGGAGCAGGAGGATGAAGGAGGTAGTATGATTATGGAGGAGCAGGAGGATGAAGGAGGTAGTAGTATGATGATGGAGGAGCAGGAGGATGAAGGAGGTAGTAGTATGATGATGGAGGAGCAGGAGGATGAAGGAGGTAGTAGTATGATGATGGAGGAGCAGGAGGATGAAGGAGGTAGTAGTATGATTATGGAGGAGCAGGAGGATGAAGGAGTAGTAGTATGATTATGGAGGGGCAGGAGGATGAGGGGGTAGTAGTATGATGATGGAGGTGCAGGAGGATGAAGGAGTAGTAGTATGATGATGGAGGAGCAGGAGGATGAAGGAGGTAGTAGTATGATTATGGAGGAGCAGGAGGATGAAGGAGTAGTAGTATGATGATGGAGGAGCAGGAGGATGAAGGAGGTAGTAGTATGATTATGGAGGAGCAGGAGGATGAAGGAGTAGTAGTATGATGATGGAGGTGCAGGAGGATGAAGGAGTTAGTATGATGATGGAGGTGCAGGAGGATGAAGGAGTAGTAGTATGATGATGGATGATTTGGTCAGTAACAGTGTGATGGTACGTTTAAAGGTACAGTATGGTGATAATATATATATTAGTGCTGTTCTGGGGTCACCTCCACACACTGAGCCCCCACATAACTATGTATTCTGATCTCCCACAAAGCTTCCAGTATACAATACACCAAAAATCCTCCAGGTACAACAGTTGCAAGCACTACAACTCCCAGCATTTACTGATAGTCAGCATCTCTCGGGATATGCTGGGAGTTGTAGTACATATGAGCTGCCACTGTAGAGACATATAGTGCTGGACCTTCAGGGCTGATGGTTGTGACAGATTACGGCCACCAGAAGCTTCTGCACAACAATCAATTATTAAAGGTTTGTTCTGTCTGAAACTACAACCCCCAACATACCCTTCATTAACGCTTCATAAGTGTGGGGTATTCTGAGAGTTATAGTTCGACTGAAAACATGTCATTCACAAGGGAGCTGTCACAGATACAGATGAATCCAAGATAGGGCCGGGTCACTATGTCGCTTACCGATTCTTCTTTGGTGGGCCCCAAGGATCATTTCCTCTGGTGGGCCCCAGGTATCCCAGTCCGACACTGATCCCACACCCACCAGCTCCTCAGCACAGATTATCCCACTGTCTTAGACACTTGTTCAGGTCTTTCTATCCCTTCCTGCACTTAGAAACCTTAGACGTTTTTCACCCCTCCTCGTGTCTCAATGACGTTTAGAGCCTCCAGCTCTTCAGCACAGATGACCCCATTGTTGTGCTCTGAAAAAAAGCAGTTATTAAAGCTTTGCCGCCTACCTATGAGCTTGTCTCTACTTTCTACATGTTACATGTGTGCCCAGTGGAGGTGTACGAGGACTCTCTACATGTCACGTGTGCCTGTTGGTGTACGAGGACTCTCTACATGTCACGTGTGCCCAGTGGAGGTGTACGAGGACTCTCTACATGTCACACACGTGTGCCCAGTGGAGGTGTACGAGGACTCTCTACATGTCACGTGTGCCCAGTGGAGGTGTACGAGGACTCTCTACATGTCACGTGTGCCCAGTGGAGGTGTACGAGGACTCTCTACATGTCACACACGTGTGCCCAGTGGAGGTGTACGAGGACTCTCTACATGTCACACACGTGTGCCCAGTGGAGGTGTACGAGGACTCTCTACATGTCACGTGTGCCCAGTGGAGGTGTACGAGGACTCTCTACATGTCACGTGTGCCCAGTGGAGGTGTACGAGGACTCTCTACATGTCACGTGTGCCTGTTGGTGTACGAGGACTCTCTACATGTCACGTGTGCCTGTTGGAGGTGTACGAGGACTCTCTACATGTTACACGTGTGCCCAGTGGAGGTGTACGAGGACTCTCTACATGTCACATGTGCCTGTTGGAGGTGTATGAGGACTCTCTACATGTCACGTGTGCCTGTTGGTGTACGAGGACTCTCTACATGTCACGTGTGCCTGTTGGAGGTGTATGAGGACTCTCTACATGTCACATGTGCCTGTTGGAGGTGTATGAGGACTCTCTACATGTCACATGTGCCTGTTGGAGGTGTACGAGGACTCTCTACATGTCACGTGTGCCTGTTGGTGTACGAGGACTCTCTACATGTCACGTGTGCCTGTTGGAGGTGTACGAGGACTCTCTACATGTCACGTGTGCCTGTTGGAGGTGTATGAGGACTCTCTACATGTCACGTGTGCCCAGTGGAGGTGTACGAGGACTCTCTACATGTCACGTGTGCCTGTTGGTGTACGAGGACTCTCTACATGTCACGTGTGCCTGTTGGTGTACGAGGACTCTCTACATGTCACGTGTGCCTGTTGGTGGTGTACAAGGACTCTCTACATGTCACACACGTGTGCCCAGTGGAGGTGTACGAGGACTCTCTACATGTCACATGTGCCTGTTGGAGGTGTACGAGGACTCTCTACATGTCACGTGTGCCCAGTGGAGGTGTATGAGGACTCTCTACATGTCACGTGTGCCCAGTGGAGGTGTACGAGGACTCTCTACATGTCACGTGTGCCCGGTGGAGGTGTACGAGGACTCTCTACATGTCACACACGTGTGCCCAGTGGAGGTGTACGAGGACTCTCTACATGTCACACACATGTTCCCAGTGGAGGTGTACGAGGAGTCTCTACATGTCACACACATGTTCCCAGTGGAGGTGTACGAGGAGTCTCTACATGTCACACACATGTTCCCAGTGGAGGTGTACGAGGACTCTCTACATGTCACACATGTGTTCCCAGTGGAGGTGTACGAGGACTCTCTACATGTCACGTGTGCCCAGTGGTGGTGTACGAGGACTCTCTACATGTCACACACGTGTTCCCAGTGGAGGTGTACGAGGACTCTCTACATGTCAAACACATGTGCCCAGTGGAGGTGTACGAGGACTCTCTACATGTTACACACGTGTGCCCGGTGTAGGTGTACGAGGACTCTCTACATGTCACGTGTGCCCGGTGGAGGTGTACAAGGACTCTCTACATGTCACACACGTGTGCCCAGCATAGATGTACAAGGACTCTCTACATGTCATGTGTGCCCGGTGGAGGTGTACGAGGACTCTCTACATGTCACACGTGTGCCCAGTGGAGGTGTACGAGGACTCTCTACATGTCACACACGTGTGCCCAGTGGAGGTGTACGAGGACTCTCTACATGTCACGTGTGCCCGGTGTAGGTGTACGAGGACTCTCTACATGTCACATGTGCCTGTTGGAGGTGTACGAGGACTCTCTACATGTCACGTGTGCCTGGTGTAGGTGTACGAGGACTCTCTACATGTCACGTGTGCCTGTTGGAGGTGTACGAGGACTCTGTACATGTCACGTGTGCCCGGTGTAGGTGTATGAGGACTCTCTACATGTCACGTGTGCCTGTTGGAGGTGTACGAGGACTCTCTACATGTCACGTGTGCCCGGTGTAGGTGTACGAGGACTCTCTACATGTCACACACGTGTGCCCAGCGTAGGTGTACAAGGACTCTCTACATGTCACGTGTGCCTGTTGGAGGTGTATGAGGACTCTGTACATGTCATGTGTGCCCGGTGGAGGTGTACGAGGACTCTCTACATGTCACGTGTGCCTATTGGAGGTGTACGAGGACTCTCTACATGTCACGTGTGCCCGGTGTAGGTGTACGAGGACTCTCTACATGTCACGTGTGCCCGGTGTAGGTGTACGAGGACTCTCTACATGTCACGTGTGCCCGGTGTAGGTGTACGAGGACTCTCTACATGTCACGTGTGCCCGGTGTAGGTGTACGAGGACTCTCTACATGTCACGTGTGCCCGGTGTAGGTGTACGAGGACTCTCTACATGTCACGTGTGCCTGTTGGAGGTGTACGAGGACTCTCTACATGTCACGTGTGCCCAGTGGAGGTGTACGAGGACTCTCTACATGTCACGTGTGCCTGTTGGAGGTGTACGAGGACTCTCTACATGTCACGTGTGCCCAGTGGAGGTGTACGAGGACTCTCTACATGTCACGTGTGCCTGTTGGAGGTGTACGAGGACTCTCTACATGTCACGTGTGCCCGGTGTAGGTGTACGAGGACTCTCTACATGTCACGTGTGCCTGTTGGAGGTGTACGAGGACTCTCTACATGTCACGTGTGCCTGTTGGTGTACGAGGACTCTGTACATGTCACGTGTGCCTGTTGGAGGTGTACGAGGACTCTCTACATGTCACGTGTGCCTGTTGGTGTACGAGGACTCTCTACATGTCACGTGTGCCTGTTGAAGGTGTACGAGGACTCTCTACATGTCTTACACACGCCCGGTGGAGGTTTCTGAGGATTCTCTACATGTGACGAGTGCCCAATGGAAACCCTACACAGCCATTAGTGAGTTGGGGCAGTGCACAGTGTCGCTGTAATGTACATACGTTGGTGTAGGAGCAGAGAACAGATCCCATCTGCTCAGTGTGAACACGGCCTCCATCTGCCAGTGACTCTCGTAGTAATAGGGGGGGGGGGGGGGGGTCCTTCTGTTTATAGAACCTTCACATGGGAAATGTTCCATTCACGTCTGGTTACTGATGGTTTCTATGGAAACATCATAAATCTGGAAAATAGTGGAAATATTTAGCAGAAAGTAGAATAACAGGTTATGGTAGTGATGGACTCCCCCCAGGAGGAAACATATCTAGGCTGCTGTAGGGTCCTACAGGACGGAGCGGTCTAGCTGCCCCTATGATACACAAGTCACCATGTCGATCATTCCATGACTATTAGATGGATGTTTCCCCTCAGCAATGACTTATTATACCTGGGGGATAGGAACCACAGCCTCACCATGTCACTCCTGCCCCCATGGGAGCCGCAGCCGCCCCATATCATCTCTGCCCCAGTGGGAGCCACACCATATAATTACTGCCCTGGTGGGAGCTGCGGCCACACCATGTCCTTCCTGCCCCAGTGTCAGTACCCCATCTACCACACCATCACTGGTCTCCACACTCCAGGGTGTCAGTACTCCATCTACCACACCATCACTGGTCTCCACACTCCAGGGTGTCAGTACTCCATCTACCACACCATCACTGGTCTCCACACTCCAGGGTGTCAGTACTCCATCTACCACACCATCACTGGTCTCCACACTCCAGGGGATCAGTACTCCATCTACCACACCATCACTGGTCTCCACACTCCAGGGGATCAGTACCCCATCTACCATACCATCACTGGTCTCCACACTCCAGAAGATCAGTACCCCATCTACCACACCATCACTAGTCTCCACACTCAAGGGTGTCAGTACATTATCTACCACACCATCACTGGTCTCCACACTCCAGGATGTCAGTACCCCATCTACCACAGCATCACTGGTCTCCACACTCCAGGGGATCAGTACTCCATCTACCACACCATCACTGGTCTCCACACTCCAGGGTGTCAGTACTCCATCTACCACACCATCACTGATCTCCACACTCCAGGGGATCAGTACTCCATCTACCACACCATCACTGGTCTCCACACTCCAGGGTGTCAGTACTCCATCTACCACAGCATCACTGGTCTCCACACTCCAGGGTGTCAGTACTCCATCTACCACACCATCACTGGTTTCCACACTCCAGGGGATCAGTACTCCATCTACCACAGCATCACTGGTCTCCACACTCCAGGGTGTCAGTACTCCATCTACCACAGCATCACTGGTCTCCACACTCCAGGGTGTCAGTACCCCATCTACCACACCATCACTGGTCTCCACACTCCAGGGTGTCAGTACTCCATCTACCACAGCATCACTGGTCTCCACACTCCAGGGTGTCAGTACCCCATCTACCACAGCATCACTGGTCTCCACATTCCAGGGTGTCAGTACTCCATCTACCACACCATCACTGGTCTCCACACTCCAGGGTGTCAGTACCCCATCTACCACACCATCACTGGTCTCCACACTCTAGGGTGTCAGTACTCCATCTACCACACCATCACTGGTCTCCACACTCCAGGGGATCAGTACTCCATCTACCACACCATCACTGGTCTCCACACTCCAGGGGATCAGTACCCCATCTACCACACCATCACTGGTCTCCACACTCCAGGGGATCAGTACCCCATCTACCATACCATCACTGGTCTCCACACTCTAGGGGATCAGTACTCCATCTACCACACCATCACTAGTCTCCACACTCAAGGGTGTCAGTACATTATCTACCACACCATCACTGGTCTCCACACTCCAGGATGTCAGTACTCCATCTACCACACCATCACTGGTTTCCACACTCCAGGGGATCAGTACTCCATCTACCACACCATCACTGGTTTCCACACTCCAGGGGATCAGTACTCCCATCTACCACACCATCACTGGTCTCCACACTCCAGGGGATCAGTACTCCATCTACCACACCATCACTGGTCTCCACACTCTAGGGTGTCAATACATTATCTACCACACCATCACTGGTCTCCACACTCCCGGATGTCAATTCTCCATCTACCACACCGTCACTGGTTTCCACACTCCAGGGGATCAGTACTCCATCTACCATACCATCACTGGTCTCCACACTCCAGGGTGTCAGTACTCCATAATACCATACCATCACTGGTCTCCACACTCCAGGGTGTCAGTACTCCATCTACCACACCATCACTGGTCTCCACACTCCAGGGGATCAGTACTCCATCTACCACACCATCACTGGTCTCCACACTCCAGGGGATCAGTACTCCATCTACCACACCATCTCTGGTCTCCACACTCCAGGGGATCAGTACTCCATCTACCACACCATCACTGGTCTCCACACTCTAGGGTGTCAATACATTATCTACCACAGCATCACACTCTAGGGTGTCAATACATTATCTACCACACCATCACTGGTCTCCACACTCCCGGATGTCAATTCTCCATCTACCACACCGTCACTGGTTTCCACACTCCAGGGGATCAGTACTCCATCTACCACACCATCACTGGTCTCCACACTCCAGGGTGTCAGTACTCCATCTACCACACCATCACTGGTCTCCACACTCTAGTGTCAATACATTATCTACCACACCATCACTGGTCTCCACACTCCAGGGTGTCAGTACCCCATCTACCACACCATCACTGGTCTCCACACTCTAGGGGATCAGTACTCCATCTACCACACCATCACTGGTCTCCACACTCCAGGGGATCAGTACTCCATCTACCACACCATCACTGGTCTCCACACTCCAGGATGTCAGTACTCCATCTACCACACCATCACTGGTCTCCACACTCCAGGGGATCAGTACTCCATCTACCACACCATCTCTGGTCTCCACACTCCAGGGGATCAGTACTCCATCTACCACACCATCACTGGTCTCCAGACTCTAGGGTGTCAATACATTATCTACCACAGCATCACACTCTAGGGTGTCAATACATTATCTACCACACCATCACTGGTCTCCACACTCCAGTGGATCAGTACTCCATCTACCACACCATCACTGGTCTCCACACTCCAGGGGATCAGTACCCCATCTACCACACCATCACTGGTCTCCACACTCCAGGGAATCAGTACTCCATCTACCACACCATCACTGGTCTCCACACTCCAGGGGATCAGTACCCCATCTACCATACCATCACTGGTCTCCACACTCCAGGGGATCAGTACCCCATCTACCACACCATCACTAGTCTCCACACTCAAGGGTGTCAGTACATTATCTACCACACCATCACTGGTCTCCACACTCCAGGATGTCAGTACTCCATCTACCACACCATCTCTGGTCTCCACACTCCAGGGGATCAGTACTCCATCTACCACACCATCACTGGTCTCCACACTCCAGGGGATCAGTACTCCATCTACCATACCATCACTGGTCTCCACACTCCAGGGGATCAGTACTCCATCTACCACACCATCACTGGTCTCCACACTCCAAGGGATCAGTACCCCATCTACCACACCATCTCTGGTCTCCACACTCCAGGGGATCAGTACTCCATCTACCACACCATCACTGGTCTCCACACTCCAGGGGATCAGTACCCCATCTACCACACCATCACTGGTCTCCACACTCCAGTGGATCAGTACTCCATCTACCACACCATCACTGGTCTCCACACTCCAGGGGATCAGTACTCCATCTACCACACCATCTCTGGTCTCCACACTCCAGGGGATCAGTACTCCATCTACCACACCATCACTGGTCTCCACACTCCAGGGGATCAGCACTCCATCTACCATACCATCACTGGTCTCCACACTCCAGGGGATCAGTACTCCATCTACCACACCATCACTGGTCTCCACACTCCAGGGGATCAGTACTCCATCTACCACACCATCTCTGGTCTCCACACTTCAGGGGATCAGTACTCCATCTACCACACCATCACTGGTCTCCAGACTCTAGGGTGTCAATACATTATCTACCACACCATCACTGGTCTCCACACTCCCGGATGTCAATTCTCCATCTACCACACCGTCACTGGTTTCCACACTCCAGGGGATCAGTACTCCATCTACCACAGCATCACTGGTCTCCACACTCCAGGGTGTCAGTACCCCATCTACCACAGCATCACTGGTCTCCACACTCCAGGGTGTCAGTACTCCATCTACCACACCATCACTGGTCTCCACACTCCAGGGTGTCAGTACTCCATCTACCACACCATCACTGGTCTCCACACTCCAGGGTGTCAGTACCCCATCTATCACACCATCACTGGTCTCCACACTCTAGGGTGTCAGTACTCCATCTACCACACCATCACTGGTCTCCACACTCCAGGGGATCAGTACTCCATCTACCACACCATCACTGGTCTCCACACTCCAGGGGATCAGTACCCCATCTACCACACCATCACTGGTCTCCACACTCCAGGGGATCAGTACCCCATCTACCACACCATCACTAGTCTCCACACTCAAGGGTGTCAGTACATTATCTACCACACCATCACTGGTCTCCACACTCCAGGATGTCAGTACTCCATCTACCACACCATCTCTGGTCTCCACACTCCAGGGGATCAGTACTCCATCTACCACACCATCACTGGTCTCCACACTCTAGGGTGTCAATACATTATCTACCACAGCATCACACTCTAGGGTGTCAATATATTATCTACCACACCATCACTGGTCTCCACACTCCCGGATGTCAATTCTCCATCTACCACACCATCACTGGTCTCCACACTCCAGGGGATCAGTACTCCATCTACCACACCATCACTGGTCTCCACACTCCAGGGTGTCAGTACACCATCTACCACACCATCACTGATCTCCACACTCCAGGGTGTCAGTACCCCATCTACCAAACCATCACTGATCTCCACACTCCAGGGTGTCAGTACTCCATAATACCATACCATCACTGGTCTCCACACTCCAGGGGATCAGTACTCAATCTACCACACCATCACTGGTCTCCACACTCCAGGGGATCAGTACTCCATCTACCACACCATCACTGGTCTCCACACTCCAGGGGATCAGTACCCCATCTACCATACCATCACTGGTCTCCACACTCCAGGGGATCAGTACCCCATCTACCACACCATCACTAGTCTCCACACTCAAGGGTGTCAGTACTCCATCTACCACACCATCACTGGTCTCCACACTCCAGGATGTCAGTACTCCATCTACCACACCATCTCTGGTCTCCACACTCCAGGGGATCAGTACTCCATCTACCACACCATCACTGGTCTCCACACTCCAGGGGATCAGTACCCCATCTACCACACCATCACTGGTCTCCACACTCCAGGGGATCAGTACTCCATCGAATACACCATCACTGGTCTCCACACTCCAGGGGATCAGTACCCCATCTACCATACCATCACTGGTCTCCACACTCCAGTGGATCAGTACTCCATCTACCACACCATCACTGGTCTCCACACTCCAGGGGATCAGTACCCCATCTACCACACCATCACTGGTCTCCACACTCCAGGGTATCAGTACTCCATCTACCACACCATCACTGGTCTCCACACTCCAGGGGATCAGTACCCCATCTACCATACCATCACTGGTCTCCACACTCCAGGGGATCAGTACCCCATCTACCACACCATCACTGGTCTCCACACTCCAGGATGTCAGTACTCCATCTACCACACCATCACTGGTCTCCACACTCCAGGGGATCAGTACTCCATCTACCACACCATCTCTGGTCTCCACACTCCAGGGGATCAGTACTCCATCTACCACACCATCACTGGTCTCCACACTCCAGGGGATCAGTACCCCATCTACCATACCATCACTGGTCTCCACACTCCAGGGGATCAGTACCCCATCTACCACACCATCACTAGTCTCCACACTCAAGGGTGTCAGTACTCCATCTACCACACCATCACTGGTCTCCACACTCCAGGATGTCAGTACTCCATCTACCACACCATCTCTGGTCTCCACACTCCAGGGGATCAGTACTCCATCTACCACACCATCACTGGTCTCCACACTCCAGGGGATCAGTACCCCATCTACCATACCATCACTGGTCTCCACACTCCAGGGGATCAGTACCCCATCTACCACACCATCACTAGTCTCCACACTCAAGGGTGTCAGTACATTATCTACCACACCATCACTGGTCTCCACACTCCAGGATGTCAGTACTCCATCTACCACACCATCTCTGGTCTCCACACTCCAGGGGATCAGTACTCCATCTACCACACCATCACTGGTCTCCACACTCTAGGGTGTCAATACATTATCTACCACAGCATCACACTCTAGGGTGTCAATATATTATCTACCACACCATCACTGGTCTCCACACTCCCGGATGTCAATTCTCCATCTACCACACCATCACTGGTCTCCACACTCCAGGGGATCAGTACTCCATCTACCACACCATCACTGGTCTCCACACTCCAGGGTGTCAGTACTCCATCTACCACACCATCACTGATCTCCACACTCCAGGGTGTCAGTACCCCATCTACCAAACCATCACTGATCTCCACACTCCAGGGTGTCAGTACTCCATAATACCATACCATCACTGGTCTCCACACTCCAGGGGATCAGTACTCAATCTACCACACCATCACTGGTCTCCACACTCCAGGGGATCAGTACTCCATCTACCACACCATCACTGGTCTCCACACTCCAGGGGATCAGTACCCCATCTACCATACCATCACTGGTCTCCACACTCCAGGGGATCAGTACCCCATCTACCACACCATCACTAGTCTCCACACTCAAGGGTGTCAGTACTCCATCTACCACACCATCACTGGTCTCCACACTCCAGGATGTCAGTACTCCATCTACCACACCATCACTGGTCTCCACACTCCAGGGGATCAGTACTCCATCTACCACACCATCACTGGTCTCCACACTCCAGGGGATCAGTACCCCATCTACCACACCATCACTGGTCTCCACACTCCAGGGGATCAGTACTCCATCTAATACACCATCACTGGTCTCCACACTCCAGGGGATCAGTACCCCATCTACCATACCATCACTGGTCTCCACACTCCAGGGGATCAGTACCCCATCTACCACACCATCACTAGTCTCCACACTCAAGGGTGTCAGTACATTATCTACCACACCATCACTGGTCTCCACACTCCAGGATGTCAGTACTCCATCTACCACACCATCTCTGGTCTCCACACTCCAGGGGATCAGTACTCCATCTACCACACCATCACTGGTCTCCACACTCTAGGGTGTCAATACATTATCTACCACAGCATCACACTCTAGGGTGTCAATATATTATCTACCACACCATCACTGGTCTCCACACTCCAGGATGTCAATTCTCCATCTACCACACCATCACTGGTCTCCACACTCCAGGGGATCAGTACTCCATCTACCACACCATCACTGGTCTCCACACTCCAGGGTGTCAGTACTCCATCTACCACACCATCACTGATCTCCACACTCCAGGGTGTCAGTACCCCATCTACCAAACCATCACTGATCTCCACACTCCAGGGTGTCAGTACTCCATAATACCATACCATCACTGGTCTCCACACTCCAGGGGATCAGTACTCAATCTACCACACCATCACTGGTCTCCACACTCCAGGGGATCAGTACTCCATCTACCACACCATCACTGGTCTCCACACTCCAGGGGATCAGTACCCCATCTACCATACCATCACTGGTCTCCACACTCCAGGGGATCAGTACCCCATCTACCACACCATCACTAGTCTCCACACTCAAGGGTGTCAGTACTCCATCTACCACACCATCACTGGTCTCCACACTCCAGGATGTCAGTACTCCATCTACCACACCATCTCTGGTCTCCACACTCCAGGGGATCAGTACTCCATCTACCACACCATCACTGGTCTCCACACTCCAGGGGATCAGTACCCCATCTACCACACCATCACTGGTCTCCACACTCCAGGGGATCAGTACTCCATCTAATACACCATCACTGGTCTCCACACTCCAGGGGATCAGTACCCCATCTACCATACCATCACTGGTCTCCACACTCCAGGGGATCAGTACCCCATCTACCACACCATCACTAGTCTCCACACTCAAGGGTGTCAGTACATTATCTACCACACCATCACTGGTCTCCACACTCCAGGATGTCAGTACTCCATCTACCACACCATCTCTGGTCTCCACACTCCAGGGATCAGTACTCCATCTACCACACCATCACTGGTCTCCACACTCTAGGGTGTCAATACATTATCTACCACAGCATCACACTCTAGGGTGTCAATATATTATCTACCACACCATCACTGGTCTCCACACTCCCGGATGTCAATTCTCCATCTACCACACCATCACTGGTCTCCACACTCCAGGGGATCAGTACTCCATCTACCACACCATCACTGGTCTCCACACTCCAGGGTGTCAGTACTCCATCTACCACACCATCACTGATCTCCACACTCCAGGGTGTCAGTACCCCATCTACCAAACCATCACTGATCTCCACACTCCAGGGTGTCAGTACCCCATCTACCAAACCATCACTGATCTCCACACTCCAGGGTGTCAATTCTCCATCTACCACACCATCACTGGTTTCCACACTCCAGGGGATCAGTACTCCATCTACCACACCATCACTGGTCTCCACACTCCAGGGGATCAGTACTCAATCTACCACACCATCACTGGTCTCCACACTCCAGGGGATCAGTACTCCATCTACCACACCATCACTACTCTCCACACTCCAGGGTGTCAGTACTCCATCTACCACACCATCACTGGTCTCCACACTCCAGGGTGTCAGTACTCCATCTACCACACCATCACTACTTTCCACACTCCAGGGTGTCAGTACTCCATCTACCACACCATCACTGGTCTCCACACTCCAGGATGTCAGTACTCCATCTACCAAACCATTACTGATCTCCACACTCCAGAGTGTCAGTACTCCATAATACCATACCATCACTGGTCTCCACATTCCAGGGTGTCAGTACATTATCTACCACAGCATCACTGGTCTCCACACTCCAGGGGATCAGTACTTCATCTACCACACCATCACTGGTCTCCACATTCCAGGGTGTCGGTACTCCATCTGCCACACCATTACTGGTCTTCATACTCCAGGGTATCAGTACTACATCTAACACACCATGACTGGTCCTCACATTCTAGGATGTCAGTACTCCATCTACCACACCATCACTGGTCTCCACACTCCAGGGGATCAGTACCCCATCTACCACACCATCACTAGTCTCCACACTCAAGGGTGTCAGTACATTATCTACCACACCATCACTGGTCTCCACACTCCAGGATGTCAGTACTCCATCTACCACACCATCTCTGGTCTCCACACTCCAGGGGATCAGTACTCCATCTACCACACCATCTCTGGTCTCCACACTCCAGGGGATCAGTACTCCATCTACCACACCATCACTGATCTCCACACTCCAGGGGATCAGTACTCCATCTACCACACCATCACTGGTCTCCACACTCTAGGGTGTCAATACATTATCTACCACAGCATCACACTCTAGGGTGTCAATACATTATCTACCACACCATCACTGGTCTCCACACTCCCGGATGTCAATTCCCCATCTACCACACCATCACTGGTCTCCACACTCCAGGGGATCAGTACTCCATCTACCACACCATCACTGGTCTCCACACTCCAGGGTGTCAGTACCCCATCTACCACACCATCACTGGTCTCCACACTCCAGGGGATCAGTACTCCATCTACCACACCATCACTACTCTCCACACTCCAGGGTGTCAGTACTCCATCTACCACACCATCACTGGTCTCCACACTCCAGGGTGTCAGTACTCCATCTACCACACCATCACTACTCTCCACACTCCAGGGTGTCAGTACTCCATCTACCACACCATCACTGGTCTCCACACTCCAGGATGTCAGTACTCCATCTACCAAACCATTACTGATCTCCACACTCCAGGGTGTCAGTACTCCATCTACCACACCATCACTGGTCTCCACACTCCAGGGTGTCAGTACTCCATCTACCACACCATCACTACTCTCCACACTCCAGGGTGTCAGTACATTATCTACCACACCATCACTGGTCTCCACACTCCAGGATGTCAGTACTCCATCTACCACACCATCTCTGGTCTCCACACTCCAGGGGATCAGTACTCCATCTACCACACCATCACTGGTCTCCACACTCCAGGGGATCAGTACTCCATCTACCATACCATCACTGGTCTCCACACTCCAGGGGATCAGTACTCCATCTACCACACCATCACTGGTCTCCACACTCCAAGGGATCAGTACCCCATCTACCACACCATCTCTGGTCTCCACACTCCAGGGGATCAGTACTCCATCTACCACACCATCACTGGTCTCCACACTCCAGGGGATCAGTACCCCATCTACCATACCATCACTGGTCTCCACACTCCAGGGGATCAGTACCCCATCTACCACACCATCACTAGTCTCCACACTCAAGGGTGTCAGTACTCCATCTACCACACCATCACTGGTCTCCACACTCCAGGATGTCAGTACTCCATCTACCACACCATCTCTGGTCTCCACACTCCAGGGGATCAGTACTCATCTACCACACCATCACTGGTCTCCACACTCCAGGGATCAGTACCCCATCTACCACACCATCACTGGTCTCCACACTCCAGGGGATCAGTACTCCATCTAATACACCATCACTGGTCTCCACACTCCAGGGGATCAGTACCCCATCTACCATAACCATCACTGGTCTCCACACTCCAGGGGATCAGTACCCCATCTACCAACACCATCACTAGTCTCCACACTCAAGGGTGTCAGTACATTATCTACCACACCATCACTGGTCTCCACACTCCAGGATGTCAGTACTCCATCTACCACACCATCTCTGGTCTCCACACTCCAGGGGATCAGTACTCCATCTACCACACCATCACTGGTCTCCACACTCAAGGGTGTCAATACAGAATCTACCACAGCATCACACTCTAGGGTGTCAATATATTATCTACCACACCATCACTGGTCTCCACACTCCCGGATGTCAATTCTCCATCTACCACACCATCACTGGTCTCCACACTCCAGGGGATCAGTACTCCATCTACCACACCATCACTGGTCTCCACACTCCAGGGTGTCAGTACTCCATCTACCACACCATCACTGATCTCCACACTCCAGGGTGTCAGTACCCCATCTACCAAACCATCACTGATCTCCACACTCCAGGGTGTCAGTACCCCATCTACCACACCATCACTGATCTCCACACTCCAGGGTGTCAGTACCCCATCTACCAAACCATCACTGGTCTCCACACTCTAGGGTGTCAATACATTATCTACCACAGCATCACACTCTAGGGTGTCAATACATTATCTACCACACCATCACTGGTCTCCACACTCCCGGATGTCAATTCCCCATCTACCACACCATCACTGGTCTCCACACTCCAGGGGATCAGTACTCCATCTACCACACCATCACTGGTCTCCACACTCCAGGGTGTCAGTACTCCATCTACCACACCATCACTGATCTCCACACTCCAGGGTGTCAGTACCCCATCTACCAAACCATCACTGATCTCCACACTCCAGGGTGTCAGTACTCCATAATACCATACCATCACTGGTCTCCACACTCCAGGGTGTCAGTACCCCATCTACCAAACCATCACTGATCTCCACACTCCAGGGTGTCAGTACCCCATCTACCACACCATCACTGGTCTCCACACTCCAGGGGATCAGTACTCCATCTACCACACCATCACTACTCTCCACACTCCAGGGTGTCAGTACTCCATCTACCACACCATCACTGGTCTCCACACTCCAGGGTGTCAGTACTCCATCTACCACACCATCACTACTCTCCACACTCCAGGGTGTCAGTACTCCATCTACCACACCATCACTGGTCTCCACACTCCAGGATGTCAGTACTCCATCTACCAAACCATTACTGATCTCCACACTCCAGAGTGTCAGTACTCCATAATACCATACCATCACTGGTCTCCACATTCCAGGGTGTCAATACTCCATCTACCACAGCATCACTGGTCTCCACACTCCAGGGGATCAGTACTCCATCTACCACACCATCACTGGTCTCCACACTCCAGGGGATCAGTACTCCATCTACCACACCATCACTGGTCTCCACACTCCAGGGGATCTGTACTCCATCTACCACACCATCACTGGTCTCCACATTCCAGGGTGTCGGTACTCCATCTGCCACACCATTACTGGTCTTCATACTCCAGGGTATCAGTACTACATCTAACACACCATGACTAGTCCTCACATTCTAGGATGTCAGTACTACATCTACCACACCATCACTATTCTTCACACTCCAGGCTGTCAGTACTCCATCTACCATACCATCACTGGTCTTCACAAACCAGGGTGTCAGTACTCCATCTACCATACCATCACTGGTCTTCACACTCCAGGATGTCAGTACTCCATCTATCACACCATCACTGATCCTCACACTCCCAGGTGTCCTAACTATTTCTACCACACTATCACTATTTTCCACACTCCAGGGTGTCAGTACTCCATCTACCCCACCATCACTGGTCTCCACACTCCAGGGTGTCAGTACTCCATCTACCCCACCATCACTGGTCTCCACACTCCAGGTTGTCAGTACTATCTCTAGCACTCCATCACTAGCCTCCCCTTTTGAGGGTGTCAGTACTTTATATACCACACCATTACTGGTCTCCACACTCCAGGGTGTCAGTACTCCATCTATCACACCATCACTGGTCTCCACACTCCAGGGTGTCAGTACTTCGTCTACCATACCATCACTGGTCTCCACACTCCAGGGGGTCAGTACTCCATCTACCACACCATCACTACTCTCCACACTCCAGGGTATCAGTACTCCATCTACCCCACCATCACTGGTCTCCACACTCCAGGTTGTCAGTACTATCTCTAGCACTCCATCACTAGCCTCCCCACTTGAGGGTGTCAGTACTTTATATACCATACCATTACTGGTCTCCACACTCCAGGGTGTCAGTACTCCATCTACCACACCATCACTGGTCTCCACACTCCAGGGTGTCAGTACCCCATCTACCACACCATCACTGGTCTCCACACTCTAGGGTGTCAGTACTCCATCTACCAAACCATCACTGATCTCCACACTCCAGGGTGTCAGTACTCCATAATACCATCACTAATCTCCACACTCAAGGGTGTCAGTACTCCATCTACCATACCATCACTGGTCTCCACACTCCAGGGTGTCAGTACTTTGTCTACCATACCATCACTAGTCTCCACACTCCAGGGTGTCAGTACTCCATCTACCACGCCATCACTGGTCTCCACACTCCAGGGTGTCAGTACTCCATCTACCAAACCATCACTGGTCTCCACACTCCAGGGTGTCAGTACTACATCTACCAAACCATCACTGGTCTCCAGACTCAAGGGTGTCAGTACTTCCTTTACCATACAGGCACTAGAACCTGGACTTTAAATGTGGTAATCATGGAGTGTGATGGTTGTGATAGGAGAGAGTGATGTTGTGGGTTTCAGATAGTGTTGATAGTGACCTCATGGTCTAACGGTGATCAGGAAGTGTCTTGAAGGTTATGAGATAGTGTGATGGTTGTGATCGGAGAGTCTAATGATGCTGATCTGGTAGTGTAATGGTGGTCATCAGATAAAAGGGACCTTACTGTAAAGTTTTCCTGAACGCAAATTAGCTCTGGTTTTCCCAGTGGGTTTTTTTTAGGAACAGGAACCATCCCCGTTTTTGTAGTGTTTTGTAAGTGTCAAGGCAGTGGTGGTGATTTGGCAGAGGTGGTTACCTGGCAGCAGTGGTGATCTGGGAGAGTTGGTTACCTGGCAGCGGTGGTGATCTAGCAGCGGTGGTGATATGGGAGGGTAGTGATCTAAGAGAGGTGGTGATCTGGGAGCGGTGGTGATCTGGAGCGGTGGTGATCTGGGAGCGGTGGTGATCTGAGAGAGGTGGTTATCTGGGAGCGGTGGTGAACTGGGAGAGGTGGTTATCTGGGAGAGGTGGTGATCTGAGAGCGGTGGTGATCTGGGAGCGGTGGTGATCTGGGAGCACTGGTGAACTGGGAGAGGTGGTGATCTGGGAGAGGTGGTGATCTGGAAGCAGTGGTGATCTGGAAGCAGTGGTGATCTGGAAGTGGTGGTGATCTGGGAGCGGTGGTGAACTGGGAGAGGTGGTGATCTGGGAGAGGTGGTGATCTGGGAGCGGTGGTGATCTGGAAGCAGTGGTGATCTGGGAGCGGTGGTAATCTGGAAGCAGTGGTGATCTGGGAGAGGTGGTGATCTGGGAGCGGTGCTGATCTGGGAAAGGTGGTGATCTGGGAGCGGTGGTGATCTGGAAGTGGTGGTGATCTGGGAGCGGTGGTGATCTGGAAGCAGTGGTGATCTGGGAGAGGTGGTGATCTGGGAGCGGTGGTGATCTGGGAGAGGTGGTGATCTGGGAGAGGTGGTGATCTGGAAGCAGTGGTGATCTGGGAGCGGTGGTGATCTGGGAGCGGTGGTGATCTGGAAGCGGTGGTGATCTGGGAGCACTGGTCAACTGGGAGAGATGGTGATCTGGAAGCAGTGGTGATCTGGGAGCGGTGGTGATCTGGGAGCACTGGTGAACTGGGAGAGGTGGTGATCTGGAAGCAGTGGTGATCTGGGAGAGGTGGTGATCTGGGAGCGATGGTGATCTGGGAGAGGTGGTGATCTGGGAGCGGTGGTGATCTGGAAGCAGTAGTGATCTGGAAGCAGTGGTGATCTGGGAGAGGTGGTTATCTGGGAGCGATAGTGATCTGGAAGCAGTGGTGAACTGGGAGAGGTGGTTATCTGGGAGGGGGCACATCCGGAGCTTTGCTTTCTCTTGGATTGGGAGATGATTTGTGCTGGAGGCAGCAGCTTTTAGATGGGATTGTTCTGGGATTCTGAGGGGGATCAGACTTGTGTGCTGTAGTCTCTGTGTAGTGTAGTCTCTGTGTAGTGTAGTCTCTGTGTAGTGTGCTGTAGTCTCTGTGTAGTGTGCTGTAGTCTCTGTGTAGTGTGCTTTAGTCTCTGTGTAGTGTGCTGTAGTCTCTGTGTAGTGTGCTGTAGTCTCTGTGTAGTGTGCTGCAGTCTCTGTGTAGTGTAGTCTCTGTGTAGTGTGCTGTAGTCTCTGTGTAGTGTAGTCTCTGTGTAGTGTGCTGTAGTCTCTGTGTAGTGTAGTCTCTGTGTAGTGTAGTCTCTGTGTAGTGTGCTGTAGTCTCTGTGTAGTGTAGTCTCTGTGTAGTGTGCTGTAGTCTCTGTGTAGTGTAGTCTGTGTGTAGTGTAGTCTCTGTGTAGTGTGCTGTAGTCTCGGTGTAGTGTAGTCTCTGTGTAGTGTGCTGTAGCCTCTGTGTAGTGTAGTCTCTGTGTAGTGTGCTGTAGTCTCTGTGTAGTGTGCTTTAGTCTTTGTGTAGTGTGCTGTAGTCTCTGTGTAGTGTGCTGTAGTCTCTGTGTAGTGTAGTCTCTGTGTAGTGTGCTGTAGTCTCTGTGTAGTGTAGTCTCTGTGTAGTGTGCTGTAGTCTCTGTGTAGTGTAGTCTCTGTGTAGTGTGCTGTAGTCTCTGTGTAGTGTGGTCTCTGTGTAGTGTGCTGTAGTCTCTGTGTAGTGTAGTCTCTGTGTAGTGTGCTGTAGTCTCTGTGTAGTGTAGTCTCTGTGTAGTGTGCTGTAGTCTCTGTGTAGTGTAGTCTCTGTGTAGTGTGCTGTAGTCTCTGTGTAGTGTGCTGTGGTCTCTGTGTAGTGTAGTCTCTGTGTAGTGTGCTGTAGTCTCTGTGTAGTGTGCTGTAATCTCTGTGTAGTGTAGTCTCTGTGTAGTGTAGTCTCTGTGTAGTGTGCTGTAGTCTCTGTGTAGTGTAGTCTCTGTGTAGTGTGCTGTAGTCTCTGTGTAGTGTAGTCTCTGTGTAGTGTGCTGCAGTCTCTGTGTAGTGTGCTGTAGTCTCTGTGTAGTGTGCTGTAGTCTCTGTGTAGTGTAGTCTCTGTGTAGTGTGCTGTAGTCTCTGTGTAGTGTAGTCTCTGTGTAGTGTGCTGTAGTCTCTGTGTAGTGTGCTGCAGTCTCTGTGTAGTGTAGTCTCTGTGTAGTGTGCTGTAGTCTCTGTGTAGTGTAGTCTCGGTGTAGTGTGCTGTAGTCTCTGTGTAGTGTAGTCTCTGTGTAGTGTAGTCTCTGTGTAGTGTGCTGTAGTCTCTGTGTAGTGTAGTCTCTGTGTAGTGTGCTGTAGTCTCTGTGTAGTGTAGTCTCTGTGTAGTGTGCTGTAGTCTCTGTGTAGTGTAGTCTCTGTGTAGTGTGCTGCAGTCTCTGTGTAGTGTGCTGTAGTCTCTGTGTAGTGTGCTGTAGTCTCTGTGTAGTGTGCTATAGTCTCTGTGTAGTGTGCTATAGTCTCTGTGTAGTGTGCTGCAGTCTCTGTGTAGTGTAGTCTCTGTGTAGTGTGCTGTAGTCTCTGTGTAGTGTAGTCTCTGTGTAGTGTGCTGTAGTCTCTGTGTAGTGTAGTCTCTGTGTAGTGTAGTCTCTGTGTAGTGTGCTGTAGTCTCTGTGTAGTGTAGTCCCTGTGTAGTGTGCTGTAGTCTCGGTGTAGTGTAGTCTCTGTGTAGTGTGCTGTAGTCTCTGTGTAGTGTAGTCTGTGTGTAGTGTAGTCTCTGTGTAGTGTAGTCTCTGTGTAGTGTAGTCTCTGTGTAGTGTGCTGTAGTCTCGGTGTAGTGTAGTCTCTGTGTAGTGTGCTGTAGTCTCTGTGTAGTGTAGTCTCTGTGTAGTGTGCTGTAGTCTCTGTGTAGTGTAGTCTCTGTGTAGTGTGCTGTAGTCTCTGTGTAGTGTAGTCTCTGTGTAGTGTGCTGTAGTCTCTGTGTAGTGTGGTCTCTGTGTAGTGTGCTGTAGTCTCTGTGTAGTGTGCTGTAGTCTGTGTAGTGTGCTGTAGTCTCTGTGTAGTGTAGTCTCTGTGTAGTGTAGTCTCTGTGTAGTGTGCTGTAGCCTCTGTGTAGTGTGCTGTAGTCTCTGTGTAGTGTGCTGTAGTCTCTGTGTAGTGTGCTGTGGTCTCTGTGTAGTGTAGTCTCTGTGTAGTGTGCTGTAGTCTCTGTGTAGTGTAGTCTCTGTGTAGTGTGCTGTAGTCTCTGTGTAGTGTAGTCTCTGTGTAGTGTGCTGTAGTCTCTGTGTAGTGTAGTCTCTGTGTAGTGTGCTGTAGTCTCTGTGTAGTGTAGTCTCTGTGTAGTGTAGTCTCTGTGTAGTGTGCTGTAGTCTCAGTGTAGTGTGCTGTAGTCTCTGTGTAGTGTGCTGTAGTCTCTGTGTAGTGTGCTGTAGTCTCTGTGTAGTGTGCTGTAGTCTCTGTGTAGTGTGCTGTAGTCTCTGTGTAGTGTAGTCTCTGTGTAGTGTGCTGTAGCCTCTGTGTAGTGTGCTGTAGTCTCTGTGTAGTGTAGTCTCTGTGTAGTGTGCTGTAGTCTCTATGTAGTGTGCTGTAGTCTCTGTGTAGTGTGCTATAGTCTCTGTGTAGTGTGCTGTAGTCTCTGTGTAGTGTGCTGTGGTCTCTGTGTAGTGTGCTGCAGTCTCTGTGTAGTGTAGTCTCTGTGTAGTGTGCTATAGTCTCGGTGTAGTGTAGTCTATGTGTAGTGTGCTGTAGTCTCTGTGTAGTGTGCTGTAGTCTCTGTGTGCTGTAGTCTCTGTGTAGTGTGCTGTAGTCTCTGTGTAGTGTGCTGTAGTCTCTGTGTAGTGTGCTGTAGCCTCTGTGTAGTGTGCTGTAGTCTCTGTGTAGTGTGCTGTAGTCTCTGTGTAGTGTGCTGTAGTCTCTGTGTAGTGTAGTCTCTGTGTAGTGTAGTCTCTATGTAGTGTGCTGTAGTCTCTGTGTAGTGTGCTATAGTCTCTGTGTAGTGTGCTTTAGTCTTTGTGTAGTGTGCTGTAGTCTCTGTGTAGTGTAGTCTCTGTGTAGTGTAGTCTCTGTGTAGTGTAGTCTCTGTGTAGTGTAGTCTCTGTGTAGTGTGCTGTAGTCTCTGTGTAGTGTAGTCTCTGTGTAGTGTGCTGTAGTCTCTGTGTAGTGTGCTGTAGTCTCTGTGTAGTGTAGTCTCTGTGTAGTGTGCTGTAGTCTCTGTGTAGTGTGCTGTAGTCTCTGTGTAGTGTAGTCTCTGTGTAGTGTGCTGTAGTCTCTGTGTAGTGTAGTCTCTGTGTAGTGTAGTCTCTGTGTAGTGTGCTGTAATCTCTGTGTAGTGTAGTCTCTGTGTAGTGTAGTCTCTGTGTAGTGTGCTGTAGTCTCGGTGTAGTGTAGTCTCTGTGTAGTGTAGTCTCTGTGTAGTGTGCTGTAGTCTCTGTGTAGTGTGCTGTAGTCTCTGTGTAGAGCGGTCTCTGTGTAGTGTGCTGTAGTCTCTGTGTAGTGTGCTGTAGTCTCTGTGTAGTGTAGTCTCTGTGTAGTGTGCTGTAGTCTCTGTGTAGTGTGCTGTAGTCTCTGTGTAGTGTGCTGTAGTCTCTGTGTAGTGTAGTCTCTGTGTAGTGTAGTCTCTGTGTAGTGTAGTCTCTGTGTAGTGTGCTGTAATCTCTGTGTAGTGTAGTCTCTGTGTAGTGTAGTCTCTGTGCAGTGTAGTCTCTGTGTAGTGTGCTGTAGTCTCAGTGTAGTGTAGTCTCTGTGTAGTGTGCTGTAGTCTCGGTGTAGTGTAGTCTCTGTGTAGTGTGCTGTAGTCTCGGTGTAGTGTAGTCTCTGTGTAGTGTGCTGTAGTCTCTGTGTAGTGTGCTGTAGTCTCTGTGTAGTGTAGCCTCTGTGTAGTGTAGTCTCTGTGTAGTGTGCTGTAGTCTCTGTGTAGTGTGCTGTAGTCTCTGTGTAGTGTAGTCTCTGTGTAGTGTGCTGTAGCCTCTGTGTAGTGTAGTCTCTGTGTAGTGTAGTCTCTGTGTAGTGTGCTGTAGTCTCTGTGTAGTGTGCTGTAGTCTCTGTGTAGTGTGCTGTAGCCTCTGTGTAGTGTAGTCTCTGTGTAGTGTGCTGTAGTCTCTGTGTAGTGTGCTGTAGTCTCTGTGTAGTGTAGCCTCTGTGTAGTGTGCTGTAGTCTCTGTGTAGTGTAGTCTCTGTGTAGTGTGCTGTAGTCTCTGTGTAGTGTGCTGTAGTCTCTGTGTAGTGTAGTCTCTGTGTAGTGTGCTGTAGTCTCTGTGTAGTGTGCTGTAGTCTCTGTGTAGTGTAGTCTCTGTGTAGTGTGCTGTAATCTCTGTGTAGTGTAGTCTCTGTGTAGTGTAGCCTCTGTGTAGTGTGCTGTAGTCTCTGTGTAGTGTGCTGTAGTCTCTGTGTAGTGTGCTGTAGTCTCTGTGTAGTGTAGCCTCTGTGTAGTGTAGTCTCTGTGCAGTGTAGTCTCTGTGTAGTGTGCTATAGTCTCTGTGTAGTGTAGTCTCTGTGTAGAGCGGTCTCTGTGTAGTGTGCTGTAGTCTCTGTGTAGTGTGCTGTAGTCTCTGTGTAGTGTGCTGTAGACTCTGTGTAGTGTAGTCTCTGTGTAGTGTAGTCTCTGTGTAGTGTGCTGTAGTCTCTGTGTAGTGTAGTCTCTGTGTAGTGTGCTGTAGTCTCTGTGTAGTGTAGCCTCTGTGTAGTGTAGTCTCTGTGTAGTGTGCTGTAGTCTCTGTGTAGTGTAGTCTCTGTGTAGTGTAGTCTCTGTGTAGTGTGCTGTAGTCTCTGTGTAGTGTGCTGTAGTCTCTGTGTAGTGTAGTCTCTGTGTAGTGTGCTGTAGTCTCTGTGTAGTGTAGTCTCTGTGTAGTGTGCTGTAGTCTCTGTGTAGTGTAGTCTCTGTGTAGTGTGCTGTAGTCTCTGTGTAGTGTGCTGTAGTCTCTGTGTAGTGTGCTGTAGCCTCTGTGTAGTGTAGTCTCTGTGTAGTGTGCTGTAGTCTCTGTGTAGTGTGCTGTAGTCTCTGTGTAGTGTAGTCTCTGTGTAGTGTAGTCTCTGTGTAGTGTGCTGTAGTCTCTGTGTAGTGTAGTCTCTGTGTAGTGTAGTCTCTGTGTAGTGTAGTCTCTGTGTAGTGTGCTGTGGTCTCTGTGTAGTGTAGTCTCTGTGTAGTGTGCTGTAGTCTCTGTGTAGTGTGCTGTAGTCTCTGTGTAGTGTAGTCTCTGTGTAGTGTGCTGTAGTCTCTGTGTAGTGTGCTGTAGTCTCTGTGTAGTGTAGTCTCTGTGAAGTGTGCTGTAGTCTCTGTGTAGTGTAGTCTCTGTGTAGTGTAGTCTCTGTGTAGTGTAGTCTCTGTGTAGTGTGCTGTAATCTCTGTGTAGTGTAGTCTCTGTGTAGTGTGCTGTAGTCTCGGTGTAGTGTGCTGTAGTCTCTGTGTAGTGTGCTGTAGTCTCTGTGTAGTGTAGACTCTGTGTAGTGTGCTGTAGTCTCTGTGTAGTGTAGTCTCTGTGTAGTGTAGTCTCTGTGTAGTGTGCTGTAGTCTCTGTGTAGAGCGGTCTCTGTGTAGTGTGCTGTAGTCTCTGTGTAGTGTGCTGTAGTCTCTGTGTAGTGTAGTCTCTGTGTAGTGTGCTGTAGTCTCTGTGTAGTGTGCTGTAGTCTCTGTGTAGTGTGCTGTAGTCTCTGTGTAGTGTAGTCTCTGTGTAGTGTGCTGTAGTCTCTGTGTAGTGTGCTGTAGTCTCTGTGTAGTGTAGTCTGTGTAGTGTGCTGTAGTCTCTGTGTAGTGTAGCCTCTGTGTAGTGTGCTGTAGTCTCTGTGTAGTGTGCTGTAGTCTCTGTGTAGTGTGCTGTAGCCTCTGTGTAGTGTAGTCTCTGTGTAGTGTAGCCTCTGTGTAGTGTAGTCTCTGTGCAGTGTAGTCTCTGTGTAGTGTGCTATAGTCTCTGTGTAGTGTAGTCTCTGTGTAGAGCGGTCTCTGTGTAGTGTGCTGTAGTCTCTGTGTAGTGTGCTGTAGTCTCTGTGTAGTGTGCTGTAGTCTCTGTGTAGTGTAGTCTCTGTGTAGTGTGCTGTAGTCTCTGTGTAGTGTAGTCTCTGTGTAGTGTGCTGTAGTCTCTGTGTAGTGTAGCCTCTGTGTAGTGTAGTCTCTGTGTAGTGTGCTGTAGTCTCTGTGTAGTGTGCTGTAATCTCTGTGTAGTGTAGTCTCTGTGTAGTGTAGTCTCTGTGTAGTGTGCTGTAATCTCTGTGTAGTGTAGTCTCTGTGTAGTGTGCTGTAGTCTCTGTGTAGTGTAGTCTCTGTGTAGTGTGCTGTAGTCTCTGTGTAGTGTGCTGTAGTCTCTGTGTAGTGTAGTCTCTGTGTAGTGTAGTCTCTGTGTAGTGTGCTGTAGTCTCTGTGTAGTGTAGCCTCTGTGTAGTGTAGTCTCTGTGTAGTGTGCTGTAGTCTCTGTGTAGTGTGCTGTAGTCTCTGTGTAGTGTAGTCTCTGTGTAGTGTAGTCTCTGTGTAGTGTGCTGTAATCTCTGTGTAGTGTAGTCTCTGTGTAGTGTGCTGTAGTCTCTGTGTAGTGTAGTCTCTGTGTAGTGTGCTGTAATCTGTGTGTAGTGTAGTCTCTGTGTAGTGTAGTCTCTGTGTAGTGTGCTGTAGTCTCTGTGTGCTGTGGTCTCGGTGTAGTCTCTGTGTAGTGTGCTGTAGTCTCTGTGTAGTGTAGTCTCTGTGTAGTGTAGTCTCTGTGTAGTGTGCTATAGTCTCTGTGTAGTGTGCTGTAGTCTCTGTGTAGTGTAGTCTCTGTGTAGTGTGCTGTAGTCTCTGTGTAGTGTGCTGTAGTCTCTGTGTAGTGTAGTCTCTGTGTAGTGTAGTCTCTGTGTAGTGTGCTGTAGTCTCTGTGTAGTGTGCTGTAGTCTCTGTGTAGTGTAGTCTCTGTGTAGTGTAGTCTCTGTGTAGTGTGCTGTAGTCTCTGTGTAGTGTAGTCTCTGTGTAGTGTAGTCTCTGTGTAGTGTAGTCTCTGTGTAGTGTGCTGTAGTCTCTGTGTAGTGTAGTCTCTGTGTAGTGTAGTCTCTGTGTAGTGTGCTGTAGTCTCTGTGTAGTGTAGTCCCTGTGTAGTGTGCTGTAGTCTCGGTGTAGTGTAGTCTCTGTGTAGTGTGCTGTAGTCTCTGTGTAGTGTAGTCTGTGTGTAGTGTAGTCTCTGTGTAGTGTAGTCTCTGTGTAGTGTAGTCTCTGTGTAGTGTGCTGTAGTCTCGGTGTAGTGTAGTCTCTGTGTAGTGTGCTGTAGCCTCTGTGTAGTGTAGTCTCTGTGTAGTGTGCTGTAGTCTCTGTGTAGTGTGCTTTAGTCTTTGTGTAGTGTGCTGTAGTCTCTGTGTAGTGTGCTGTAGTCTCTGTGTAGTGTAGTCTCTGTGTAGTGTGCTGTAGTCTCTGTGTAGTGTAGTCTCTGTGTAGTGTGCTGTAGTCTCTGTGTAGTGTAGTCTCTGTGTAGTGTGCTGTAGTCTCTGTGTAGTGTGGTCTCTGTGTAGTGTGCTGTAGTCTCTGTGTAGTGTGCTGTAGTCTGTGTAGTGTGCTGTAGTCTCTGTGTAGTGTAGTCTCTGTGTAGTGTGCTGTAGCCTCTGTGTAGTGTGCTGTAGTCTCTGTGTAGTGTGCTGTAGTCTCTGTGTAGTGTGCTGTGGTCTCTGTGTAGTGTAGTCTCTGTGTAGTGTGCTGTAGTCTCTGTGTAGTGTGCTGTAGTCTCTGTGTAGTGTGCTGTAGTCTCTGTGTAGTGTAGTCTCTGTGTAGTGTGCTGTAGTCTCTGTGTAGTGTAGTCTCTGTGTAGTGTGCTGTAGTCTCTGTGTAGTGTAGTCTCTGTGTAGTGTGCTGTAGTCTCTGTGTAGTGTAGTCTCTGTGTAGTGTAGTCTCTGTGTAGTGTGCTGTAGTCTCTGTGTAGTGTGCTGTAGTCTCTGTGTAGTGTGCTGTAGTCTCTGTGTAGTGTGCTGTAGTCTCTGTGTAGTGTGCTGTAGTCTCTGTGTAGTGTAGTCTCTGTGTAGTGTGCTGTAGCCTCTGTGTAGTGTGCTGTAGTCTCTGTGTAGTGTAGTCTCTGTGTAGTGTGCTGTAGTCTCTATGTAGTGTGCTGTAGTCTCTGTGTAGTGTGCTATAGTCTCTGTGTAGTGTGCTGTAGTCTCTGTGTAGTGTGCTGTGGTCTCTGTGTAGTGTAGTCTTTGTGTAGTGTGCTGTAGTCTCTGTGTAGTGTGCTGCAGTCTCTGTGTAGTGTAGTCTCTGTGTAGTGTGCTGTAGTCTCGGTGTAGTGTAGTCTATGTGTAGTGTGCTGTAGTCTCTGTGTAGTGTGCTGTAGTCTCTGTGTGCTGTAGTCTCTGTGTAGTGTGCTGTAGTCTCTGTGTAGTGTGCTGTAGTCTCTGTGTAGTGTGCTGTAGCCTCTGTGTAGTGTGCTGTAGTCTCTGTGTAGTGTGCTGTAGTCTCTGTGTAGTGTGCTGTAGTCTCTGTGTAGTGTAGTCTCTGTGTAGTGTAGTCTCTATGTAGTGTGCTGTAGTCTCTGTGTAGTGTGCTATAGTCTCTGTGTAGTGTGCTTTAGTCTTTGTGTAGTGTGCTGTAGTCTCGGTGTAGTGTAGTCTCTGTGTAGTGTAGTCTCTGTGTAGTGTAGTCTCTGTGTAGTGTAGTCTCTGTGTAGTGTGCTGTGGTCTCTGTGTAGTGTAGTCTCTGTGTAGTGTGCTGTAGTCTCTGTGTAGTGTGCTGTAGTCTCTGTGTAGTGTAGTCTCTGTGTAGTGTGCTGTAGTCTCTGTGTAGTGTGCTGTAGTCTCTGTGTAGTGTAGTCTCTGTGAAGTGTGCTGTAGTCTCTGTGTAGTGTAGTCTCTGTGTAGTGTAGTCTCTGTGTAGTGTGCTGTAATCTCTGTGTAGTGTAGTCTCTGTGTAGTGTAGTCTCTGTGTAGTGTGCTGTAGTCTCGGTGTAGTGTAGTCTCTGTGTAGTGTAGTCTCTGTGTAGTGTGCTGTAGTCTCTGTGTAGTGTGCTGTAGTCTCTGTGTAGTGTAGTCTCTGTGTAGAGCGGTCTCTGTGTAGTGTGCTGTAGTCTCTGTGTAGTGTGCTGTAGTCTCTGTGTAGTGTAGTCTCTGTGTAGTGTGCTGTAGTCTCTGTGTAGTGTGCTGTAGTCTCTGTGTAGTGTGCTGTAGTCTCTGTGTAGTGTAGTCTCTGTGTAGTGTAGTCTCTGTGTAGTGTAGTCTCTGTGTAGTGTGCTGTAATCTCTGTGTAGTGTAGTCTCTGTGTAGTGTAGTCTCTGTGCAGTGTAGTCTCTGTGTAGTGTGCTGTAGTCTCGGTGTAGTGTAGTCTCTGTGTAGTGTGCTGTAGTCTCGGTGTAGTGTAGTCTCTGTGTAGTGTGCTGTAGTCTCGGTGTAGTGTAGTCTCTGTGTAGTGTGCTGTAGTCTCTGTGTAGTGTGCTGTAATCTCTGTGTAGTGTAGTCTCTGTGTAGTGTAGCCTCTGTGTAGTGTAGTCTCTGTGTAGTGTGCTGTAGTCTCTGTGTAGTGTGCTGTAGTCTCTGTGTAGTGTAGTCTCTGTGTAGTGTGCTGTAGCCTCTGTGTAGTGTAGTCTCTGTGTAGTGTAGTCTCTGTGTAGTGTGCTGTAGTCTCTGTGTAGTGTGCTGTAGTCTCTGTGTAGTGTGCTGTAGCCTCTGTGTAGTGTAGTCTCTGTGTAGTGTGCTGTAGTCTCTGTGTAGTGTGCTGTAGTCTCTGTGTAGTGTAGCCTCTGTGTAGTGTGCTGTAGTCTCTGTGTAGTGTAGTCTCTGTGTAGTGTGCTGTAGTCTCTGTGTAGTGTGCTGTAGTCTCTGTGTAGTGTGCTGTAGTCTCTGTGTAGTGTAGTCTCTGTGTAGTGTGCTGTAGTCTCTGTGTAGTGTGCTGTAGTCTCTGTGTAGTGTAGTCTCTGTGTAGTGTGCTGTAATCTCTGTGTAGTGTAGTCTCTGTGTAGTGTAGCCTCTGTGTAGTGTGCTGTAGTCTCTGTGTAGTGTGCTGTAGTCTCTGTGTAGTGTAGCCTCTGTGTAGTGTAGTCTCTGTGCAGTGTAGTCTCTGTGTAGTGTGCTATAGTCTCTGTGTAGTGTAGTCTCTGTGTAGAGCGGTCTCTGTGTAGTGTGCTGTAGTCTCTGTGTAGTGTAGCCTCTGTGTAGTGTAGTCTCTGTGCAGTGTAGTCTCTGTGTAGTGTGCTATAGTCTCTGTGTAGTGTAGTCTCTGTGTAGAGCGGTCTCTGTGTAGTGTGCTGTAGTCTCTGTGTAGTGTGCTGTAGTCTCTGTGTAGTGTAGTCTCTGTGTAGTGTAGTCTCTGTGTAGTGTAGCCTCTGTGTAGTGTAGTCTCTGTGTAGTGTAGTCTCTGTGTAGTGTGCTGTAGACTCTGTGTAGTGTAGTCTCTGTGTAGTGTAGTCTCTGTGTAGTGTGCTGTAGTCTCTGTGTAGTGTAGTCTCTGTGTAGTGTGCTGTAGTCTCTGTGTAGTGTAGCCTCTGTGTAGTGTAGTCTCTGTGTAGTGTGCTGTAGTCTCTGTGTAGTGTAGTCTCTGTGTAGTGTAGTCTCTGTGTAGTGTGCTGTAGTCTCTGTGTAGTGTGATGTAGTCTCTGTGTAGTGTAGTCTCTGTGTAGTGTGCTGTAGTCTCTGTGTAGTGTAGTCTCTGTGTAGTGTGCTGTAGTCTCTGTGTAGTGTAGTCTCTGTGTAGTGTGCTGTAGCCTCTGTGTAGTGTGCTGTAGTCTCTGTGTAGTGTAGTCTCTGTGTAGTGTGCTGTAGTCTCTGTGTAGTGTGCTGTAGTCTCTGTGTAGTGTGCTGTAGCCTCTGTGTAGTGTAGTCTCTGTGTAGTGTGCTGTAGTCTCTGTGTAGTGTGCTGTAGTCTCTGTGTAGTGTAGTCTCTGTGTAGTGTAGTCTCTGTGTAGTGTGCTGTAGTCTCTGTGTAGTGTAGTCTCTGTGTAGTGTGCTGTGGTCTCTGTGTAGTGTAGTCTCTGTGTAGTGTGCTGTAGTCTCTGTGTAGTGTGCTGTGGTCTCTGTGTAGTGTAGTCTCTGTGTAGTGTGCTATAGTCTCTGTGTAGTGTGCTTTAGTCTTTGTGTAGTGTGCTGTAGTCTCGGTGTAGTGTAGTCTCTGTGTAGTGTAGTCTCTGTGTAGTGTAGTCTCTGTGTAGTGTAGTCTCTGTGTAGTGTGCTGTGGTCTCTGTGTAGTGTAGTCTCTGTGTAGTGTGCTGTAGTCTCTGTGTAGTGTGCTGTAGTCTCTGTGTAGTGTAGTCTCTGTGTAGTGTGCTGTAGTCTCTGTGTAGTGTGCTGTAGTCTCTGTGTAGTGTAGTCTCTGTGAAGTGTGCTGTAGTCTCTGTGTAGTGTAGTCTCTGTGTAGTGTAGTCTCTGTGTAGTGTAGTCTCTGTGTAGTGTGCTGTAATCTCTGTGTAGTGTAGTCTCTGTGTAGTGTAGTCTCTGTGTAGTGTGCTGTAGTCTCGGTGTAGTGTGCTGTAGTCTCTGTGTAGTGTGCTGTAGTCTCTGTGTAGTGTAGACTCTGTGTAGTGTGCTGTAGTCTCTGTGTAGTGTAGTCTCTGTGTAGTGTAGTCTCTGTGTAGTGTGCTGTAGTCTCTGTGTAGAGCGGTCTCTGTGTAGTGTGCTGTAGTCTCTGTGTAGTGTGCTGTAGTCTCTGTGTAGTGTAGTCTCTGTGTAGTGTGCTGTAGTCTCTGTGTAGTGTGCTGTAGTCTCTGTGTAGTGTAGTGTAGTCTCTGTGTAGTGTGCTGTAGTCTCTGTGTAGTGTGCTGTAGTCTCTGTGTAGTGTAGTCTGTGTAGTGTGCTGTAGTCTCTGTGTAGTGTAGCCTCTGTGTAGTGTGCTGTAGTCTCTGTGTAGTGTGCTGTAGTCTCTGTGTAGTGTGCTGTAGCCTCTGTGTAGTGTAGTCTCTGTGTAGTGTAGCCTCTGTGTAGTGTAGTCTCTGTGCAGTGTAGTCTCTGTGTAGTGTGCTATAGTCTCTGTGTAGTGTAGTCTCTGTGTAGAGCGGTCTCTGTGTAGTGTGCTGTAGTCTCTGTGTAGTGTGCTGTAGTCTCTGTGTAGTGTGCTGTAGACTCTGTGTAGTGTAGTCTCTGTGTAGTGTGCTGTAGTCTCTGTGTAGTGTAGTCTCTGTGTAGTGTGCTGTAGTCTCTGTGTAGTGTAGCCTCTGTGTAGTGTAGTCTCTGTGTAGTGTGCTGTAGTCTCTGTGTAGTGTGCTGTAGTCTCTGTGTAGTGTAGTCTCTGTGTAGTGTAGTCTCTGTGTAGTGTGCTGTAATCTCTGTGTAGTGTAGTCTCTGTGTAGTGTGCTGTAGTCTCTGTGTAGTGTAGTCTCTGTGTAGTGTGCTGTAGTCTCTGTGTAGTGTGCTGTAGTCTCTGTGTAGTGTAGTCTCTGTGTAGTGTAGTCTCTGTGTAGTGTGCTGTAGTCTCTGTGTAGTGTAGCCTCTGTGTAGTGTAGTCTCTGTGTAGTGTGCTGTAGTCTCTGTGTAGTGTGCTGTAGTCTCTGTGTAGTGTAGTCTCTGTGTAGTGTAGTCTCTGTGTAGTGTGCTGTAATCTCTGTGTAGTGTAGTCTCTGTGTAGTGTGCTGTAGTCTCTGTGTAGTGTAGTCTCTGTGTAGTGTGCTGTAGTCTGTGTGTAGTGTAGTCTCTGTGTAGTGTAGTCTCTGTGTAGTGTGCTGTAGTCTCTGTGTGCTGTGGTCTCGGTGTAGTCTCTGTGTAGTGTGCTGTAGTCTCTGTGTAGTGTAGTCTCTGTGTAGTGTAGTCTCTGTGTAGTGTGCTATAGTCTCTGTGTAGTGTGCTGTAGTCTCTGTGTAGTGTAGTCTCTGTGTAGTGTGCTGTAGTCTCTGTGTAGTGTGGTGTAGTCTCTGTGTAGTGTAGTCTCTGTGTAGTGTAGTCTCTGTGTAGTGTGCTGTAGTCTCTGTGTAGTGTGCTGTAGTCTCTGTGTAGTGTAGTCTCTGTGTAGTGTAGTCTCTGTGTAGTGTGCTGTAATCTCTGTGTAGTGTAGTCTCTGTGTAGTGTGCTGTAGTCTTTGTGTAGTGTAGTCTCTGTGTAGTGTAGTCTCTGTGTAGTGTGCTGTAGTCTCTGTGTAGTGTAGTCTCTGTGTAGTGTAGTCTCTGTGTAGTGTGCTGTAGTCTCTGTGTAGTGTAGTCTCTGTGTAGTGTAGTCTCTGTGTAGTGTGCTGTAGTCTCTGTGTAGTGTAGTCTCTGTGTAGTGTGCTGTAGTCTCTGTGTAGTGTGCTGTAGTCTCTGTGTAGTGTAGTCTCTGTGTAGTGTGCTGTAGTCTCTGTGTAGTGTGGTCTCTGTGTAGTGTGCTGTAGTCTCAGTGTAGTGTGCTGTAGTCTCTGTGTAGTGTGCTGTAGTCTCTGTGTAGTGTGCTGTAGTCTCTGTGTAGAGCGGTCTCTGTGTAGTGTAGTCTCGGTGTAGTGTGCTGTAGTCTCTGTGTAGTGTAGTCTCTGTGTAGTGTGCTGTAGTCTCGGTGTAGTGTAGTCTCTGTGTAGTGTGCTGTAGTCTCGGTGTAGTGTAGTCTCTGTGTAGTGTGCTGTAGTCTCTGTGTAGTGTAGTCTCTGTGTAGTGTAGTCTCTGTGTAGTGTGCTGTGGTCTCTGTGTAGTGTGCTGTAGTCTCTGTGTAGTGTAGTCTCTGTGTAGTGTAGTCTCTGTGTAGTGTGCTGTAGTCTCAGTGTAGTGTGCTGTAGTCTCTGTGTAGTGTGCTGTAGTCTCTGTGTAGTGTGCTGTAGCCTCTGTGTAGTGTGCTGTAGTCTCTGTGTAGTGTGCTGTAGTCTCTGTGTAGTGTAGTCTCTGTGTAGTGTGCTGTAGTCTCAGTGTAGTGTGCTGTAGTCTCTGTGTAGTGTGCTGTAGTCTCTGTGTAGTGTGCTGTAGTCTCTGTGTAGTGTGCTGTAGTCTCTGTGTAGTGTGCTGTAGTCTCTGTGTAGTGTGCTGTAGTCTCTGTGTAGTGTAGTCTTTGTGTAGTGTGCTGTAGTCTCTGTGTAGTGTAGTCTCTGTGTAGTGTAGTCTCTGTGTAGTGTGCTGTAGTCTCTGTGTAGTGTGCTGTAGTCTCTGTGTAGTGTAGTCTCTGTGTAGTGTAGTCTCTGTGTAGTGTAGTCTCTGTGTAGTGTGCTGTAGTCTCTGTGTAGTGTGCTGTAGTCTCTGTGTAGTGTAGTCTCTGTGTAGTGTGCTGTAGTCTCTGTGTAGTGTAGTCTCTGTGTAGTGTAGTCTCTGTGTAGTGTAGTCTCTGTGTAGTGTAGTCTCTGTGTAGTGTGCTGTGGTCTCTGTGTAGTGTAGTCTCTGTGTAGTGTAGTCTCTGTGTAGTGTAGCCTCTGTGTAGTGTAGTCTCTGTGTAGTGTAGTCTCTGTGTAGTGTGCTGTGGTCTCTGTGTAGTGTAGTCTCTGTGTAGTGTAGTCTCTGTGTAGTGTAGTCTCTGTGTAGTGTGCTATAGTCTCTGTGTAGTGTGCTGTAGTCTCTGTGTAGTGTGCTGTAGTCTCTGTGTAGTGTAGTCTCTGTGTAGTGTGCTGTAGTCTCTGTGTAGTGTGGTCTCTGTGTAGTGTGCTGTAGTCTCAGTGTAGTGTGCTGTAGTCTCTGTGTAGTGTAGTCTCTGTGTGCTGTAGTCTCTGTGTAGTGTGCTGTAGTCTCTGTGTAGTGTGCTTTAGTCTTTGTGTAGTGTGCTGTAGTCTCTGTGTAGTGTGCTGTAGTCTCTGTGTAGTGTAGTCTCTGTGTAGTGTGCTGTAGTCTCGGTGTAGTGTAGTCTATGTGTAGTGTGCTGTAGTCTCTGTGTAGTGTGCTGTAGTCTCTGTGTGCTGTAGTCTCTGTGTAGTGTGCTGTAGTCTCTGTGTAGTGTAGTCTCTGTGTAGTGTGCTGTAGTCTCTGTGTAGTGTGCTGTAGTCTCTGTGTAGTGTGCTGTAGTCTCTGTGTAGTGTGCTGTAGTCTCTGTGTAGTGTGCTGTAGTCTCTGTGTAGTGTAGTCTCTGTGTAGTGTGCTGTAGTCTCTGTGTAGTGTGCTGTAGTCTCTGTGTAGTGTGCTGTAGTCTCTGTGTAGTGTGCTGTAGTCTTTGTGTAGTGTGCTGTAGTCTCTGTGTAGTGTGCTGTAATCTCTGTGTAGAGTGGTCTCGGTGTAGTGTAGTCTCTGTGTAGTGTGCTGTAATCTCTGTGTAGAGTAGTCTCTGTGCAGTGTAGTCTCTGTGTAGTGTGCTGTAATCTCTGTGTAGTGTAGTCTCTGTGCAGTGTAGTCTCTGTGTAGTGTAGTCTCGGTGTAGTGTGCTGTAGTCTCGGTGTAGTGTAGTCTCTGTGTAGTGTGCTGTAGTCTCTGTGTAGTGTAGTCTCTGTGTAGTGTAGTCTCTGTGTAGTGTAGTCTCTGTGTAGTGTGGTGTAGTCTCTGTGTAGTGTAGTCTCTGTGTAGTGTAGTCTCTGTGTAGTGTAGTCTCTGTGTAGTGTAGTCTCTGTGTAGTGTGCTGTAGTCTCTGTGTAGTGTGCTGTAGTCTCTGTGTGCTGTAGTCTCTGTGTAGTGTGCTGTAGTCTCTGTGTAGTGTGCTGTAGTCTCTGTGTAGTGTAGTCTCTGTGTAGTGTGCTGTAGTCTCTGTGTAGTGTAGTCTCTGTGTAGTGTAGTCTCTGTGTAGTGTAGTCTCTGTGTAGTGTGCTGTAGTCTCTGTGTAGTGTGCTGTAGTCTCTGTGTGCTGTAGTCTCTGTGTAGTGTGCTGTAGTCTCTGTGTAGTGTGCTGTAGTCTCTGTGTAGTGTAGTCTCTGTGTAGTGTGCTGTAGTCTCTGTGTAGTGTGCTGTAGTCTCTGTGTAGTGTGCTGTGGTCTCGGTGTAGTGTAGTCTCTGTGTGCTGTGGTCTCGGTGTAGTGTAGTCTCTGTGTGCTGTGGTCTCGGTGTAGTGTAGTCTCTGTGTAGTGTAGTCTCTGTGTAGTGTGCTGTAGTCTCTGTGTAGTGTGCTGTAGTCTCTGTGTAGTGTGCTGTAGTCTCTGTGTAGTGTGCTGTGGTCTCTGTGTAGTGTGCTGTAGTCTCTGTGTAGAGCGGTCTCGGTGTAGTGTAGTCTCTGTGTAGTGTAGTCTCTGTGTAGTGTGCTGTAGTCTCTGTGTAGTGTAGTCTCTGTGTAGTGTGCTGTAGTCTCTGTGTAGTGTGCTGTAGTCTCTGTGTAGTGTGCTGTAGTCTCTGTGTAGTGTGCTGTAGTCTCTGTGTAGTGTGCTGTGGTCTCTGTGTAGTGTAGTCTCTGTGTAGTGTAGTCTCTGTGTAGTGTGCTGTAGTCTCTGTGTAGTGTAGTCTCTGTGTAGTGTAGTCTCTGTGTAGTGTGCTGTAGTCTCTGTGTAGTGTGCTGTAATCTCTGTGTAGTGTAGTCTCTGTGTAGTGTGCTGTGGTCTCGGTGTAGTGTAGTCTCTGTGTGCTGTGGTCTCGGTGTAGTGTAGTCTCTGTGTAGTGTAGTCTCTGTGTAGTGTGCTGTAGCCTCTGTGTAGTGTAGTCTCTGTGTGCTGTGGTCTCTGTGTAGTGTGCTGTAGTCTCTGTGTAGTGTAGTCTCTGTGTAGTGTGCTGTAGCCTCTGTGTAGTGTAGTCTCTGTGTGCTGTGGTCTCGGTGTAGTGTAGTCTCTGTGTAGTGTAGTCTTTGTGTAGTGTGCTGTAGTCTCGGTGTAGTGTAGTCTCTGTGTAGTGTAGTCTCTGTGTAGTGTAGTCTCTGTGTAGTGTGCTGTGGTCTCTGTGTAGTGTAGTCTCTGTGTAGTGTGCTGTGGTCTCTGTGTAGTGTAGTCTCAGTGTAGTGTGCTGTAGTCTCTGTGTAGTGTGCTGTAGTCTCTGTGTAGTGTGCTGTAGTCTCTGTGTAGTGTGCTGTAGTCTCTGTGTAGTGTAGTCTCTGTGTAGTGTGCTGTAGTCTCTGTGTAGTGTGCTGTAGCCTCTGTGTAGTGTAGTCTCTGTGTAGTGTGCTGTAGTCTCTGTGTAGTGTGCTGTAGCCTCTGTGTAGTGTAGTCTCTGTGTAGTGTGCTGTGGTCTCGGTGTAGTGTAGTCTCTGTGTAGTGTAGTCTCTGTGTAGTGTGCTGTAGTCTCGGTGTAGTGTGCTGTAGTCTCTGTGTAGTGTAGTCTCTGTGTGCTGTGGTCTGGGTGTAGTGCGCTGCAGCCGCCATGTGGGGGCAGTGTGAGGCGCTGCAGTCAGTAACAGGTTAATGCCGCTCTGCTCGCCTCCCGCCCCCGGCTCTGTATTAATGATTTATAGCCGCCTCAGTGTTATTAGTGTGTATTGTGCAGGTGGATGAGCGGCGGCATTGTGCTCCCTGCAGGTGGATGAGCGGCCATTGTGCTCCCTGCAGGTGGATGTGAGTATCAGACGCTTCTTATTCCTCCGCTGCCATGTCGGCTTCTCTGGAGATTCTGTTGCTTCCTCCATGTTGTGTAGTGATGGCGGATACCGGAGCCGTCACCTGTCTGTGTGAGTGTAGGGCTCACCTGTCTGTGTGAGTGTAGGGCTCACCTGTCTGTGTGAGGGTACGGCTCACCTGTCTGTGTGAGTGTAGGGCTCACCTGTCTGTGTGAGTGTAGGGCTCACCTGTCTGTGTGAGTGTAGGGCTCACCTGTCTGTGTGAGTGTAGGGCTCACCTGTCTGTGTGAGTGTAGGGCTCACCTGTCTGTGTGAGTGTAGGGCTCACCTGTCTGTGTGAGTGTAGGGCTCACCTGTCTGTGTGAGTGTAGGGCTCACCTGTCTGTGTGAGTGTAGGGCTCACCTGTCTGTGTGAGTGTAGGGCTCACCTGTCTGTGTGAGGGTACGGCTCACCTGTCTGTGTGAGTGTAGGGCTCACCTGTCTGTGTGAGTGTAGGGCTCACCTGTCTGTGTGAGGGTACGGCTCACCTGTCTGTGTGAGGGTACGGCTCACCTGTCTGTGTGAGGGTACGGCTCACCTGTCTGTGTGAGGGTACGGCTCACCTGTCTGTGTGAGGGTACGGCTCACCTGTCTGTGTGAGGGTACGGCTCACCTGTCTGTGTGAGGGTACGGCTCACCTGTCTGTGTGAGTGTAGGGCTCACCTGTCTGTGTGAGTGTAGGGCTCACCTGTCTGTGTGAGGGTACGGCTCACCTGTCTGTGTGAGGGTACGGCTCACCTGTCTATGGCTTACCTGTTCCTCTATGTCATCTGTCTATGTGCCTATAGGTTACCTATCGGCAGCTCACTATTCGTTATATATCCGTGTGGCTGCTCGCTATATGTGTTATATATACACTGGTGCCTTGGATTAGGAGCATAATCCGTTCTGGGACGGCGCATGTAATTCAAATACACTCTTACACCAAAGCAAATGTTCCCATAAGAAATCACTGATCTGCAGACAATTGGTTCCACCCCCAAAATATACTGATTATTATTCTGAATAACATGTAGAAGAGATGAAACAATGAGAAGCTGCTGGATATGTGATATATAGTTACTGTACAGTATAGCAGCATGTGGTGTATAATGTATAGTAACTGTATAACCCTGATAACACAGCAGCTGGATATGTGATATATAAGTTACTGTACAGTATAGCAGCATGTGGTATATAATGTATAGTAACTGTATAACCCTGATAACACAGCAGCAGCTGGATATGTGATATATAAGTTACTGTACAGTATAGCAATCAGCATGTGGTATATAATGTATAGTAACTGTATAACCCTGATAACACAGCAGCTGGATATGTTATATATAAGTTACTGTACAGTATAGCAGCATGTGGTGTATATTGTATAGTAACTGTATAACCCTGATAACACAGCAGCAGCTGGATATGTTATATATAAGTTACTGTACAGTATAGCAGCATGTGGTATATAATGTATAGTAACTGTATAACCCTGATAACACAGCAGCTGGATATGTGATATATAAGTTACTGTACAGTATAGCAGCATGTGGTATATAATGTATAGTAACTGAATAACCCTGATAACACAGCAGCTGAATATGTGATATATACGTTACTGTACAGTATAGCAGCATGTGGTATATAATGTATAGTAACTGTATAACCCTGATAACACAGCAGCTGGATATGTGATATATAAGTTACTGTACAGTATAGCAGCATGTGGTATATAATGTATAGTAACTGTATAACCCTGATAACACTGCAGCTGGATATGTGATATATAAGTTACTGTACAGTATAGCAGCATGTGGTATATAATGTATAGTAACTGTATAACCCTGATAACACAGCAGCTGGATATGTGATATATAAGTTACTGTACAGTATAGCAGCATGTGGTGTATAATGTATAGTAACTGTATAACCCTGATAACACAGCAGCTGGATATGTGATATATAAGTTACTGTACAGTATAGCAGCATGTGGTGTATAATGTATAGTAACTGTATAACCCTGATAGCACAGCAGCTGGATATGTTATATATAAGTTACTGTACAGTATAGCAGCATGTGGTGTATAATGTATAGTAACTGTATAACCCTGATAACACTGCAGCTGGATATGTGATATATAAGTTACTGTATAGTATAGCAGCATGTGGTGTATAATGTATAGTAACTGTATAACCCTGATAACACTGCAGCAGCTGGATATGTGATATATAAGTTACTGTACAGTATAGCAATCAGTATGTGGTATATAATGTATAGTAACTGTATAACCCTGATAACACTGCAGCAGCTGGATATGTGATATATAAGTTACTGTACAGTATAGCAGCATGTGGTATATAATGTATAGTAACTGTATAACCCTGATAACACAGCAGCAGCTGGATATGTGATATATAAGTTACTGCACAGTATAGCAATCAGCATGTGCTATATAATGTATAGTAACTGTATAACCCTGATAACACAGCAGCAGCTGGATATGTGATATATAAGTTACTGTACAGTATAGCAGCATGTGGTATATAATGTATAGTAACTGTATAACCCTGATAACACAGCAGCTGGATATGTGATATATAAGTTAATGTACAGTATAGTAGCATGTGGTGTATAATGTATAGTAACTGTATAACCCTGATAACACAGCAGCTGGATATGTGATATATAAGTTACTGTACAGTATAGCAGCATGTGGTATATAATGTATAGTAACGGTATAACCCTGATAACACAGCAGCAGCTGGATATGTGATATATAAGTTACTGTACAGTATAGCAGCATGTGGTGTATAATGTATAGTAACTGTATAACCCTGATAACACAACAGCTGGATATGTGATATATAAGTTACTGTACAGTATAGCAATCAGCATGTGGTATATAATGTATAGTAACTGTATAACCCTGATAACACAGCAGCTGGATATGTGATATATAAGTTACTGTACAGTATAGCAGCATGTGGTATATAATGTATAGTAACTGTATAACCCTGATAACACAGCAGCTGGATATGTGATATATAAGTTACTGTACAGTATAGCAGCATGTGGTGTATAATGTATAGTAACTGTATAACCCTGATAACACAGCAGCTGGATATGTGATATATAAGTTACTGTACAGTATAGCAGCATGTGGTGTATAATGTATAGTAACTGTATAACCCTGATAACACAGCAGCTGGATATGTGATATATAAGTTACTGTACAGTATAGCAGCATGTGGTATATAATGTATAGTAACTGTATAACCCTGATAACACAGCAGCTGGATATGTGATATATAAGTTACTGTACAGTATAGCAGCATGTGGTGTATAATGTATAGTAACTGTATAACCCTGATAACACAGCAGCTGGATATGTAAGTTACTGTACAGTATAGCAATCAGTATGTAGTATATAATGTATAGTAACTGTATAACCCTGATAACACTGTAGCAGCTGGATATGTGATATATAAGTTACTGTACAGTATAGCAGCATGTGGTATATAATGTATAGTAACTATATAACCCTGATAACACAGCAGCAGCTGGATATGTGATATATAAGTTACTGTACAGTATAGCAATCAGCATGTGGTATATAATGTATAGTAACTGTATAACCCTGATAACACTGCAGCAGCTGGATATGTGATATATAAGTTACTGTACAGTATAGCAGCATGTGGTATATAATGTATAGTAACTGTATAACCCTGATAACACAGCAGCAGCTGGATATGTGATATATAAGTTACTGTACAGTATAGTAGCATGTGGTGTATAATGTATAGTAACTGTATAACCCTGATAACACAGCAGCTGGATATGTGATATATGTTACTGTACAGTATAGCAGCATGTGGTATATAATGTATAGTAACTGTATAACCCTGATAACACAGCAGCAGCTGGATATGTGATATATAAGTTACTGTACAGTATAGCAGCATGTGGTATATAATGTATAGTAACGGTATAACCCTGATAACACAGCAGCAGCTGGATATGTGATATATAAGTTACTGTACAGTATAGCAGCATGTGGTATATAATGTATAGTAACTGTATAACCCTGATAACACAGCAGCTGGATATGTGATATATAAGTTACTGTACAGTATAGTAGCATGTGGTATATAATGTATAGTAACTGTATAACCCTGATAACACAGCAGCTGGATATGTGATATATAAGTTACTGTACAGTATAGCAATCAGCATGTGGTGTATAATGTATAGTAACTGCATAACCCTGATAACACAGCAGCTGGATATGTGATATATAAGTTACTGTACAGTATAGCAGCATGTGGTGTATAATGTATAGTAACTGTATAACCCTGATAACACAGCAGCTGGATATGTGATATATAAGTTACTGTACAGTATAGCAGCATGTGGTGTATAATGTATAGTAACTGTATAACCCTGATAACACAGCAGCTGGATATGTGATATATAAGTTACTGTACAGTATAGCAATCAGCATGTGGTGTATAATGTATAGTAACTGTATAACCCTGATAACACAGCAGCTGGATATGTGATATATAAGTTACTGTACAGTATAGCAGCATGTGGTATATAATGTATAGTAACTGTATAACCCTGATAACACAGCAGCTGGATATGTGATATATAAGTTACTGTACAGTATAGCAGCATGTGGTGTATAATGTATAGTAACTGTATAACCCTGATAACACAGCAGCAGCTGGATATGTGATATATAAGTTACTGTACAGTATAGCAGCATGTGGTGTATAATGTATAGTAACTGTATAACCCTGATAACACAGCAGCTGGATATGTGATATATAAGTTACTGTACAGTATAGCAGCATGTGGTGTATAATGTATAGTAACTGTATAACCCTGATAACACAGCAGCTGGATATGTGATATATAAGTTACTGTACAGTATAGCAGCATGTGGTGTATAATGTATAGTAACTGTATAACCCTGATAACACAGCAGCTGGATATGTGATATATAAGTTACTGTACAGTATAGCAATCAGCATGTGGTGTATAATGTATAGTAACTGTATAACCCTGATAACACAGCAGCTGGATATGTGATATATAAGTTACTGTACAGTATAGCAGCATGTGGTATATAATGTATAGTAACTGTATAACCCTGATAACACAGCAGCTGGATATGTGATATATAAGTTACTGTACAGTATAGCAGCATGTGGTATATAATGTATAGTAACCAGGGCTCCAGATGGCGACCAAAATGGTCGCCAATGCGACTGACGTTTTGCAAATGGCGCCCAGATTTATTAATCTGGGCGCCATTTGCGACTGGCCCCGGCGGCAGCGCGCTGTCTCTTTAAGATGCGCGGCTGATGCGCGGCTGCCGGGGGTGTCCCGTCCTATCCCCGGCAGCGCGGCGCATCAGTGAGCTGCCTGGGGCCCTGACTTCCGGCACAGGAAGCGCGCGTCAGAGACGCTTCCTGTGTCAGAAGTCACAGCCCCGGCGTACAGGGAGCTCACTGATGCGCCGCGCTGCCGGGGATAGGACGGGACACCCCCGGCAGCCGCGCATCAGCCGGGGACAGCGCCTGAAGAAGAGGATCGCCGGGGGAGCGGGTTGTCAGGTGAGTTTGTGTGTTTGTTTTTTTTAAATATTGCTTAGCATAGAGGAAAGGGGGGGGGGGGGCATCTATAATGGGGGGAGAAGAGGGGCCATCTTCAAGGGGGGGAGAGGGGGCTATCTATAAGGGGAGGGGATATCTATAAGGGGGGGACAAGAGGGGGCATCTATAATGGGGGGGGGGGGAGAGGGGGCATCTATAATGGGGGGGAGAGGGGGCATCTATAATGGGGGGGGGGGGGGAGAGGGGGGCATCTATAATGGGGGGGGGGGGAGAGGGGGCATCTATAATGGGGGGGGGGGGAGAGGGGGCATCTATAATGGGGGTAGAGGGGGTCATCTATAGGGGGAGGGGGTATCTATAAGGGGGGGAGAAGAGGGGGCATCTATAATGGGGGGGAGAGGGGGCATCTATAAGGGGAGGGGGGTATCTATAAGGGGGGGAGAAGAGGGGGCATCTATAATGGGGGGGGAGAGGGGGCATCTATAAGGGGAGGGGGCATCTATAATGGGGGGGAGGAGGGGGCATCTATAATGGGGGGGGGGGAGGAGGGGGCATCTATAATGGGGGTAGAGGGGGTCATCTATAAAAGGAGGGGGTCATCTATAAGGGGAGGGGGCCATCTATAAGTGTGGGGCAAACTGGCTGCAGACACTGGGAGATAGATATATGCACAATTATTATTATCAGGGCCCCTCAGGTGTCTGTATTGTAGGGGGGTCACTTGCATTAGTCACTAGGTGAGAGATATATCTATCTATATACACATCTTGTGGGGGGTCACTATGGCTGCAGTCATAAGTCTAGCTCAGTATGTATAGACTGTTGCAAGCTTTTAAAGGGAACCTGTCACCCCCGATGCCGGGGTGACAGGCTCCCAACCCCCCGTTAGAGCCCCCTATACTCACCTCATCGCGCCGGGTCCCGCTTCTGAAGATGGTCGGGTCACGGAGATCTCAGCCGCTGCAGCCCGGCGCGCACACTGAGAGATGAGTCCAACGCTCATAGAGAATGACGGAGCACTGGACTCTACCGTCATTCTCTATGAGCGTTGGACTCATCTCTCAGCGCACGCCGGGCTGCAGCGGCTGAGATCTCCGTGACCTGACCACCTCCAGAAGCGGGACCCGGCGCGATGAGGTGAGTATAGGGGGCTCTAACGGGGGGTTGGGAGCCTGTCACCCCGGCACGGGGGTCGACAGGTTCCCTTTAAGTTCAAGTTCAGAAGAGTAAGCCTCATTAGAAGGCTAGCCAAGTGAGGCTGAAGTACTGAGTCAGACTGTATATGGTTGTCAGACTGGATATGGTTGTCAAGTTGCAAGTTTCCATGTTGAACGTTTTCAAACTAAGAAAAGAAAGGATCTAAAGGAGGAGGAGGAGGAGGAGGAGGAGGCTGCCGCGGCCTCTGCACACAGTAAGTCCCATTTAACATAACATTAATTTTACATGGTTTAAAATGTTGGCGACCAAATATTCTATTTGGCGCCTAAATTTTTCAGGTTAGGAGCCAATGGCTCCTAGGTAAATTTTTTAGTCTGGAGCCCTGGTAACTGTATAACCCTGATAACACAGCAGCAGCAGCTTGTAGATACAGGATGGAGCTGCAGATCCCCATAATGCAGTAGTGTAGTACAACAGGCTAGTATAGAGAAGCAGGGCTGCTGTCAGAGGTCTGTGTGGTCACATGACCGCAATGGGAAAGGGGCGTGTGTTCAGCATGGACCAATCAGGAGGTAAGAATCACAGAGCTGTGCAGGAGGACAGTTAAAAACCTTTCTACACAGCAGTTTATATAGCTGAATATAAGTGCAGGCACATTAAAGCAGCAGTTTATATAGCTGAGTGTAAGTGCAGGCACATTAAAGCAGGAATGGAGAGGATTGGAAACTCAAGGGCTAACAGACTGCAGGGAGCAGGAAAGAATGAGCAGGACAGATGTGGGCACATACATGTGGCGCTTTCTGTCCGGGGAGAGAGGGGTTACAGCTATGGAGAGATTACCGCCACAGGCCTGTCCCCTGATGTAAGCCTCAGCCTGAAGTGGATCTGTTATGATTTGGAAGGTGAGGGAGACTTCCTGGGTCAGAGTACAGGGCTGTAGACCCCGCTATGCAGACCATGCCCCTCTCTGCTCTCTATATGTGTTATATATGCGTGTGACTGCTCTCTAGATGTGTTATATATATATATCCGTGTGGCTGCTTGCTATATATGTGTTATATATATCCGTGTGACTGCTCTCTATATGTTATATATATCCGTGTGACTGCTCTCTCTCTGTTATATATATCCGTGTGGCTGCTCGCTATAAGTGTTATATATATATCCATGTGGCTGCTCTCTATATATGTGTTATATATATCCGTGTGACTGCTCTCTATATGTTATATATATATCCGTGTGACTGCTCTCTATATGTTATATATATATCCGTGTGACTGCTCTCTATATGTTATATATATATCCATGTGGCTGCTCTCTATATGTTATATATATATCCGTGTGACTGCTCTCTATATGTTATATATATATCCGTGTGACTGCTCTCTATATGTTATATATATATCCATGTGGCTGCTCGCTATAAGTGTTATATATATCCGTGTGGCTGCTCGCTATAAGTGTTATATATATCCATGTGGCTGCTCGCTATATATGTGTTATATATATCCGTGTGGCTGCTCGCTATAAGTGTTATATATATCCATGTGGCTGCTCGCTATATGTGTTATATATATCCATGTGGCTGCTCGCTATAAGTGTTATATATATCCGTGTGGCTGCTCGCTATAAGTGTTATATATATCCATGTGGCTGCTCGCTATATATGTGTTATATATATCCGTGTGGCTGCTCGCTATAAGTGTTATATATCCGTGTGGCTGCTCTCTATATGTGTTATATATATCTGTGTGGCTGCTTGCTATATGTGTTATATATATCTGTGTGGCTGCTCTCTCTCTGTTATATATATCCGTGTGGCTGCTCGCTATAAGTGTTATATATATCCATGTGGCTGCTTGCTATAAGTGTTATATATATCCATGTGGCTGCTCGCTATATATGTGTTATATATATCCGTGTGGCTGCTCGCTATATATGTGTTATATATATCTGTGTGGCTGCTTGCTATATGTGTTATATATATCTGTGTGGCTGCTTGCTATATGTGTTATATATATCTGTGTGGCTGCTCTCTCTCTGTTATATATATCCGTGTGGCTGCTTGCTATAAGTGTTATAGCGAGCAGCCACACGGATATATATATAACACTTATAGCAAGCAGCCACACGGATATATATAACACTTATAGCAAGCAGCCACACGGATATATATAACACTTAGCGAGCAGCCACACGGATATATATAACACGTATAGCGAGCAGCCACACGGATATATATAACACTTATAGCGAGCAGCCACACGGATATATATAAGTGTTATTTATATCCGTGTGGCTGCTCGCTATAAGTGTTATATATATCCGTGTGGCTGCTCGCTATAAGTGTTATATATATCCATGTGGCTGCTCGCTATAAGTGTTATATATGCGTGTGGCCTTATGTCATGAGTCCTGGCGTGCAGTTTGGCGTGCATACACACCAAGGACCCCCTCCATGCCATGGCCTCTTTCAGAGACAACACGACTCCAGTTCTCCAGTTAAGGTGCAGTTTGCAATTAAGCTCCATTCACTTCAATGGAACTGAGCAGCAAAACCGCACCAAAGCTGTAGACAAGAGTGGGGCTGTCTCTGGAAGAAAGTGGCCATGTTTCTGTAGCGCTGGAGAACCCCTTTAATATTGATAAATGAGGCGGCATTGGGTAACCTCACTAGCGTGTGTTTTTCATCCATCCATTGGTGTACACGGGTTCTCAGCCAGTACAGGACCCAGGGTTCTCTGCGTAGGCCCGGCAGGGTGGGACATGGGTGGCACCAGCAATGGGTTTTCCCGTGTTTCTTGGCGCATTTTTCAGTAACTGTGTCCTAAAGGAAGCCGCAGCTTGAGATATAAAGGCGACAAATATGGTGGATGATGTGAGACTCTGAGCGTGTGACCCTACAGGATAGAAATCCAGGGAAACTCTCAGCCATCTGTGTGATCTCATACGTCTGGAGGGGGTGCCTCTGTGTGATCTCATACGTCTGGAGGGGGTGCCTCTGTGTGATCTCATACGTCTGGAGGGGGTGCCTCTGTGTGATCTCATACGTCTGGAGGGGGTGCCTCTGTGTGATCTCATACGTCTGGAGGGGGTGGGTGCCTCTGTGTGATCTCATACGTCTGGAGGGGGTGGGTGCCTCTGTGTGATCTCATACGTCTGGAGGGGGTGCCTCTGTGTGGCCTCATACGTCTGGAGGGGGTGCCTCTGTGTGGCCTCATACGTCTGGAGGGGGTGCCTCTGTGTGGCCTCATACGTCTGGAGGGGGTGCCTCTGTGTGGCCTCATACGTCTGGAGGGGGTGCCTCTGTGTGGCCTCATACGTCTGGAGGGGGTGCCTCTGTGTGGCCTCATACGTCTGGAGGGGGTGCCTCTGTGTGGCCTCATACGTCTGGAGGGGGTGCCTCTGTGTGGCCTCATACGTCTGGAGGGGGTGCCTCTGTGTGGCCTCATACGTCTGGAGGGGGTGCCTCTGTGTGGCCTCATACGTCTGGAGGGGGTGCCTGTGTGTGATCTCATACGTCTGGAGGGGGTGCCTGTGTGTGATCTCATACGTCTGGAGGGGGTGCCTGTGTGTGATCTCATACGTCTGGAGGGGGTGCCTCTGTGTGGCCTCATACGTCTGGAGGGGGTGCCTCTGTGTGGCCTCCATCTGCAGGCGGTGCCTCTGTGTGATCTCATACGTCTGGAGGGGGTGCCTCTGTGTGGCCCCGTACGTCTGGAGGTGGTGCCTCTGTGTGATCTCATACGTCTGGAGGCGGTGCCTCTGTGTGGCCCCATACGTCTGGAGGCGGTGCCTCTGTGTGGCCCCCGTCTGGAGGCGGTGCCTCTGTGTGGCCTCCGTCTGCAGGTGGTGCCTCTGTGTGCCTGGTCAGAGGTAGTGGAGGATGTGTTTTATGTGCGGGCGGTGTCTCGGCTCTTACGCAGGACGGTGTCATAAATTCCTTGGTTACTGTTTCACCTTTATCTTTAGACCTTACAGAGTCATTTCGGGGAGAACCCACTGGGCCTCCTTTGCCCTCCTGACCGGTGAGTTAGCGGCCTCCTCTGTGAGCTTTCTATGTACTTGTCCTAGTAAGAGGGATGAGAGCTGTAATATGAGTATGTGCTCCCCGGGATGATGTGTATACGCTGCCCGATACTGGTCACATGACTTTCACACCAGGTGTCAGGACATATGGCAGGTATTGTGATTATGAAGCCCCCAGTGTGGTGTGATATTCTCCGAGATGAGCGACCCCCAAGTCCTTCCTCAACATGGAGGATACAGGGGGAACACAACAACTATACAGGAACTACACATCAACATGGAGGATACAGGGGAAACACAACAACCATACAGGAACTACACATCAACATGGAGGATACAGGGGGAACACAACAACCATACAGGAACTACATATCAACATGGAGGATACAGGGGAAACACAACAACCATACAGGAACTACATATCAACATGGAGGATACGGGGAACACAACAACCATACAGGAACTACACATCAACATAGAGGATACAGGGGGAACACAACAACCATACAGGATCAACATGGAGGATACAGGGGAACACAACAACCATACAGGAACTACACATCAACATGGAGGATAGAGGGGGAACACAACAACCATACAGGAACTACATATCAACATGGAGGATACAGGGGAAACACAACAACCATAGAGACCAGAGGAACTGTACATCAACATGAAGGATAGAGGGGGAACACAACAACCATACAGGAACTACATATCAACATAGAGGATACAGGGGGAACACAACAACCATAGAGGAACTACACATCAACATGGAGGATACAGGGGGAACACAACAACCATACAGGAACTACACATCAACATGGAGGATACGGGGAACACAACAACCATAGAGACCAGAGGAACTACATATCAACATGAAGGATACAGGGGGAACACAACAACCATAGAGGAACTACACATCAACATAGAGGATACAGGGGGAACACAACAACCATAGAGAAACTACTCCTCAACATGGAGGATACAGGGGGAACACAACAACCGTACAGGAACTACACATTAACATGGAGGATACGGGGAACACAACAACCATAGAGACCAGAGGAACTACATATCAACATGAAGGATACAGGGGGAACACAACAACCATACAGGAACTACACATCAACATAGTGGATACAGGGGGAACACAACAACCGTACAGGAACTACACATCAACATGGAGGATACAGGGGGAACACAACAACCATACAGGAACTACACATCAACATGGAGGATACAGGGAACACAACAACCATACAGGAACTACATATCAACATGGAGGATACGGGGAACACAACAACCATACAGGAACTACATATCAACATGAAGGATACAGGGGGAACACAACAACCATACAGGAACTACATATCAACATGAAGGATACAGGGGGAACACAACAACCGTACAGGAACTACACATCAACATGGAGGATACGGGGAACACAACAACCATAGAGACCAGAGGAACTACATATCAACATGAAGGATACAGGGGGAACACAACAACCATACAGGAACTACACATCAACATAGTGGATACAGGGGGAACACAACAACCGTACAGGAACTACATATCAACATGGAGGATACGGGGAACACAACAACCATACAGGAACTACATATCAACATGAAGGATACAGGGGGAACACAACAACCATACAGGAACTACACATCAACATGGAGGATACAGGGGGAACACGGAGGATACAGGGGGAACACAACAACCATACAGGAACTACATATCAACATAGTGGATACAGGGGGAACACAACAACCATACAGGAACTACACATCAACATGGAGGGTATAGGGACTGCTGGAGTCTGAGGGACCTGGCATAGATCCTCTGTATATTCAGGTCTCTGGGGGTTGTATGTATGTTGGGGGTGGGTGGAGGAGTATATTGTACTGTATTACACACAGGAGGGGCGGTGTATTATATGTGTAGGGTGCGACTCCAGAGCGTTCCTTCTGCCGCCATCTCTCATTACTTCTGTTTGCTTTTGGATTTTCTGTGTTGGGCAGAAATCTGATCTCTTTAGAGCAAATATCATTGGAGTAAGAAAGCGGCAGTGAGTGTTCTGCCAGTGTGTGCGGCGCTGGGCGGAGGACCTCTTATAATATGAGGGTCACTGACCGCTCACCAGGGGAGGAGATTGACTGATGACAAGTATTAGTTGAATCTTACGGTCCTTTTAAACAGGGCGATTATCATTCACATTTTCGCGATAACTATGGCTTTTGAGCAATAATCGGTTCGTGTAAACAATCGTCCAGCACAGGTGGTGGTATAGGTGTATGCACAGGTGGTGGTATAGGTGTATGCACAGGTGGTGGTATAGGTGTATGCACAGGTGGTGGTATAGGTGTATGCACAGGTGGTGGTATAGGTGTATGCACAGGTGGTGGTATGGGTGTAGGCACAGGTGGTGGTATGGGTGTAGGCACAGGTGGTGGTATAGGTGTATGCACAGGTGGTGGTATAGGTGTATGCACAGGTGGTGGTATAGGTGTATGCACAGGTGGTGGTATAGGTGTATGCACAGGTGGTGGTATAGGTGTATGCACAGGTGGTGGTATAGGTGTATGCACAGGTGGTGGTATAGGTGTATGCACAGGTGGTGGTATAGGTGTATGCACAGGTGGTGGTATAGGTGTAGGCACGTGGAGGTTTGGGTGTAGGTATAGGTGGTGGTATAGGTGTATGCACAGGTGGTGGTATAGGTGTATGCACAGGTGGTGGTATAGGTGTATGCACAGGTGGTGGTATAGGTGTATGCACAGGTGGTGGTATAGGTGTAGGCACAGGTGGTGGTATAGGTGTATGCACAGGTGGTGGTATAGGTGTAGGCACAGGTGGTGGTATAGGTGTATGCACAGGTGGTGGTATAGGTGTATGCACAGGTGGTGGTATAGGTGTATGCACAGGTGGTGGTATAGGTGTAGGCACGTGGAGGTTTGGGTGTAGATATAGGTGGTGGTATAGGTGTATGCACAGGTGGTGGTATAGGTGTATGCACAGGTGGTGGTATAGGTGTATGCACAGGTGGTGGTATAGGTGTATGCACAGGTGGTGGTATAGGTGTAGGCACAGGTGGTGGTATAGGTGTAGGCACAGGTGGTGGTATAGGTGTATGCACAGGTGGTGGTGTAGGCACAGGTGGTGGTGTAGGCACAGGTGGTGGTATAGGTGTATGCACAGGTGGTGGTATAGGTGTATGCACAGGTGGTGGTATAGGTGTATGCACAGGTGGTGGTATAGGTGTATGCACAGGTGGTGGTATAGGTGTATGCACAGGTGGTGGTATAGGTGTATGCACAGGTGGTGGTATAGGTGTAGGCACAGGTGGTGGTATAGGTGTAGGCACAGGTGGTGGTATAGGTGTAGGCACAGGTGGTGGTATAGGTGTAGGCACAGGTGGTGGTATAGGTGTAGGCACGTGGAGGTTTGGGTGTAGATATAGGTGGTGGTATAGGTGTATGCACAGGTGGTGGTATAGGTGTAGGCACAGGTGGTGGTATAGGTGTAGGCACAGGTGGTGGTATAGGTGTATGCACAGGTGGTGGTATAGGTGTATGCACAGGTGGTGGTATAGGTGTATGCACAGGTGGTGGTATAGGTGTATGCACAGGTGGTGGTATAGGTGTATGCACAGGTGGTGGTATAGGTGTAGGCACAGGTGGTGGTATAGGTGTAGGCACAGGTGGTGGTATAGGTGTATGCACAGGTGGTGGTATAGGTGTAGGCACAGGTGGTGGTATAGGTGTATGCACAGGTGGTGGTATAGGTGTATGCACAGGTGGTGGTATAGGTGTATGCACAGGTGGTGGTATAGGTGTATGCACAGGTGGTGGTATAGGTGTATGCACAGGTGGTGGTATAGGTGTATGCACAGGTGGTGGTATGGGTGTATGCACAGGTGGTGGTATAGGTGTATGCACAGGTGGTGGTATAGGTGTATGCACAGGTGGTGGTATAGGTGTATGCACAGGTGGTGGTATAGGTGTAGGCACAGGTGGTGGTATAGGTGTATGCACAGGTGGTGGTATAGGTGTATGCACAGGTGGTGGTATAGATGTAGGCACGTGGAGGTTTGGGTGTAGATATAGGTGGTGGTATAGGTGTAGGTACGGGTCTAAGCACAAGTGTGGGTACAGATGGAGGTTTAGGTGTAGGTACAAGTGCAAATGCATAGATCTAGCCATAGACACAGGACCCACCAGTCACTATAGTTGTTGTTGGTGAGGCCCCCCTAGTTGTTGTTGTTGTTGGTGAGGCCCCCCCTAGTTGTTGTTGGTGAGGCCCCCCCCTAGTTGTTGTTGGTGAGGCCCCCCCCTAGTTGTTGTTGGTGAGGCCCCCCCCTAGTTGTTGTTGGTGAGGCCCCCCCCTAGTTGTTGTTGGTGAGGCCCCCCCCTAGTTGTTGTTGGTGAGGCCCCCCCTAGTTGTTGTTGGTGAGGCCCCCCCCTAGTTGTTGTTGGTGAGGCCCCCCCCTAGTTGTTGTTGGTGAGGCCCCCCCCTAGTTGTTGTTGGTGAGGCCCCCCCCTAGTTGTTGTTGCTGTTGTTGTTGTTGTTGGTGAGGCCCCCCCCTTTTACTACAGATGGTTAGGCCCAGGCGCCCTCTTGGTCAGTCTGGTGAGGCCCAGGCACCCTCTTGGTCAGTCTGGTGAGGCCCAGGCACCCTCTTGGTCAGTCTGGTGAGGCCCCAGCATCCTCTAGGTCAGTCTGGTGAGGCCCCGGCATCCTCTGGGTCAGACTGGTGAGGCCCTGGCATTGCCTTGGTCAGTCTGGTGAGGCCCCGGCATCCTCTTGGTCAGTCTGGTGAGGCCCAGGCGCCCTCTTGGTCAGTCTGGTGAGGCCCAGGCGCCCTCTTGGTCAGTCTGGTGAGGCCCCGGCATCCTCTGGGTCAGTCTGGTGAGGCCCCGGCATCCTCTGGGTCAGTCTGGTGAGGCCCTGGCATTGCCTTGGTCAGTCTGGTGAGGCCCAGGCATCCTCTTGGTCAGTCTGGTGAGGCCCAGGCATCCTCTTGGTCAGTCTGGTGAGGCCCAGGCACCCTCTTGGTCAGTCTGGTGAGGCCCAGGCACCCTCTTGGTCAGTCTGGTGAGGCCCAGGCACCCTCTTGGTCAGTCTGGTGAGGCCCCGGCACCCTCTTGGTCAGTCTGGTGAGGCCCCGGCACCCTCTTGGTCAGTCTGGTGAGGCCCTGGCATTGCCTTGGTCAGTCTGGTGAGGCCCTGGCATTGCCTTGGTCAGTCTGGTGAGGCCCTGGCATTGCCTTGGTCTGTTGGGTGAGGCCCAGGCGCCCCCTTAGTCAGTCTGGTGAGGCCCTGGCATTGCCTTGGTCTGTTGGGTGAGGCCCAGGCGCCCCCTTAGTCAGTCTGGTGAGGCCCTGGCATTGCCTTGGTCTGTTGGGTGAGGCCCTGGCATTGCCTTGGTCAGTCTGGTGAGGCCCTGGCATTGCCTTGGTCTGTTGGGTGAGGCCCTGGCATTGCCTTGGTCTGTTGGGTGAGGCCCTGGCATTGCCTTGGTCTGTTGGGTGAGGCCCTGGCATTGCCTTGGTCAGTCTGGTGAGGCCCTGGCATTGCCTTGGTCTGTTGGGTGAGGCCCTGGCATTGCCTTGGTCTGTTGGGTGAGGCCCTGGCATTGCCTTGGTCTGTTGGGTGAGGCCCTGGCATTGCCTTGGTCTGTTGGGTGAGGCCCTGGCATTGCCTTGGTCTGTTGGGTGAGGCCCTGGCATTGCCTTGGTCTGTTGGGTGAGGCCCTGGCATTGCCTTGGTCTGTTGGGTGAGGCCCTGGCATTGCCTTGGTCTGTTGGGTGAGGCCCTGGCATTGCCTTGGTCAGTCTGGTGAGGCCCTGGCATTGCCTTGGTCTGTTGGGTGAGGCCCAGGCGCCCCCTTAGTCAGTCTGGTGAGGCCCTGGCATTGCCTTGGTCTGTTGGGTGAGGCCCTGGCATTGCCTTGGTCTGTTGGGTGAGGCCCTGGCATTGCCTTGGTCAGTCTGGTGAGGCCCTGGCATTGCCTTGGTCTGTTGGGTGAGGCTCCAGTAGAAAAAGTTTGAGAAACGCTGCTGCAGAGATCACTTCCCATCATCATCACAGGCAGGATTACACTGACAGGAACCTCCTATATATACAGATAGCACAGGAGCCGCCAGTCACTATAGACTGACCCCAGGTATGGTGGGGGGGGGGGGTATATATTGGAAGGTACATGGGGGGGTATATTGACAGGTACGGTGGGGGTCTTCCATCGCTTTAATGAGTTGTATATACTGTTGTTTTGTCCTGGGGTATACAGGGGTATACGGGGTGTCGCCCATACACTGGTGACCATGGCTGCCGGCTGATACAAGATAAGAGGATTTCTGTAAGACACCGGTGACCGGCAGATGCTCCTGTAGGAGAAAGCTGCTTAGAGCCCATCTGTGCAGGGGTGACTGCTGGTAGGGGGTCCGCAGGCTGCTATCAGGGGCCCCTCACCTGGGCTGTATAGTCCTCATCCTCTATGTGTAGTGTCAGTGCTGTATAGCCATCATCCTGTATGTGTAGTCTCTGCTGTATAGTCCTCATCCTCTATGTGTGGTGTCAGTGCTGTATAGTCCTCATCCTGTATGTGTAGTCAGTACTGTATAGCCATCATCCTGTATGTGTAGTCAGTGCTGTATAGCATCTATGTATAGTCCTTATCCTCTGTGTAGTGTCAGTGCTGTATTGCCATCATCCTCTATGTGTAGTGTCAGTGCTGTATAGTCCTCATCCTCTATGTATAGTCCTCATCCTGTATGTGTAGTCAGTACTGTATAGCCATCATCCTGTATGTGTAGTCAGTACTGTATAGCCATCATCCTGTATGTGTAGTCAGTGCTGTATAGCCATTATCCTCTGTGTAGTGTCTCTGCTGTATAGCCATCATCTATGTATAGTCCTTATCCTCTATGTGTAGTGTCAGTGCTGTATAGTCCTCATCCTCTATGTATAGTCCTCATCCTGTATGTGTAGTGTCAGTGCTGTATAGTCCTCATCCTCTATGTGTAGTGTCAGTGCTGTATAGTCCTCATCCTCTATGTATAGTCCTCATCCTCTATGTGTAGTGTCAGTGCTGTATAGTCCTCATCCTGTATGTGTAGTGTCAGTGCTGTATAGTCCTCATCCTGTATGTGTAGTGTCAGTGCTGTATAGTCCTCATCCTCTATGTGTAGTGTCAGTGCTGTATAGTCCTCATCCTCTATGTGTAGTGTCAGTGCTGTGCAGTCATCATCCGATATGTGTAGTCATCATCCTCTGTGTAGTGTCTGTGCTGTATAGTATTCATCCTTTGTGTAGTGTCTCCACTGTCTATGTTCTTACATACATTCGGCAATGAGCAGGTTACGAGGGTTAATATTCAGTATACAGGTGACAGGATCGGCCACTTCCGTATATTGTGCATAATCCCTCAGGGCGGATCTATGGAGTATGATGCCTACCGTCTCCTCCTCACGTAGCATTGCCCCTATATTCTTCTGCTTGTAAAGCTATAAACCTAGAATGTGAGCAGGCTGTATATATAGTGTGACATGTTACCTCCAAGTTTAGTTCTATCAGATAAGAGGTCCCCAACTTGGCTCCAACGGCTTGGCTTTTTCAAGTGCGGAACTTATCTATGCCGCACTTGTACTTTTTCCAAAGTTTGTAATACATTTCATAATAATTCTCACTCTAAACAGTTTTCCATCAAGCAACACATTGATTGTAACTCCACTTATGTAGTGTATGTCATTGAGTGCACCTTGTGCAATATTAAATATGTTGGTTGTACCAGCAGAAAATTAAAAGTTTGTGCATTGGAGCCCTTGAGTGACATCACTGGAAACTTATTACAAATCAGGTGCATCACTACATTTTATTAATTGCCATCAGTCTAACTGTAGATTTTTTACAATTTATGGCATTGAAAAAATTGTGCCATCAGCAAGAGGTGGGGATATATACAAACACCTACGAGATCGAGAGGCTTATTGGCAGTTCACATTAGGCACACGAGTCCCGGAGGGCATGAATGTACCTCGGGAATTATTATTTCATTATTAATTTTCAATTCATTAATTTTTCTCTCCTCACCTTCACGACGGCACCATAGGAGGATGGGTTGTACCCTAGGGACAGGAAAAAGCACGAGAGGTTAAAAGCCCCTCCCCTTCCCTCCAGCACCAGTGCTTTTTCCTGTCCTGCTAGGGCAGTCACGAGAGGGGGGGATCCGCGTGAAGATGAGAGATCCCCCAAGAAGAAAGAAGATTAAAGGCGAGGGGTCGATCGGGGCCTTCGGTCTCCTTCCTCCCCCGTCCTTTACCTGAGGGTCCGGCGTCTTCAGAGACCTCGCTCCCAGAACCAGGTACGGTGCGTGGCGGCCTGCGGCAGCAGTCGGCAGTGCGAGGGGTCCGGCGGGCTACACTCCTACTGCGAAACGGGCCCGGCGACTTCCGGATGTAGGCCGCAATCTCGGCCTTCAGCCGGAAATACGTCAGCCGGACGACATTCCGCGCGCACACCGGAAGTGCGTCATAGCACTTCCGGTCCGGCGCCATCTTTAAAAAGACAGCGCGAGCGGACCGAATCGTCGGCATGAAGATGGATTCCTCCGCTTCAGAGAAGACTACCTCGGCGGTAACCGTGAGTAACCATATTATTGTCACGCTTCCGTGTGCCGATCTCTGCAATACCAGTGCGCTTCCAATGCCAACTCTGCATATGGGGCCTACTCGGGTTCTGGTCTACACATCACCTGGTTCACTCTGCCTACACTTAGTCACCAGGGGATAAAATTATCTGGGTGCATAGAGAGATTCATGATAAAATTATACTTACATAGATTCTTGGCTCTCATATTTATCTAGGAGTCTAAAGAATCTACTGCATCTACTTCCACAAAGAAAAAAGAATTAAAGAGTAAAACACCTGCAAAATTATGTGTATCCTGCAATTGCAGGATCCCATCTAACTACAAAAAGAACATCTGCGCAGGATGTATTGGAGACATTATTAAAGATAGATCTTCCTTTTTGGAAGACATCAGGAAAATGATGAAGGACGAAATAGCTGCGTCCTTAGCCAGAGAGCCAACTATACCCGCTCAGGAGATACCTTCTACAGCGCCTCAGCCCATTGCCCCTCCGGCATCTCTGCCAGTGGAACCTATTATCAGGGATACTTCCCCGGCTATTCCCCAGCCCAGGGAATCTGTATCCCTAGCACCGACTTCCATGGAATCGGAGTCACCTATGTCTGTGGCGTCCTCCTATAAAAGGAAGAGACACTCTTCAGACTCATCCTGTGAATCTGGTCAGATCTCTGAGAGTTTAGATCTGATATCAGATGAGACAGAATATAAAGAGGAGCATAAAAAATATATGTTTTCCTCGGATCATACCCTGCCACTTCTCAGAGCAGTTAGGAGTGCTCTTGGATTCGAAGAAATTCAAGAGGAAATACCGGCAAAGGACCAAATGTTTCAGGGGCTTAGACCAAAGAAAAGATTGGTCTTCCCTGTACATGACACACTCCAAGCCCTAATTATGGATGAATGGTCGGACCCAGAGAAAAGATTACAGATCCCGGGTGAGATCAAAAGACGTCTCCCATTTAGTGACACAGATACAGAGAATTGGGGAGAAATCCCATTAATTGATGCCCAAATGGCCAAGGTGACAAAAAAGACCCTTCTGGCATTTGAGGATTCTTCACAGCTTAAAGACCCAATGGATCGTAAAGCTGAGAGTTTGCTCAGGAGATCCTGGGAGACAGCGGCATACTCTATTAAAAACAACATTGCATCCACATGTGTAGCAAGAGCCCTGCACCTATGGATAGGACAACTAGAGGAACACCTAAACAGTGATTGCTCTAGGGAGAGAATCATTAGCTCTCTACCACTACTAAAAGATGCAACCGCTTTCCTTTCAGATGCCACGGCAGAATCGGTAAGATTCGCTGCGAAAGACGGGGCCTTGACAAACGCGGCACGCAGGGCCCTCTGGCTAAAGAACTGGACGGGTGACTCCACATCCAAAGCTAAACTATGTGGAATCCCCTTTAAAGGGAAACACTTATTTGGTTCCGCATTGGATACAATTATTGAGAAAAGTGCGGATAAAAAGAAGGCTATTCCAGAGAATAGAACGCCCCTGAAAAAAGAACAGTTTAAGAAACCCAGATACCAAGACTCCTATAGGGGCAAAGGTAAAGGGGGTCGCTGGAGTTATCCTAAAGGGGGCAAAGGTAAAAATATTTTTTACAGCCCCAAGGCCTCCCAGGATAAGCAATGACGCTTGTCCTGTAGGGGGGAGACTGTCGGAATTTTCACAGGCCTGGGACACTATCACAGACAACAGCTGGATCCTAAATATTATCAAGGAAGGGTATCAGATAGAGCTAACTCACCCTCCCCCAGAAAGATTTGTCATCTCCCGACAGTCTCCAGGTCCCCTACAAACAGAAATGGTGGCAAGCGTACTAAATCTCCACCGCATGAAGGTAATTTCTCCTGTTCCCCAAGAAGAAAGGGGATCAGGCCACTACTCAAGCCTTTTCCTAGTAAAAAAACCAAACGGTACATACTGGCTGATAATAAATCTCAAACCACTGAACAAACAGGTAAAATATATAAGGTTCAAGATGGAATCGATAAAATCTACTACTCCCCTCATAGCCAAGAACGCCTGGATGATCTCTCTGGATCTCCAAGACGCATACTATCATGTGCCGATTCACCCACAATCTCAGAAACTTCTGAGATTCGCACTAACAATAAACACAAAGGTATGCCACTTTCAATTCAGGGCCCTTCCCTTCGGGATATCATCGGCGCCCAGGATCTTCAGCAACATCATGTCAGAAGTCGTATCCCACCTACACATACAAGGGATAAACATGGTGGCATATCTGGACGATCTGCTAATAATAGCAGAGTCGCAAGAGAGGATCTTACAAGATCTACAGACCACCCAAAGTCTACTCCAGTCCCTAGGGTGGATCAAAAACACAAAAAAGTCGGATTTTATACCATCCCCCCGGAAAGTTTTTCTGGGGATCCTCCTGGATTCCGACCTGCAGATGGCGTTTCTCCCAGAGGAAAAAATATTAAAGATAAGGGAGAAAATCCAGAAATTCAAAACAAAGACATTTCCTTCTGTCAGGGAGGCAATGTCTGTTCTGGGGTCTATGACAGCTTGCATCCTGGCAGTCCCCTGGAGTCAAGCTCACTCCAGATCCCTACAGGCTCAGATATTAAAAATCTGGGACAAAAGACCCACGGGCCTCGAAAGGACCTTTTCTCTTACTCCCCAGGTCAGGTCGTCTCTGAACTGGTGGCTTACAAGACGGAACCTGGAAAAGGGAACAGAGTGGAACCCCCAAACAAAACAAGTAATGAGGACAGACGCAAGTCAATCGGGTTGGGGTGCTCAGGTATGAACGAAGATCTTTCAGGGCGTATGGGATTCAGAAACCCTGAAACAATCTTCAAATGTGAAGGAACTAAAAGCAGTCCAGACATCTTTGATATCTGCTCTAGATATCTTAAAGGGGACTCACGTGCATATCCTGTCAGACAATATGACAACGATAGCCCACCTTCGACATCAAGGCAGCGCAAAAAACAACAGGCTATGGAAAATCTCTCAGCAAATATTCTCCTGGGCAGAGATTCATCTGTTATCCCTTTCAGCTACACACCTGAGAGGAATAGACAACATACAGGCAGATTTTCTCAGCAGAAACACAATTCACCCGGGCGAATGGTGCCTAAACAACCAACTCTTCCTGCAACTGGTGGAACGCTGGGGCAAACCGCAGATAGATCTGTTTGCCACCAGGCAAAATCGGAAAGCAGAAAAGTTCTTCTCTCTGAATCCTGCAGATCACCCTACCGGAATAGACGCACTAACACAGAGATGGTGCTTCAAGATGGCTTACGGATTTCCACCAATCCCACTAATTCCCAGGGTGCTCCAGAAGATACGGGAAGGGAACCTAAAAATAATACTGATTGTCCCGTATTGGCCGAGGAGAGGTTGGTTTGGACTTCTAAAGTCTCTGGCCTTGGAGGAACCGATCCTTCTCCCTCAGTCTCCAGACTTGCTGTTCCAGGGCCCAATAGTACACCCGGAACCTCAAAAATTCCATCTATCTGCCTGGATCCTGAGGAATCAATGTTAAGGAGCAGAGGATTATCAGAGACTGTAATCTCTACTCTGATGAAAAGCAGGAAAAGGGTAACAGCAGCTATCTACCTTAAGGTATGGAAGGTCTTTTCCTCCTGGTGTCAAACCCCTCCTCCTTTTCCAGCAGAGCCCAATATCTCTCAAATACTGGACTTTTTGCAATCAGGGCTATCAAAGGGCCTCAAGCCCGCTACACTAAAGGTCCAGGTCTCTGCGCTCTCAGCGATCTATGATATAGATTTAGCGAATCACCGCTGGATAAAAAGGTTTATTCGCGCTGCCGCGAGAATAAATCCAACAGTACAAAACATACATCCACCTTGGGATCTAAACGTTGTATTGGAAGGACTTACAGGAGCCCCATTTGAACCTCTAGATGAGACAAATCTAAAGTTCCTCTCCTACAAAACCGTCTTCCTCGTAGCTATCTGTTCAGCTAGAAGAATAGGCGAAATACAGGCTTTGACTACACGACAACCTTACTGTACGATCTCAGAGGATCGTATAGTTCTGAAGACTGATCCCTCATTCCTCCCTAAAGTGGTTTCCAACTTCCACAAGTCCCAGGACGTCACACTCCCCTCTTTTTGTCCAAACCCCAAAAATCACTTAGAGAGGAAATTTCAGACCTTAGATGTCAGAAGAATAGCCCTGAAATATATCGAGACAACCGCCCCATGGCGGATAGACGAAAATCTCTTTTTACAATTTCAAGGGAGAAATAAGGGGAAGAAGTCATCCAAAAGTACCATTGCAAGATGGTTAAGGAGCGCCATTATACAGGCATACCAATCGCAGAATCTTCCATCTCCTATTAATATTCGAGCCCATTCTACAAGATCAGTATCAACCACCTGGGCTGAAAGAGCATCTGTCTCTATAGAACAGATCTGCAGAGCAGCGACATGGTCGTCTCCTCACACGTTTATGAGACACTACCGGCTACAACTACAAAGTAATGAAGACCTGTCCTTCGGACGCAGGGTTCTTCAAGCTGTAGTCCCTCCCTAAAAGGTAAAATGTTGGTATTACTCCTATGGTGCCGTCATGAAGGTGAGGAGAGAAAATAGGATTAGTCCTTACCGGTAAGCCGGTTTCTTCGAACCTTCACGACGGCACCAGTTACCCTCCCTAGTATTATATATATAATGTATGATACTCACGTGGTGCTAAAGTTCTGTTATAAAGACACTGGTGCTGGAGGGAAGGGGAGGGGCTTTTAACCTCTCGTGCTTTTTCCTGTCCCTAGGGTACAACCCATCCTCCTATGGTGCCGTCGTGAAGGTTCGAAGAAACCGGCTTACCGGTAAGGACTAATCCTATTTTCTTTTTCTCTTTTTCCTGTTCATGTTTTACTATTTTCATGTTACGTACATCTTTATCATGTCTTTTCCGTTATTTATGATCACTAAAACTTCATTGTTTGTACTCATTTCTGGCTCGTGTTCACACAACATACTTTGGCCAACAGTTTATCATGGAAATCAATTGAGTTACAATTGGTGACTATGGGGTTTACATACTTTTCCAACATCACACATAGTAGTCACAATAATTTTTCTTTTTCCTTTTTATTTTATATGTGTTTTTGTTGGAAGGGTAGCTATGAATGCATGTGGGAATGCTGACCATGTTTATAGATTATTTGTAAATTATAATTTGGTTACAGCTGTTTATTTTCCATATGTTTATAGTACGGCTATTTCTGATGCAACAATAACAAATACTGAATATGCAAATATCGATCATCTTATCCATTTCCTTTTTTTAGCACCATGTCCGACAATGTTATTATATTTATGTATATATAATTTGGAGTATTACACATATAGGCTTTGACTTTGTAATAATGGTTACAGCATATTATAAGTTCAATCACTCCCACGCTAGTGCAATGCACCTGGCTTTCAGGGTATTTAAGTATGCATTGTGGTGGGAGGGATTATCAGTGAGCAAGAGTGCGCATGCGCTCGAAACGCGTCTGATCTCTGTGGGGTCCCTGCACTATGGTGATTCACATGTTTTTACCTGCATTTGGAAAATAAAGGCATCTTTCTTTGCTACGTGCTGGATCATTGTTTTCCTTGGATATACAGTGTGACATAGGGTGTAAGCACTACAGGCTGTATATACAGTGTGATATAGGGTGTAAGCACTACAGGCTGTATATACAGTGTGATATAGGGTGTAAGCACTACAGGCTGTATATACAGTGTGATATAGGGTGTAAGCACTACAGCCTGTATATACAGTGTGATATAGGGTGTAAGCACTACAGGCTGTATATACAGTGTGATATAGGGTGTAAGCACTACAGGCTGTATATACAGTGTGATATAGGGTGTAAGCACTACAGGCTGTATATACAGTGTGATATAGGGTGTAAGCACTACAGGCTGTATATACGGTGTGACACAGGGTGTAAGCACTACAGGCTGTACAGTATACAGTGTGATATAGGGTGTAAGCACTACAGGCTGTACAGTATACAGTGTGATATAGGGTGTAAGCACTACAGCCTATATATACGGTGTGATACAGGGTGTAAGCACTACAGGCTGTATATACAGTGTGATATAGGGTGTAAGCACTACAGGCTGTATATACAGTGTGATATAGGGTGTAAGCACTACAGGCTGTATATACAGTGTGATATAGGGTGTAAGCACTACAGGCTGTATATACAGTGTGATATAGGGTGTAAGCACTACAGGCTGTATATACAGTGTGACATAGGGTGTAAGCACTACAGGCTGTATATACAGTGTGATATAGGGTGTAAGCACTACAGGCTGTATATACAGTGTGATATAGGGTGTAAGCACTACAGGCTGTATATACAGTGTGACATAGGGTGTAAGCACTACAGGCTGTATATACAGTGTGATATAGGGTGTAAGCACTACAGGCTGTATATACGGTGTGATACAGGGTGTAAGCACTACAGGCTGTATATACGGTGTGATATAGGGTGTAAGCACTACAGGCTGTATATACAGTGTGATATAGGGTGTAAGCACTACAGGCTGTATATACAGTGTGATATAGGGTGTAAGCACTACAGGCTGTATATACAGTGTGACACAGGGTGTAAGCACTACAAGCTGTATATACAGTGTGATATAGGGTGTAAGCACTACAACCTGTATATACAGTGTGATATAGGGTGTAAGCACTACAGGCTGTATATACAGTGTGATATAGGGTGTAAGCACTACAGGCTGTATATACGGTGTGATACAGGGTGTAAGCACTACGGGCTGTATATACGGTGTGATATAGGGTGTAAGCACTACAGGCTGTATATACAGTGTGATATAGGGTGTAAGCACTACAGGCTGTATATACGGTGTGACACAGGGTGTAAGCACTACAGGCTGTACAGTATACAGTGTGATATAGGGTGTAAGCACTACAGGCTGTACAGTATACAGTGTGATATAGGGTGTAAGCACTACAGCCTATATATACGGTGTGATACAGGGTGTAAGCACTACAGGCTGTATATACAGTGTGATATAGGGTGTAAGCACTACAGGCTGTATATACAGTGTGATATAGGCTGGGTTCACACACTGTATACTTCAGGCAGTATTTGGTCCTCAAGTCAGGTCCTCATAGCAACCAAAACCAGGAGTGGATTGAAAACACAGAAAGGATCTGTTCACACAATGTTGAAATTGAGTGGATGGCCGTCATATAACGGTAAATAACTGCCATTATTTCAATATAACAGCCGTTGTTTTAAAATAACAGCAAAAATTTGCCATTAAATGACGGCCATCCACTCAATTACAACATTATGTGAACATAGCCTTTCTGTGTTTTCAATCCACTCCTGGTTTTGGTTGCTATACAGCCTCACAAATACAGCCTCAAATATACATAGTGTGAACCCAGCCATAGGGTGTAAGCACTACAGGCTGTATATACGGTGTGACACAGGGTGTAAGCACTACAGGCTGTACAGTATACAGTGTGATATAGGGTGTAAGCACTACAGCCTATATATACGGTGTGATACAGGGTGTAAGCACTACAGGCTGTATATACAGTGTGATATAGGGTGTAAGCACTACAGGCTGTATATACAGTGTGATATAGGGTGTAAGCACTACAGGCTGTATATACAGTGTGATATAGGGTGTAAGCACTACAGGCTGTATATACAGTGTGATATAGGGTGTAAGCACTACAGGCTGTATATACAGTGTGATATAGGGTGTAAGCACTACAGGCTGTATATACAGTGTGACATAGGGTGTAAGCACTACAGGCTGTATATACAGTGTGATATAGGGTGTAAGCACTACAGGCTGTATATACAGTGTGATATAGGGTGTAAGCACTACAGGCTGTATATACAGTGTGACATAGGGTGTAAGCACTACAGGCTGTATATACAGTGTGATATAGGGTGTAAGCACTACAGGCTGTACAGTATACAGTGTGATATAGGGTGTAAGCACTACAGCCTGTATATACAGTGTGATATAGGGTGTAAGCACTACAGGCTGTATATACAGTGTGATATAGGGTGTAAGCACTACAGGCTGTATATACAGTGTGACACAGGGTGTAAGCACTACAGGCTGTATATACAGTGTGATATAGGGTGTAAGCACTACAACCTGTATATACAGTGTGATATAGGGTGTAAGCACTACAGGCTGTATATACAGTGTGATATAGGGTGTAAGCACTACAGGCTGTATATACAGTGTGACACAGGGTGTAAGCACTACAGGCTGTACAGTATACAGTGTGATATAGGGTGTAAGCACTACAGGCTGTACAGTATACAGTAGCCGATTATAACAGGTCCTTTACGGGTGGTAGCCCGGGGCCCCGGGCTCCTGGGGGTCCTATGGCCACCCAAAAAGACTTATACTTTCAGTGGTGTATTGTTTCCTGGCTACATTTCTGCCATGATTTGCAAAAAAATCGCTGCTTTTTTACCTCAATTTTGCACAAATCAGGACATCATGATATTATCTATCCTGTACTATGATGGTTACAGTGGGGCCAGGCTTGGGGAACAGCGGGGGCCTATGGTAAAGTTAATCCGCCCCTGACAGTATATACAGTGTGATATAGGGTGTAAGTGTGGTGAGCCACCGGATGGTATTGTAGCGGTGGGACAGCTGGTCACTTGCTAGCTGTTGTAGTGTGACGCCTCTCCTGTGGTGGATGGGCAAGATACAGCCGGACCTTAGGGTTTTGTCACGTGACGCCTGGGCCTGGTGGGCACACAGGTGGGATGGCACGCCTCCTTTTAAGGTGTAAGGCCGGTTGTACCCTTCTCCCCCGTGGTCGGTGTCCTGTCGGGTCCCTTGGGATAGTGTAGTCACAGGTGGTCAGAGCGGTGTAGTAACCCTCCCAGACAATAGGACCCCCCACCCACAGATAGGGGAAGTGTTGCGGTGTATCTGCGGTGCAGGTGGTGGTGAATAATCACAGACTCCGTGGATAACATTGACTTGTAAATGTGCAGCAGGGAATACGAGAATCCTGAAATACACTTGAGACAGTTTCAATAAATACACAAACATAGAACCACCAGAACTGTGTGATAAATGCTGAGTAGGATGTAGTAGAGTTGTAGAGAGGAGGGTGCCGTGAGAGTCTCTACCCAAGTAGTAATGTGCTCTGCCCGATGTTAGAGTGTATAGAAGAATACTTGTAGAAGAAGAAGGAGAAAACCTGGCATAGGGCCAGGGCCCAGGTAGGACCACTGTGGTCCTGGAGAGCTATCTAGTCTGCGTCCTTCCTCCACAGAACCTCGACTAAGACTCCTTCTTCACCCAAGGGTCTAACTTCTTATCCAGCGTGTAAGGTGCGCTGTGGTTGGGTGGAAAGAATGCAACAGAAGAGCAGAGAGAAGAGGTGATAGGACAGAATAAAGTGGAGATCCTACTGGTTCACAGATTCTGGTACACACAAACACAATAACCCTCTGAGACACTTCAGCTGTGCAGCTTCCACACTTCAATACATAGTGTAGCGACATCTAGTGGTCATCTCTTAATAATACTTTGGCTGCAATAAGACCACAAAAAGTACAGACTTTTGTGAAGGGTGTAAACAGCAGTAACACCCCTAGTGGGACACCACATAAGCACTACAGGCTGTATAAACAGTGTGATATAGGGTGTAAGCACTACAGGAGGTACGTGCAATGTAATATTTGGTATAAGCTCTACAGGCAGTATATACAATATGAGAGAGGGTATAAGGCAATATACTACAGGTATTATGTACAGTGGGATATAGAGTGTTAGCACTACAGGCAGTATATACATGTAAGGTGATGCCGCACGGGAGTTTCGTGTTGTATAGGCTAATGCCGATGTGGAGTCTTGTCTTGTGTAGGGTGACACACAAAGGGCTCATTTTGTGGGACTGATTCTGATCCCCTATGGGGATCTCGGGATGGGCCCCTATACTCTATGGGGCTTGTTTTGTGGAAAGAGTTTTGAGCCTCCATAGGGCCCTAATCCTCTATGGGGCTCATGTGTGGAATGGATGCTGATCCTCCATGGGGCTTTTGTTGTTTAATGGGATTGTGCAGTTAAGTAATCCTTGGGGCTTGTGTTGTGGGAAGGGCCCTATTCCTCCATGGGGCTGGTATTGTGGGAAGGGCCCTATTCCTCCATGGGGCTTGTCTTGTGGGAAGGGCTGTGATTCTCCATGGGGCTTGTCTTGTGGGAAGGGCCCTGATCCTCCATGGGGCTTGTCTTGTGGGAAGGGCCCTGATCCTCCATGGGGCTTGTCTTGTGGGAAGGGACCTATTCCTCCATGGGGCTTGTATTGTGGGAAGGGCTGTGATTCTCCATGGGGCTTGTGTTGTGGGAAGGGCCCTATTCCTCCATGGGGCTTGTCTTGTGGGAAGGGCCCTATTCCTCCATGGGGCTTGTCTTGTGGGAAGGGCCCTGATCCTCCATGGGGCTTGTCTTGTGGGAAGGGCCCTGATCCTCCATGGGGCTTGTCTTGTGGGAAGGGCCCTGATCCTCCATGGGGCTTGTCTTGTGGGAAGGGCCCTGATCCTCCATGGGGCTTGTCTTGTGGGAAGGGCCCTGATCCTCCTTGGGGCTTGTCTTGTGGGAAGGGCCCTGATCCTCATTGGGGCTTGTCTTGTGGGAAGGGCCCTGATCCTCCATGGGGCTTGTCTTGTGGGAAGGGCCCTGATCCTCCATGGGGCTTGTCTTGTGGGAAGGGCCCTGATCCTCCATGGGGCTTGTCTTGTGGGAAGGGACCTATTCCTCCATGGGGCTTGTCTTGTGGGAAGGGCCCTGATCCTCCATGGGGCTTGTCTTGTGGGAAGGGCCCTATTCCTCCATGGGGCTTGTCTTGTGGGAAGGGCCCTGATCCTCCATGGGGCTTGTCTTGTGGGAAGGGCCCTGATCCTCCATGGGGCTTGTCTTGTGGGAAGGGCTGTGATTCTCCATGGGGCTTGTCTTGTGGGAAGGGACCTATTCCTCCATGGAGCTTGTGTTGTGGGAAGGGACCTATTCCTCCATGGGGCTTGTCTTGTGGGAAGGGCTGTGATTCTCCATGGGGCTTGTCTTGTGGGAAGGGCCCTGATCCTCCATGGGGCTTGTCTTGTGGGAAGGGCCCTGATCCTCCATGGGGCTTGTCTTGTGGGAAGGGACCTATTCCTCCATGGGGCTTGTATTGTGGGAAGGGCTGTGATTCTCCATGGGGCTTGTGTTGTGGGAAGGGCCCTATTCCTCCATGGGGCTTGTCTTGTGGGAAGGGACCTATTCCTCCATGGGGCTTGTCTTGTGGGAAGGGCCCTGATCCTCCATGGGGCTTGTCTTGTGGGAAGGGCCCTGATCCTCCATGGGGCTTGTCTTGTGGGAAGGGCCCTGATCCTCCATGGGGCTTGTCTTGTGGGAAGGGCCCTGATCCTCCATGGGGCTTGTCTTGTGGGAAGGGCCCTGATCCTCCTTGGGGCTTGTCTTGTGGGAAGGGCCCTGATCCTCATTGGGGCTTGTCTTGTGGGAAGGGCCCTGATCCTCCATGGGGCTTGTCTTGTGGGAAGGGCCCTGATCCTCCATGGGGCTTGTCTTGTGGGAAGGGCCCTGATCCTCCATGGGGCTTGTCTTGTGGGAAGGGACCTATTCCTCCATGGGGCTTGTCTTGTGGGAAGGGCCCTGATCCTCCATGGGGCTTGTCTTGTGGGAAGGGCCCTATTCCTCCATGGGGCTTGTCTTGTGGGAAGGGCCCTGATCCTCCATGGGGCTTGTCTTGTGGGAAGGGCCCTGATCCTCCATGGGGCTTGTCTTGTGGGAAGGGCTGTGATTCTCCATGGGGCTTGTCTTGTGGGAAGGGACCTATTCCTCCATGGAGCTTGTGTTGTGGGAAGGGACCTATTCCTCCATGGGGCTTGTCTTGTGGGAAGGGCTGTGATCCTCCATGGGGCTTGTGTTGTGGGAAGGGCCCTATTCCTCCATGGGGCTTGTCTTGTGGGAAGGGACCTATTCCTCCTTGGGGCTTGTATTGTGGGAAGGGACCTATTCCTCCTTGGGGCTTGTGTTGTGGGAAGGGCCCTATTCCTCCATGGGGCTTGTCTTGTGGGAAGGGACCTATTCCTCCTTGGGGCTTGTATTGTGGGAAGGGACCTATTCCTCCATGGGGCTTGTCTTGTGGGAAGGGCTGTGATTCTCCATGGGGCTTGTCTTGTGGGAAGGGACCTATTCCTCCATGGAGCTTGTGTTGTGGGAAGGGACCTATTCCTCCATGGGGCTTGTCTTGTGGGAAGGGCTGTGATCCTCCATGGGGCTTGTGTTGTGGGAAGGGCCCTATTCCTCCATGGGGCTTGTCTTGTGGGAAGGGACCTATTCCTCCTTGGGGCTTGTATTGTGGGAAGGGACCTATTCCTCCTTGGGGCTTGTGTTGTGGGAAGGGCCCTATTCCTCCATGGGGCTTGTCTTGTGGGAAGCGACCTATTCCTCCATGGGGCTTGTCTTGTGGGAAGCGACCTATTCCTCCATGGGGCTTGTCTTGTGGGAAGCGACCTATTCCTCCATGGGGCTTGTATTGTGGGAAGGGCCCTATTCCTCCATGGGGCTTGTCTTGTGGGAAGGGCCCTATTCCTCCATGGGGCTTGTCTTGTGGGAAGGGCCCTGATCCTCCATGGGGCTTGTCTTGTGGGAAGGGCTGTGATTCTCCATGGGGCTTGTCTTGTGGGAAGGGACCTATTCCTCCATGGGGCTTGTCTTGTGGGAAGGGCTGTGATTCTCCATGGGGCTTGTGTTGTGGGAAGGGACCTATTCCTCCATGGGGCTTGTCTTGTGGGAAGGGCTGTGATCCTCCATGGGGCTTGTCTTGTGGGAAGGGCCCTATTCCTCCATGGGGCTTGTCTTGTGGGAAGGGACCTATTCCTCCTTGGGGCTTGTCTTGCGGGAAGGGCTGTGATTCTCCATGGGGCTTGTCTTGTGGGAAGGGCCCTATTCCTCCATGGGGCTTGTATTGTGGGAAGGGCCCTATTCCTCCATGGGGCTTGTATTGTGGGAAGGGCCCTATTCCTCCATGGGGCTTGTCTTGCGGGAAGGGCTGTGATTCTCCATGGGGCTTGTCTTGCGGGAAGGGACCTATTCCTCCATGGGGCTTGTATTGTGGGAAGGGCCCTATTCCTCCATGGGGCTTGTATTGTGGGAAGGGCCCTATTCCTCCATGGGGCTTGTATTGTGGGAAGGGCCCTATTCCTCCATGGGGCTTGTCTTGTGGGAAGGGCCCTATTCCTCCATGGGGCTTGTCTTGTGGGAAGGGCTGTGATTCTCCATGGGGCTTGTCTTGTGGGAAGGGACCTATTCCTCCATGGAGCTTGTGTTGTGGGAAGGGACCTATTCCTCCATGGGGCTTGTCTTGTGGGAAGTGACCTATTCCTCCTTGGGGCTTGTCTTGCGGGAAGGGCTGTGATTCTCCATGGGGCTTGTCTTGTGGGAAGGGACCTATTCCTCCATGGGGCTTTTGTTGTAGGGCAGGTGCTTATCCTTCACCGAAATTTTGTCGTTGAAGTGTACTGTGCCGTTAACTCATGGTTGTCGGGATCTGGTCCTCAGTATCTTTGGCTTTCATCCATGTAAGGGGCCAAGGTTTCTGGAGTGTTACATATGGCTCCTATAATACTGATGGGTCTACATGATGGTGGTGCCATTGACTACATTCTCCTGTTTTCATCTCTCTCCACAGTTTGGAATCTGTAAATTTACTCTGGGACAGAAGGTGAAGAGATGGGACTGTCTGTAAACTCCTGACACCAGGATCGGGTTTCCAGGACGTCTTGGTGAAAAGGGGTAAGTGTTTCCAATGCCAGTACACAGAGCTTGTATCCAGGACGATGCTTAGGGCCACAGTGACATAGTGGGGGCCCCTGGAGAAATATTCCACACATTCAGAACCGGGGGCCCCTGGAGAAAGACTCCACACATGAGAAGAACAGACTATGACTGGGGGGGGGGACACGAAAGGAGCAGACTATGACTGGGGGGGGGATACGAAAGGAATAGACTATGACTGGGGGGACACACGAAAGGAATAGACTATGACTGGGGGGGACACAAGAAGAACAGACTATGACTGGGGGGGGGACACGAAAGGAATAGACTATGACTGGGGGGGGACACGAGAAGAACAGACTATGACTGGGGGGGGGACACACAAGAAGAACAGACTATGACTGGGGGACACACACAAGAAGAGCAGACTATGACTGGGGGGGGACACAAGAAGAACAGACTATTACTGGGGGGGGGACACACAAGAAGAACAGACTATGACTGGGGGGGCACACAAGAAGAACAGACTATGACTGGGGGGACACACAAGAAGAGCAGACTATGACTGGGGACACACACGAAAGGAATAGACTATGACTGGGGGGGGGGACACGAAAAGGAATAGACTATGACTGGGGGGGGGGGGGACACGAGAAGAACAGACTATGACTGGGGGGGGGGACACGAGAGAAGCACGGACGCTTTATTGCAGCTGGTATTTGCAGCCATTGTGCCTGTAGGTGTTGGCTGACTAAAAGTACAAAGCACATGGAACTGTGGGAGATATAGAGCAGAAGGGGGGATGGGATTAGGGGATGTTATAAGCCTGAAGAGATGAGTCTATAGGGGACACTGGAAGCTGTGAGTTCTGAGGTCTTCGGGTGAGGCGTCCAGACAACTGGTGCAGCACAAGAGAAGTCCTGGAGGCCGGAGGGAGAGGGGTCTGACTATGGTAGATGTTAGTGCAAGATCAGTAGCAGAACGCAGAGCACAGGAAGGATGGTAGGTGGAGAGGAGGGAGGAGACGTATGGAGAGGAGGGACACCACATAGATACAGGGACAGAGGAGGGACACCACATAGATACAGGGACAGAGGAGGGACACCACATAGATACAGGGACAGAGGAGGGACCCCACATAGATATAGGGACAGAGGAGGGACCCCACATAGATATAGGGACAGAGGAGGGACCCCACATAGATACAGGGACAGAGGAGGGACACCACATAGATACAGGGACAGAGGAGGGACACCACATAGATACAGGGACAGAGGAGGGACACCACATAGATACAGGGACAGAGGAGGGACACCACATAGATACAGGGACAGAGGAGGGACCCCACATAGATACAGGGACAGAGGAGGGACCCCACATAGATACAGGGACAGAGGAGGGACCCCACATAGATACAGGGACAGAGGAGGGACCCCACATAGATACAGGGACAGAGGAGGGACACCACATAGATGCAGGGACACCACATAGATGCAGGGACCCCACATAGATGCAGGGACCCCACATAGATGCAGGGACCCCACATAGATGCAGGGACCCCACATAGATGCAGGGACCCCACATAGATGCAGGGACCCCACATAGATGCAGGGACCCATGTATATAGATGTAAATATTTGGACCTCGGGCTAACCATGTCTTATGGATATATAGAGAATCAGTCCTAATCATACCCACGTACCCATCCCCCTCTATCTATAGAGCATCTTCAGAACATTAACAACTAAAATAATGAAAAAATGATTAAAATACCTGTTCCAAAGATTAACCTGTGGGAATTCAACAAATTCCTCCTAAGAATCCAGGGCTCTCTTTATGGCAGAGGGTCCTGTTGTTTTCAGATTGTCAGGCAGTGCTTTGTGACAGATATTGTGTGCATGGACAGTTGTGGCCGATGTTTATTCAGTCTCTTTGTCTAAGCATATTCTTTGTGCGTCCAATAGATTTCAGGTGACACGGCCATTCTGGGGTGTATTTTATAAAGCTGGACGCCAGGTGCTGTTTAATAGTACAGGGTTCTCCTCCTCGGGTGTTTCCTCCTATTAGGTACACCATTTGCAGCCTTGGCCACCACATCTAACACTACACGGCTCAGCCTCTCGCGGCTTGCCTAGATTTCTTTTCCTGAACTTTAGGAATAGATGGGGCGATGAGGTTTTTAATGGTTTTATTTTTTCGAAAGACCCGTTGTGGCATTATCTACGATGGGGTCGTTCATTCGGATCCCCCAATTGTCCCGTTGTACTTTTTTCATCTCCTTATGTTGGGCGTTTTATGGTTTCACCGTTTTTCTGGTTATCTGTATTCTGTGTTGGGAACAGACATCTTGGCTAACGTTTCGCGCTTTATCCCGCGCTCCATTCATTAGTGGGCGGGGCTATTCTTTCTCTGTGAATCTCTTGCATAGTGGGGAGAGTTGTTCTTCGCATTTTGCCATTACGCCTAATCCTTTTCATTTCCCAAACGGTATATTTCTCTTCCAGCTGCCGCGATGGCAGCGATTGGCGGGTTGGATGCTCGAGTCCTCTATATAAATAGGGAGATCTAAAAATGTGGCTAATATGGCTAGTGACCCAGTCGTTAATATTAAGATTATAAATAAAACCATTGAGTCCTTCTATATTACCCGCCCACACTAAGATATTATCGATATCTCGTTTATAAAAGACCACATTAGGATGATGTAAATGTCTCTCAAATGCACCCATGGATAGGTTGGCAAACAGGGGGCACATTTGGTCCCCATGGCAGTTCCGCAGGTTTGAATAAAAAACTTTTTATTATAAGTAAAATAGTTATGAGTAAGAAGAAACAAAATGGCTTCTAATATAAAATCTGTCTGCTGGGCATAAGTGGATCTTCTTATAAAAACCATATTGGTTCTGCAATATAAATATAATTTTTTTCATTTAAAAAATCAGACCGTTTTTTAGGGACAGAGCAGGGACACCACATAGATGCAGGGACACTACATAGATATAGGGACAGAGGAGGGACACCACATAGATATAGGGACAGAGGAGGGACACCACATAGATACAGGGACAGAGGAGGGACACCACATAGATGCAGGGACACCACATAGATGAAACAAACAAAAAGAAGGGTCCGCTCACCTATGATTGCTGTAATGGTTGACTCAGTTGGCAAGTGATATCTCCTAGCACGTGGAAGAGCATATTGCGGGCTGCAACCCGTAAGGCATCCTAAAAAAGTTCAGTGTCCACAGCTTCTGAAGTATAATATTTCTTTATTTAGCGCATCAAAACATAAAAACAACAAACAAAAAGTGAATGGTGGGCTAAAAAAGGCGTTTTTAGCCCACCATTCACTTTTTGTTTGTTGTTTTTATGTTTTGATGCGCTAAATAAAGAAATATTTATACTTCAGAAGCTGTGGACACTGAACTTTTTTAGGACACCACATAGATATAGGGACAGAGCAGGGACACCACATAGATATAGGGACAGAGCAGGGACACCACATAGATACAGGGACAGAGCAGGGACACCACATAGATACAGGGACAGAGGAGGGACACCACATAGATACAGGGACAGAGCAGGGACACCACATAGGTACAGGGACAGAGCAGGGACATTACATACATACAGGGACACCACATAGATACAGGGACGGAGCAGGGACACCACATAGATTTAGGGACAGAGCAGGGAAACTACAAAGATGCAGGGACATTAGATGGATATAGGAACAGAGCAGAGACCCTAAATAGATGCAGGGACTGAGTAGGGACACCACATAGATGCAGGGACACCACATAGATGCAGGGACACCACATAGATGCAGGGACACCACATAGATGCAGGGACACCACATAGATGCAAGGACACCACATAGATGCAGGGACACCACATAGATGCAGGGACACCACATAGATGCAGGGACACCACATAGATGCAGGCACACCACATAGATGCAGGGACACCACATAGATGCAGGGACACCACATAGATGCAGGGACACCACATAGATGCAGGGACACCACATAGATGCAGGGACACCACATAGATGCAGGGACACCACATAGATGCAGGGACAGAGCAGGGACACCACAAAGATACAGGGACAGAGCAGGGACACCACATAGATACAGGGACAGAGGAGGGACACCACATAGATACAGGGACAGAGGAGGGACACCACATAGATACAGGGACAGAGGAGGGACACCACATAGATGCAGGGACACCACATAGATGCAGGGACACCACATAGATGCAGGCACACCACATAGATGCAGGCACACCACATAGATGCAGGCACACCACATAGATGCAGGCACACCACATAGATGCAGGCACACCACATAGATGCAGGCACACCACATAGATGCAGGCACACCACATAGATGCAGGCACACCACATAGATGCAGGCACACCACATAGATGCAGGCACACCACATAGATGCAGGCAACACCACATAGATGCAGGCACACCACATAGATGCAGGCACACCACATAGATGCAGGCACACCACATAGATGCAGGCACACCACATAGATGCAGGCACACCACATAGATGCAGGCACACCACATAGATGCAGGGACACCACATAGATGCAGGGACACCACATAGATGCAGGGACACCACATAGATGCAGGGACACCACATAGATGCAGGGACACCACATAGATACAGGGACAGAGCAGGGACACCACATAGATACAGGGACAGAGGAGGGACACCACATAGATACAGGGACAGAGGAGGGACACCACATAGATACAGGGACAGAGGAGGGACACCACATAGGTACAGGGACAGAGGAGGGACACCACATAGATATAGGGACTGAGCAGGGACACCACATAGATACAGGGACAGAGCAGGGACCCCACATAGATATAGGGACAGAGGAGGGACACCACATAGATACAGGGACAGAGGAGGGACACCACATAGATACAGGGACAGAGGAGGGACACCACATAGATATAGGGACAGAGGAGGGACACCACATAGATATAGGGACAGAGCAGGGACACCACATAGATATAGGGACAGAGCAGGGACACCACATAGATATAGGGACAGAGCAGGGACACTACATAGATACAGGGACAGAGCAGGGACACCACATAGATACAGGGACAGAACTCTGAGTAGGAAACTATATACTGTAGGTCCAGAAATATTCTTTGTTTCTGCTTTTTGCCATTTCTTTTCTCTTAGGTTCTGGTTACTGTCATGTCCTTCCATTACAGGAGATCAACCATGAACGGACATTTATCGAGTTACTACCAGGGCGGATTGGGAAGCTCTTCTCCAGAACACAGGTAAGTATTCAGACCATGCGGGTTAGTTGTGGTCAGTGTCAGCTCCAGTTATTGTCTGTGCGGCTCAGTGTATGTGACGGGGCAGGCCATGTGTGTCTGTGTCTCTGTCTGTCTGTGTGTGTCTCTGTCTGTCTGTGTGTGTCTCTGTCTGTCTGTGTCTCTGTCTGTCTGTCTGTGTCTCTGTCTGTCTGTGTCTCTGTCTGTCTGTGTCTCTGTCTGTCTGTGTGTGTCTGTGTCTCTGTCTGTCTGTGTGTGTCTCTGTCTGTCTGTGTCTTTGTCTGTCTGTGTGTGTCTCTGTCTGTCTGTGTGTGTCTCTGTCTGTCTGTGTCTCTGTCTGTCTGTCTGTGTCTCTGTCTGTCTGTGTCTCTGTCTCTCTCTGTCTGTCTGTGTCTCTGTCTGTCGGTGTATTTCTACGTGTCTCATCTCTCTTCTCTCCTGCAGCAGTTATGATTTATCTTCTGTAAGATCGGAGAAAACGGGAAGAACAAGCGCCAAGAGTCTTTACGGTAAAGGAGAACTGTGTGCTGACGTGTGTATAACGTGTGTATACTGTATACAGGTGTAATGGGGGGGCTGATATATACACAGTGTCACAGGACAGATGTATACGGGGGGGGGGGGCTGATATATACACAGTGTCACAGGACAGATGTATACGGGGGGGGGGGGCTGATATATACACAGTGTCACAGGACAGATGTATACGGGGGGGGGGGGGGGGGCTGATATATACACAGTGTCACAGGACAGATGTATTATATACACAGTGTCACAGGACAGATGTATACAGGGGGGGCTGATATATACACAGTGTCACAGGACAGATGTATACAGGGGGGGCTGATATATACACAGTGTCACAGGACAGATGTATACAGGGGGGGCTGATATATACACAGTGTCACAGGACAGATGTATACGGGGGGGGGGGGCTGATATATACACAGTCACAGGACAGATGTATACAGGGGAGGCTGATATATACACAGTCACAGGACAGATGTATACAGGTGGGGCTGATATATACACAGTGTCACAGGACAGATGTATACAGGGGGGGCTGATATATACACAGTGTCACAGGACAGATGTATACAGGGGGGGCTGATATATACACAGTGTCACAGGACAGATGTATACAGGGGGGGCTGATATATACACAGTGTCACAGGACAGATGTATACAGGGGGGGCTGATATATACACAGTGTCACAGGACAAGATGTATACGGGGGGCGGGGGGGGGGAGGGAGGGTGGGTCTGATATATACACAGTGTCACAGGACAAGATTATACGGGGGGGCTGATATATACACAGTGTCACAGGACAGATGTATACAGAGGGGGGGGGGGAGGGGGGCTGAGATATACACAGTGTCACAGGACAGATGGTATGACGGGGGGGTCGGGGGGGGGGCTGATATAGTACACAGTGTCACAGGACAGATTATACGGGGGGGCTGATATATACAGCAGTGTCACAGGACAGATGTATACAGGGGGGGGGCTGATATATACACAGTGTCACAGGACAGATGTATACAGGGGGGCTGATAGATACACAGGTGTCAGCAGGACAGATGTATACAGGGGGGGCTGATATATACACAGTGTCACAGGACAGATGTATACGGGGGGGGCTGATATATACACAGTGTCACAGGACAGATGTATACGGGGGGGGGGGGGGCTGATATATACACGGTCTTAAGGTCACACAGGGTTAGTCAGTGACCCCTCGGCCGCTCACGCTGATCTTCTGCTCTCACTGATCTCGATCACAGGAGACGTCATTTATTTCTTTCGATCTTCATCCAAACATAAGAAGAAAGGTAGAGAGTGCGGCGTGTGATTGCTGTGAGACTGTTCATGACTCCATCTATCCTACCCCCCTATATACTGCTGTATACTACACCTCACTATAACACCCCTATATACTGCACCTCACTATAACACCCCTGTATACTGCACCTCACTATAACACCCCTATATACTGCACCTCACTATAACACCCCTATATACTGCACCTCACTATAACACCCCTATATACTGCACCTCACTATAACACCCCTATATACTGCACCTCACTATAACACCCCTATATACTGCACCTCACTGTAACACCCCCTATATACTGCACCTCACTGTAACACCCCCTATATACTGCACCTCACTGTAACACCCCTATATACTGCACCTCACTGTAACACCCCTATATACTGCACCTCACTATAACACCCCTATATACTGCTGTATACTGCACCTCACTATAACACCCCTATATACTGCACCTCACTATAACACCCCTATATACTGCACCTCACTGTAACACCCCTATATACTGCACCTCACTATAACACCCCTATATACTGCTGTATACTGCACCTCACTATAACCCTGCTGTTATCCTGGGTGATGGCCATGCTTTTTTTTGTGATGGTTATTATGGACTCATGAACAGCGATTGCTGGGGTCTGTCCGCCTGGTTACATATAGTATAATGTACGGGGAGGTGTGCTGTGCTGCTTTCTTCCATTACCCCTCTGCTTTATAATTGTACAGAAGTGATCACGGCTTATTATAGTGGATCCAGAACCTGCTGTGCGGTAAGACAAGATGGGCAGCACAATAGTGCACCGAGTAATCTACCAAGATTATACCTGTCTCTCTGCTCAGAGGAAAGAACTCTTATCATTACATCTACTAATCTGGTGCACCACTGGGGAAGATGAAGCCCCTCATCTGCCTGGTGCACCACTGGGGAAGATGAAGCCCCTCATCTGCCTGGTGCACCACTGGGGAAGATGAAGCCCCTCATCTGCCTGGTGCACCACTGGGGAAGATGAAGCCCCTCATCTACCTGGTGCACCACTGGGGAAGAGGAAGCCCCTCATCTACCTGGTGCACCACTGGGGAAGAGGAAGCCTGGTG
>JAQFWZ010000097.1:395000-435000 GCA_027789725.1 Dendropsophus ebraccatus | reverse complement strand
TGTCACTATGTGTGCCTCAGTGCTCTGTGTGTGTCACTATGTGTGCCTCAGTGCTCTGTGTGTGTCACTATGTGTGCCTCAGTGCTCTGTGTGTGTCACTATGTGTGCCTCAGTGCTCTGTGTGTGTCACTATGTGTGCCTCAGTGCTGTGTGTGTGTCACTATGTGTGCCTCAGTGCTCTGTGTGTCACTGTGTGCCTCAGTGCTCTGTGTGTGTCACTGTGTGCCTCAGTGCTCTGTGTGTGTCACTATGTGTGCCTCAGTGCTCTGTGTGTGTCACTATGTGTGCCTCAGTGCTCTGTGTGTGTCACTGTGTGCCTCAGTGCTCTGTGTGTGTCACTGTGTGCCTCAGTGCTCTGTGTGTGTCACTGTGTGCCTCAGTGCTCTGTGTGTCACTATGTGTGCCTCAGTGCTGTGTGTGTGTCACTATGTGTGCCTCAGTGCTGTGTGTGTCACTGTGTGCCTCAGTGCTGTGTGTGTCACTATGTGTGCCTCAGTGCTCTGTGTGTGTCACTATGTGTGCCTCAGTGCTCTGTGTGTGTCACTTTGTGCCTCAGTGCTCTGTGTGTGTCACTTTGTGCCTCAGTGCTCTGTGTGTGTCACTTTGTGCCTCAGTGCTCTGTGTGTGTCACTGTGTGCCTCAGTGCTCTGTGTGTCACTATGTGTGCCTCAGTGCTCTGTGTGTCACTATGTGTGCCTCAGTGCTCTGTGTGTCACTATGTGTGCCTCAGTGCTCTGTGTGTGTCACTATGTGCCTCAGTGCTCTGTGTGTCACTATGTGTGCCTCAGTGCTCTGTGTGTGTCACTATGTGTGCCTCAGTGCTGTGTGTGCCTCAGTGCTCTGTGTGTGTCACTGTGTGCCTCAGTGCTCTGTGTGTGTCACTGTGTGCCTCAGTGCTCTGTGTGTGTCACTGTGTGCCTCAGTGCTCTGTGTGTCACTGTGTGCCTCAGTGCTCTGTGTGTGTGTCACTATGTGTGCCTCAGTGCTCTGTGTGTGTCACTGTGTGCCTCAGTGCTCTGTGTGTGTCACTGTGTGCCTCAGTGCTCTGTGTGTGTCACTGTGTGCCTCAGTGCTCTGTGTGTGTCACTATGTGTGCCTCAGTGCTCTGTGTGTGTGTCACTATGTGTGCCTCAGTGCTCTGTGTGTGTCACTGTGTGCCTCAGTGCTCTGTGTGTGTCACTGTGTGCCTCAGTGCTCTGTGTGTCACTATGTGTGCCTCAGTGCTCTGTGTGTCACTATGTGTGCCTCAGTGCTCTGTGTGTGTCACTATGTGTGCCTCAGTGCTGTGTGTGTGTCACTATGTGTGCCTCAGTGCTGTGTGTGTGTCACTGTGTGCCTCAGTGCTCTGTGTGTGTCACTGTGTGCCTCAGTGCTCTGTGTGTGTCACTGTGTGCCTCAGTGCTCTGTGTGTCACTATGTGTGCCTCAGTGCTCTGTGTGTCACTATGTGTGCCTCAGTGCTCTGTGTGTGTCACTATGTGTGCCTCAGTGCTCTGTGTGTCACTATGTGTGCCTCAGTGCTCTGTGTGTCACTATGTGTGCCTCAGTGCTCTGTGTGTCACTATGTGTGCCTCAGTGCTCAGTGTGTGTCACTATGTGTGCCTCAGTGCTCTGTGTGTCACTATGTGTGCCTCAGTGCTCTGTGTGTGTCACTGTGTGCCTCAGTGCTCTGTGTGTGTCACTGTGTGCCTCAGTGCTCTGTGTGTGTCACTGTGTGCCTCAGTGCTCTGTGTGTCACTATGTGTGCCTCAGTGCTCTGTGTGTCACTATGTGTGCCTCAGTGCTCTGTGTGTGTCACTATGTGTGCCTCAGTGCTCTGTGTGTGTCACTGTGTGCCTCAGTGCTCTGTGTGTCACTATGTGTGCCTCAGTGCTCTGTGTGTGTCACTATGTGTGCCTCAGTGCTCTGTGTGTGTCACTATGTGTGCCTCAGTGCTCTGTGTGTGTCACTGTGTGCCTCAGTGCTCTGTGTACCTTGTTGCTTCTGTGTACCTTGCTGTGCCTCGATGTGCCTCTGTGTGCCTCGATGTGCCTCTGTGTACCTTGCTGTGCCTCGATGTGCCTCTGTGTACCTTGCTGTGCCTCGATGGGCCTCTGTGTACCTTGCTGTGCCTCGATGGGCCTCTGTGTACCTTGCTGTGCCTCGATGGGCCTCTGTGTACCTTGCTGTGCCTCGATGGGCCTCTGTGTACCTTGCTGTGCCTCTGTGTACCTTGCTGTGCCTCGGTGGGCCTCTGTGTACCTTGCTGTGCCTCGATGTGCCTCTGTGTACCTTGCTGTGCCTCGATGTGCCTCTGTGTACCTTGCTGTGCCTCGATGTGCCTCTGTGTACCTTGCTGTGCCTCGATGTGCCTCTGTGTACCTTGCTGTGCCTCGATGTGCCTCTGTGTACCTTGCTGTGCCTCGATGTGCCTCTGTGTACCTTGCTGTGCCTCGATGTGCCTCTGTGTACCTTGCTGTGCCTCGATGTGCCTCTGTGTACCTTGCTGTGCCTCTGTGTACCTTGCTGTGATTCGATGTGCCTCTGTGTACCTTGCTGTGCCTCGATGTGCCTCTGTGTACCTTGCTGTGCCTCGATGTGCCTCTGTGTACCTTGCTGTGCCTCGATGTGCCTCTGTGTACCTTGCTGTGCCTCGATGTGCCTCTGTGTACCTTGCTGTGCCTCGATGTGCCTCTGTGTACCTTGCTGTGCCTCGATGTGCCTTTGTGTACCTTGCTGTGCCTCTGTGTACCTTGCTGTGCCTCGATGTGCCTCTGTGTACCTTGCTGTGCCTCGATGTGCCTCTGTGTACCTTGCTGTGCCTCGATGTGCCTCTGTGTACCTTGCTGTGCCTCGATGTGCCTCTGTGTACCTTGCTGTGCCTCGATGTGCCTCTGTGTACCTTGCTGTGCCTCATTGTCTTTCTCACTTTCTTCCAGCAAATTCTAAACCACATTCTAGATGACATCGAATTCTTCATCATGAAACTGCAGAAGGCGGCCGAAGCTTTTTCTGAGCTCTCCAGAAGGAAGAAGTCTAAGAAAAAGAAAGGTCCCGGAGGTAAGAACATGTAGTCCTAGGAGTCTGTGTGCCCCAGCATCTGTATGATGTGGTGATGGAAGTCTGGGGGTCCCGGCGGGAATCCAGCCATCGGGGGTCCCGGCATCTATATGATGTGGGTTCAGCACTCTACTAGGGGAAACTAATGTGAGAGTGGGGCAGGCTTTATACTACTGGCATAGTGGTGATGCCTTAGGGAGACATGGAGGTCACCAGGCCACCAGAAGGTGGGGTCTACCATATGTGTATCTAGGGGGTAGGTATGACACAGCTAGGGCAGTTTTTCATATATTGTGGTTCTCAAATCATTTCCTTTAGAGGGAGTCCTAACTCTTCGTGCCAAGCCCCCGCCTCAGGAAGAGTTTGTCGACTGTTTCCAGAAGTTCAAACATGGCTTCAACCTCCTGGTGAGTGATGCAGAGACTATGTGGACATGGACTACTTTATTACATTTGGGTCCTTTCAACCCATGAACTCTTATAGGTTATTGATGGGGCTGTGCTGGCTGCCTTCTGTGCCGTCCTCTGTCTCCTGTACCAACCACCCCCTCCTGTGTCAGCCAGACCCTGTGCTGCCGCCTCCTCCTCCTTTGCCAGCTCTCTCTTATGCGCTGTGCTGTCCTGTGCTGCCCTCCTCCTGTCCCAGCCTGTTACACTTGTGGTGCTGGCCTCCTTTCCCTGTGGTGCCAGCCTCCTTCGCCTGTTGTGCCAACCTCCTCCTCCTCCTGTGCCACCCTCTTACTTCTGTGTCAGCCACCCCCTGGGCTGCCACCTTCCTCTTGTGCTAGCCTCTTCCTCCTGTACTGTGCTCTTCCTTCTGAGGTGCCAACCTCCTCCTCCTGTGGCACCCTCTTCACGCTGTGCTGCTGCCCTCTTGTGCTAGCCTCGTCCTCCTGTGCCACCTTCTTCTTCCTGTGTTAATCACCTCCTGTGCCAGCCACCCCCTGTGCTGCCACCCTCCTCCTGTACTGGCCTTCCCTTTCTGTGGTCCTGACCTCGTCCTCCTGTGCCACCACCTTCCTGTGCCAGCCACCCCCTGTGCTGCCGCCCTCCTCTTGTGCTAGCCTCTTTCTCCTGTACCGGCCTCCTCCTCCTGTGCCACCTTCTTCCTGTGCCAACCACCCCCTGTGCTACCGCCCTCCTCTTGTGCTAGCCTCTTCCTCCTATACTGGCCTCTTCCTCCTGTACTGGCCTCCTCCTCCTGTGCCACCTTCTTCTTCCTGTGCCAGCCACCCCCTGTGCTGCCGCCCTCCTCTTGTGCTAGCCTCTTCCTCCTGTACTGGCCTCTTCCTCCTGTACTGGCCTCCTCCTCCTGTGCCACCTTCTTCTTCCTGTGCCAGCCACCCCCTGTGCTGCCGCCCTCCTCTTGTGCTAGCCTCTTCCTCCTGTACTGGCCTCTTCCTCCTGTACTGGCCTCCTCCTGTGCCACCTTCTTCTTCCTGTGCCAGCCACCCCCTGTGCTGCCGCCCTCCTCTTGTGCTAGCCTCTTCCTCCTGTACCGGCCTCTTCCTCCTGTACTGGCCTCCTCCTCCTGTGCCACCTTCTTCTTCCTGTGTCAGCCACCCCCTGTGCTGCCGCCCTCCTCCTGTGCTAGCCTCTTCCTCCTGTACTGGCCTCTTCCTCCTGTGCTAGCCTCTTCCTCCTGTACTGGCCTCTTCCTCCTGTGCTAGCCTCTTCCTCCTGTGCTAGCCTCTTCCTCCTGTACTGGCCTCCTCCTGTGCCACCTTCTTCTTCCTGTGCCAGCCACCCCCTGTGCTGCTGCCGCCTTCCTCCTGTGCTAGCCTCTTCCTCCTGTGCTAGCCTCTTCCTCCTGTACTGGCCTCCTCCTGTGCCACCTTCTTCTTCCTGTGCCAGCCACCCCCTGTGCTGCTGCCGCCCTCCTCCTGTGCTAGCCTCTTCCTCCTGTGCTAGCCTCTTCCTCCTGTGCTAGCCTCTTCCTCCTGTGCTAGCCTCTTCCTCCTGTGCTAGCCTCTTCCTCCTGTGCTAGCCTCTTCCTCCTGTGCTAGCCTCTTCCTCCTGTGCTAGCCTCTTCCTCCTGTGCTAGCCTCTTCCTCCTGTACTGGCCTCCTCCTGTGCCACCTTCTTCCTGTGCCAGCCACCCCCTGTGCTGCCGCCCTCCTCTTGTGCTAGCCTCTTCCTCCTGTACCAGCCTCTTCCTCCTGTACTGGCCTCCTCCTCCTGTGCCACCACCTTCTTCCTGTGCTGCCGCCCTCCTCTTGTGCTAGCCTCCTCCTCCTGTGGGGTCACAGGCCTGGTAAAGGTATAGGTGCATTTAGAGGAACCACCAGGATAACTAAACAGGCTGAAATGTTCACTAACATTTTTCTTTAAGGTGCAGTACATGTTATATAGAGTCCTTATGGCCATATCCTTTTACCCTGAGGCCGTGGCTTTCAGCAGGGATACTGGAAGTTTTAAGTATAGTCTCTTTAAGGAGGTGACTTGATAACTAGACTTGTGACTTTGAGGTTACCGTGAGGTGGAGGGGTCCTATCCAAAACGTATTGTACTCAGCTGGAGGGGCGATATACTTGAGAAGAAGTATCTGTATCCACAGCTATGACTATCCGCCTAATGCTGGTCTAGGGCACAAAGTGACATGATCCAGGAGCAAAGGGCGAGGTATCCCTTGGGGTTCCCCTTTAGGTCCTAGTAAGTTGCAGCAGAGAAAGTCAGCTTTAGTTGCTCTTCCTGCTGACTAATCTAAGCTCCTGGTAAATGTTGCAGGACTTGGAGAGAAGAAACAATAGCCCCTCAGGGTGGCTTAGGATTGTCCCCTTGTTAGCCTCCCCAGAGGTTTACAAATCCAGCATGGCTAGTCTGCAAGAACAGGATGTTAATACAGTCTCTGACTCACACAGCACTAATCTCTCTCCCAGTCTGAGCACATGGCCTACTCCACCACTACATAATAGAGAGACACCTAGTGGTCAAAATGCAGTAATACGCTTTACCATTCACAGAATACCCAATATATAGCTATCTTCAGTGTCGAACTACATACAGAACAGCAGTGGCTAATGGGATCTGGGACACTGCATGCTCCCTCACTAAAAAGCTAATCCCGATGTAAGACTTGTAGGGAGTTGAGATGAGCGAACCTCGAGCATGCTGGAGTCCATCCGAACCCGAACTTTCGGCATTTGATGAGCGGTGACTGCTGAAGTTGGATAAAGCCCTTAGGCTATGTGGAAAACATAGATATAGTCATTGGCTGTATCCATGTTTTCCAGACAACCTTAGAGCTTTATCCAAGTTCATAAGCCCCCGCTAATCAAATACCGAACGTTCGGGTTTGGATCGACTCGAACTCTGTTCGCTCATCTCTAGTAGGGAGGTATCTGAGAAAAGACACCAAGTTAGTTAGGCACAGCATGGGTTAATGATATAGGGTCACCTTCAAGTACAAGTATACATAATATTACATTGGTGTAATATAACAATATAATATATAAGTATACATAAAGGACAGTAAAATAAAACAATATAAAAGTGCAAACAGACTTGAAGTGCTATAAAAGTAAATATTATATATACACTGGTGCCTTGGATTAGGAGTAAAATCCATTCCGGGACGGCGCTTGTAATCACCAAATCACTCTTGCACCAAAGCAAATGTTCCCATAAGAAATCACTGATCTGCAGACAATTGGTTCCACCCCCCCAAATATACTGATTATTATTCTGAATAACATGTAGAAGAGATGAAACAATGAGAAGCAGCTGAATCTGTGATATTATAAATTACTGTACAGTATAGCAGCCTGTGGTGTATAATGTATAGTAACTGTATAACCCTGATAACACAGCAGCTGGATATGTGATATATAAGTTACTGTACAGTATAGCAGCATGTGGTATATAATGTATAGTAACTGTATAACCCTGATAACACTGCAGCAGCTGGATATGTGATATATAAGTTACTGTACAGTATAGCAGCCTGTGGTATATAATGTATAGTAACTGTATAACCCTGATAACACTGCAGCAGCTGGATATGTGATATATAAGTTACTGTACAGTATAGCAGCATGTGGTGTATAATGTATAGTAACTGTATAACCCTGATAACACTGCAGCAGCTGGATATGTGATATATAAGTTACTGTACAGTATAGCAGCATGTGGTGTATAATGTATAGTAACTGCATAACCCTGATAACACAGCAGCTGGATATGTGATATAAGATACTGTACAGTATAGCAGCATGTGGTATATAATGTATAGTAACTGTATAACCCTGATAACACTGCAGCTGGATATGTGATATATAAGTTACTGTACAGTATAGCAGCATGTGGTGTATAATGTATAGTAACTGTATAACCCTGATAACACAGCAGCAGCTGGATATGTGATATATAAGTTACTGTACAGTATAGCAGCATGTGGTATATAATGTATAGTAACTGTATAACCCTGATAACACAGCAGCAGCTGGATATGTGATATATAAGTTACTGTACAGTATAGCAGCATGCGGTATATAATGTATAGTAACTGTATAACCCTGATAACACAGCAGCTGGATATGTGATATATAAGTTACTGTACAGTATAGCAGCATGTGGTATATAATGTATAGTAACTGTATAACCCTGATAACACAGCAGCTGGATATGTGATATATAAGTTACTGTACAGTATAGTAGCATGTGGTATATAATGTATAGTAACTGTATAACCCTGATAACACTGCAGCAGCTGGATATGATATATAAGTTACTGTACAGTATAGCAATCAGCATGTGGTATATAATGTATAGTAACTGTATATCCCTGATAACACAGCAGCTGGATATGTGATATATGTTACTGTACAGTATAGCAGCATGTGGTATATAATGTATAGTAACTGTATAACCCTGATAACACTGCAGCAGCTGGATATGTGATATATAAGTTACTGTACAGTATAGCAGCATGTGGTATATAATGTATAGTAACTGTATAACCCTGATAACACAGCAGCTGGATATGTGATATATAAGTTACTGTACAGTATAGCAGCATGTGGTATATAATGTATAGTAACTGTATAACCCTGATAACACAGCAGCAGCTGGATATGTGATATATAAGTTACTGTACAGTATAGTAGCATGTGGTTTATAATGTATAGTAACTGTATAACCCTGATAACACAGCAGCTGGATATGTGATATATAAGTTACTGTACAGTATAGCAGCATGTGGTGTATAATGTATAGTAACTGTATAACCCTGATAACACAGCAGCTGGATATGTGATATATAAGTTACTGTACAGTATAGCAGCATGTGGTGTATAATGTATAGTAACTGTATAACCCTGATAACACAGCAGCTGGATATGTGATATATAAGTTACTGTACAGTATAGCAGCATGTGGTATATAATGTATAGTAACTGTATAACCCTGATAACACAGCAGCTGGATATGTGATATATAAGTTACTGTACAGTATAGTAGCATGTGGTATATAATGTATAGTAACTGTATAACCCTGATAACACAGCAGCAGCTGGATATGTGATATATAAGTTACTGTACAGTATAGCAGCATGTGGTATATAATGTATAGTAACTGTATAACCCTGATAACACTGCAGCAGCTGGATATGTGATATATAAGTTACTGTACAGTATAGCAGCATGTGGTATATAATGTATAGTAACTGTATAACCCTGATAACACAGCAGCAGCTGGATATGTGATATATAAGTTACTGTACAGTATAGCAATCAGCATGTGGTATATAATGTATAGTAACTGTATATCCCTGATAACACAGCAGCTGGATATGTGATATATGTTACTGTACAGTATAGCAGCATGTGGTATATAATGTATAGTAACTGTATAACCCTGATAACACTGCAGCAGCTGGATATGTGATATATAAGTTACTGTACAGTATAGCAGCATGTGGTATATAATGTATAGTAACTGTATAACCCTGATAACACAGCAGCTGGATATGTGATATATAAGTTACTGTACAGTATAGCAGCATGTGGTATATAATGTATAGTAACTGTATAACCCTGATAACACAGCAGCAGCTGGATATGTGATATATAAGTTACTGTACAGTATAGTAGCATGTGGTTTATAATGTATAGTAACTGTATAACCCTGATAACACAGCAGCTGGATATGTTATATATAAGTTACTGTACAGTAAAGCAATCAGCATGTGGTATATAATGTATAGTAACGGTATAACCCTGATAACACAGCAGCAGCACGATATGTGATATATAGTTACTGTACAGTATAACAGTATGTGGTGTATAATGCATAGTAACTGTATAACCCTGATAACACAGCAGCAGCTTGTAGATACAGGATGGAGCTGCAGATCCCCATAATACAGTAGTGTAGTACAACAGGCTAGAATAGAGAAGCAGGGCTGCTGTCAGGTCTGTGTGGTCACATGACAGCAATATGGAAGGGGGTATGTTCAGCATGGACCAATCAGGAAGTGAGAATCACAGAGCAGTGTGTATAGCTGAGTGTGAGTGCAGGCATATTATAGCAGCAGTGTTTATAGCTGAGTGTAAGTGCAGGTACATTATAACAGGAATGAAGATTATGGAAAACGCTAGGGCTGACAGACTGCAGGAAGGAATGAGCAGGGAAGATGTGGGCACATACATGCAGCGCTCTCTGTCCGGGGAGGGAGGGGTTACAGCTATGGAGAGATTACCTCCACAGTCCTGTCCCCTGATGTAAGCCCCAGCCTGAAGTGCATCTGCTATGATTTGAAAAGTGAGGGAGACTTCCTGGATCAGAGTACAGTTCTGTAGATCAATAAAGGTGACATACAAAGGTCAGAAATCAGTCTGCTGTTATCGGTATGTACATAGCAAATCCCTCCAGGTGCAGAGAGCTCAATGCAAAGAAATATGCAAGAAGAAGGCAGGATAGACTATCATTAACAGAGCCATAGCAGCCACTCAGGAACCTCACCCCCTATACATCGCTCTCGTATATTGGTTAGGTGAGTAATTAGTACAAGGTGATGAGCACCACAATCCCCAGACCTTATGAAATGTAGATACGCACCCCCTGTTTTTATAAGTCACATACATGTATGCTAGCATAGAGTTCACCAACACCTTCCATTTCCGTACATCCATCCACCTGATAGCCACAGCTTTTCGAGCCATGAATAGGGCCTCCCTCAAAAATATTCTCTGGTGATGTGACCACCGTTCCTCATCTAGGATACAGAATAGACAAATTTTAGAGTCGGGTCACGGAGGTATGAGCGCCCGAAGCCCGGCGCGCGCGCTCACAGGAGAGTCCGGTGCTCATAGAGAATGAATGGGGAGTCCGATGCTCCGTCATTCTGTATGGGCATCAGACTCTGGTGAGCGCGCGTCGGGCTTTGGGTGCTCATATCTCTGTGACCCGACCGGATCAGGAAGCGGAATCAGGTGAGTATAGGGGGCTGTGGGACCGAATTATCCCTATCAGACGAAATTTAGAGAACGGTGGTCCAGTGGAGGGGAACTGAGCCCTAAAAGCAGGTTTTAATTGCGTATAACGATAGATGGACTCCCTAGTCAGACCAAAAGTGTTTAGGAAGTGCTGAAAATCACGAAACCTCGGAGCCTCATGGACATCCCTGACCTTTGTGACCCCATGACTGATCCACTACAAGGGACAGGGAGCTCTTACACCAAAGCAATGCTCTTATACCAAGGCACAGAACGCTCTCAATCCAAGTTACTCTTACACCCAGGTACCACTGTATTATTATTATTATTATTATTATGTCCAATAAGGTCCGTTGGCATGTAAACTCGAGTAAACAGCAGCACAATAGTAGGTTATAATCTGTTACTTTTTGATAATAGTCGCAGAAGGCTACAAGCACACAGATTTATAGAAAAATAAGATATTTAATACAAAAACCCATACTTAGCTGCAGTAACAGATGGTGCAGGTGCAGAGATGTTTCATCCACAATGAGATGGGGAGCCCCATAGCCATTAAAATACCTTCCTTCTCATCACATCAATAAGACACTTTAACTTTCTGAAATAAACCCATCCGGTTACATAGGAAAATAGGTAGAACACAAATATGCAAAGGTGTCCCTGCATAAAACTGTTACTGGAAGGAAACTGGGCTGATAACCTGTATACATACACAAGAGTGGTGAACACCAAAAAGAACCTGAGAGAGCTGCACACAGCAGGCTGGACCCCCGGTGCTTTCTGATAGTCCGTGACATCTACTGGAACTGGAGCTGAGACCGATTGACGCAGTCTGGGGCAGGGATTGGTTCTGAGCATGGGGCAGCCTCAGTCTGGGGCAGGGATTGGTTCTGAGCATGGGGCAGCCTCAGTCTGGGGCAGGGATTGGTTCTGAGCATGGGGCAGCCGCAGTCTGGGGCAGGGATTGGTTCCGAGCATGGGGCAGCCGCAGTCTGGGGCAGGGATTGGTTCCGAGCATGGGGCAGCCGCAGTCTGGGGCAGGGATTGGTTCCGAGCATGGGGCAGCCTCAGTCTGGGGCAGGGATTGGTTCCGAGCATGGGGCAGCCGCAGTCTGGGGCAGGGATTGGTTCCGAGCATGGGGCAGCCGCAGTCTGGGGCAGGGATTGGTTCCGAGCATGGGGCAGCCGCAGTCTGGGGCAGGGATTGGTTCCGAGCATGGGGCAGTCGCAGTCTGGGGCAGGGATTGGTTCCGAGCATGGGGCAGCCGCAGTCTGGGGCAGGGATTGGTTCCGAGCATGGGCAGCCTCAGTCTGGGGCAGGGATTGGTTCCGAGCATGGGGCAGCCTCAGTCTGGGGCAGGGATTGGTTCCGAGCATGGGGCAGCCGCAGTCTGGGGCAGGGATTGGTTCCGAGCATGGGGCAGCCGCAGTCTGGGGCAGGGATTGGTTCCGAGCATGGGGCAGCCGCAGTCTGGGGCAGGGATTGGTTCCGAGCATGGGGCAGCCGCAGTCTGGGGCAGGGATTGGTTCCGAGCATGGGGCAGCCTCAGTCTGGGGCAGGGATTGGTTCCGAGCATGGGGCAGCCGCAGTCTGGGGCAGGGATTGGTTCCGAGCATGGGGCAGCCGCAGTCTGGGGCTGGGATTGGTTCCGAGCATGGGGCAGCCTCAGTCTGGGGCAGGGATTGGTTCTGAGCACGGCTGTGCTACACTGTAGCATAGCCCGGCCTTACCTGTATCAGTGGACACTCGGGGCCCTGGGGAGTTTTCTTCTTTTTCCTTAAACACAAATGGGAACCTTTAATTCCTCCTGGCACTGGTGAGGGGTGGGCTGGTGGGCAGAACAGGAACATTGCCTGCAGAGGAGAACTGAAGGGGTGGGATTAACAATGGAAGAAAGGAGACGCTCTGCCACCGATCCCGGCGACTCTCTGCCACCGATCCCGGCGACTCTCTGCCACTGATCCCGGCGACGCTCTGCCACCGATCCCGGCGACTCTCTGCCACCGATCCCGGCGAGGCTCTGCCACCGATTCCCGGCGAGGCTCTGCCACCGATTCCCGGCGAGGCTCTGCCACCGATTCCCGGCGAGGCTCTGCCACCGATTCCCGGCGAGGCTCTGCCACCGATTCCCGGCGAGGCTCTGCCACCGATTCCCGGCGAGGCTCTGCCACCGATTCCCGGCGAGGCTCTGCCACCGATCCCGGCGAGGCTCTGCCACCGATCCCGGCGAGGCTCTGCCACCGATCCCGGCGAGGCTCTGCCACCGATCCCGGCGAGGCTCTGCCACCGATCCCGGCGACCCTCCATGTACTCCCCACAGTCTGCATCACCGACATGTTTCAGGGGTTGAGTTTACCACCGATGTGCCGATACAGTAACATTTGACGCCAGTTATAGCTGACAGTCCACACCCTGGTGATACTGGCGATTTACTGCATGGCGCCCTGAGAAACAGCAACAACACTGGATGCGGAGCTTCATACTTAATTCACAAAGCAAAAACGCACACTTAAAGCGACAGTATCCATATAAACATAGAAGATTGCCGGCAGATAAAGACCCCCTCTCTCTGTCGACTACATCCAATTTTCCCAGCAATTCTTATAATCCATAATGGGCAGCAATTTAAGCGTAGTCCATTCTGCCTGTGGGACTCCACTCAGAGGGGGGCTAGTGGGTGTTTGCAGAGGATACACACCTGGTGATAGTATAGGTGTAGTGGTATATGGTGTATGTGTGGTACTCGGCCAGTGTTGTTGTGTTATTCATGACACCAGTACTATGGTAGCACACAGGTGTGATGTTACCTGTATTGGCCGGTTTATATCCCCAAATGGTTGGTAACCTCCGGAAGTGTTGTGGGTCTCTTGGGCTCTTGTCATAGTAACCTGAAGTGGTAGTAGACCCACCCGGGATGTCGGTACCGCCACCTACAGAGAGGGGAAAATAACCTAAGGTAGACAGTGTCCAGTGGGTTTAGTGCCAAAATAGAAAACAGTACATGTAATACACGTAGTTGCTGACTGTAGAGTAAACCTAGTGCTTTGTAGAAGTAAGTGCTTTGTGAAGAGAAGGAAGAGGAGAGGAGTTGCCAGAGGAGCCCTGCCCAATGTAGAATCTGTACTCTGCCGGAACTGAAGTGTAGATAAGAAGATGTAAGTGATACTCGTACTTACATATAGACTATTGTCTGACCGCCTTCTGCCCCCTAGTTGCGTAGAACCTTCCTAGGTGGGTAGCATGAGTCCCAGTCATCAGTTATCTGGGTGTAGCAGATTTCCGAGATTACCCAGATGTCCTGCGCTGCGCAGTAGTATATGTAGACCTATTCTTGGTAGCTTTGTCCTACTGGGGTCAGTTCTGATAGTGTTAGGAAACTGCCCTGCACATTTTAGAAAGGTGGGGCTGAGTGTGGGTGAGAGAAAGTAAGGATAGGAAAGAAGAACACCTGTGACTGGTCAGCATAGAACAGTTAACCCTTTGACCCTCCCAGGGACCCAATACATGCCTGGTAACAGTATAGGTGTAGTGGTATATGGTATATACCCTCCCTGCTACCCAATACAAGCCTAGTAATGGTATAGGTGTAGTGGTATATAACCTCCCTGGAACCCAATACACGCCTGGTAACAGTATACGTGTAGTGGTATATGGTGTATATACCCTCCCTGGGACCCAATACACACCCCATAACGTATAAAGGGCGATTACTGCTCCGTGTAAGAGGGCCTATGTCGGCTTTAGTTGCTCTTCCTGCTCCTGGTGGACAATGCAGGGCTTGGAGAGAAGAGACGATAGCCCCTCAGCGTGGATTGTCTCCTTGTTAGCCTTCCTAGAGGTTTACTAGTCCAGCATGGCTAGTGTGCAGGGACAGGATGGGAATGCACTCTCTGACTGGCAGGACTAATCTCTCTCTGAGCACATGGCCTCCTTCACTACTACATACAGACTCCTGGGACCTAGCTGATTGGTGGAGAGAGCCTGTGACACTGCCCACTGATAGGCTGAAACTCCACAGGGATAGGCTGGTGGCAGACAGCAGGAATACATGTGCTTAGGGTCCATTTACACAGAAAGATTATCTGCCAAAGATTTGAAGCCAAGGCCAGGAACAGACTATAAACAGAGATCAGGTCATAAAGGAAAGCCTGAGATTTCTCCTCTTTTAGATCCATTCCTGGCTTTGGCTTCAAGTTTTTAAAAGATAGTCTGTCAGATAATCTTTCTATGTAAATGGACCCTAAGACACCCCTCTTTATTAACCCTTTTTAATACACCCTTCAGCTGTGCTTTTAATTAGAAAGAAATACAGAGAGACACCTAGTGGTCAAAATGCAGTAAGACACTTTACCATCCTCAGAATACCCAATATATAGCTATTTTGGAGACCTACATACCCTACATATTTTGGCTGACCTACATGCAGAACAGCAGTGGCTAATGGGATCTGGGACACTGCTCTGGCCTCCTGCTCCTGTCCTGGCCTCCTCTTATGCTGGCCTCCTCCTGTCCTGGCCGCCTTCTCCTATACTGGCCTCCTCCTGTCCTGGCCTCCTGCTGTGCTGGCTGCCTCCTCCTCCTTCCTCCTTCCTCCTTCCTCCTTCCTCCTCCTCCTTCCTCCTCCTCCTTCCTCCTCCTCCTTCCTCCTTCCTCCTCCTCCTTCATTTCCTGTGCTGGCCACCACCTCATCCTGTGCTGCCCTCCTCCTTCTATACTGGCCTCCTCCTGTCCTGGCCTCCTGCTGTGCTGGCCGCCTCCTCCTCCTTCCTCCTTCCTCCTCCCTCCTCCTCCTTCCTCCTCCTCCTTCCTCCTCCTCCTTCCTCCTCCTCCCCCTGTGCTGGGTTCCCATTCTCTCACAATTGACTGACATTACATTTTTATTTTTTTACCAGGCCAGACTGAAGTCCCACATCCAGAACCCGAGTGCGGCCGAGCTGGTGCATTTTCTCTTCACCCCACTGAGTATGGTATGGGGGGACCCTACATGGCTGCCTATATGCTTAGTCATCACCCCACTAAGTATGGTATGGGGGGACCCTACATGGCTGCCTATATGCTTAGTCATCACCCCGCTGAGTATGGTATGGGGGGACCCTACATGGCTGCCTATATGCTTAGTCATCACCCCGCTGAGTATGGTATGGGGGGACCCTACATGGCTGCCTATATGCTTAGTTATCACCCCACTTAGTATGGTATGGGGGGACCCTACATGGCTGCCTATATGCTTAGTTATCACCCCACTGAGTATGGTATGGGGGGACCCTACATGGCTGCCTATATGCTTAGTCATCACCCCGCTGAGTATGGTATGGGGGGACCCTACATGGCTGCCTATACATTTAGTCATCACCCCACTTAGTATGGTATGGGGGGACCCTACATGGCTGCCTATATGCTTAGTCATCACCCCGCTGAGTATGGTATGGGGGGACCCTACATGGCTGCCTATATGCTTAGTCATCACCCCACTGAGTATGGTATGGGGGGACCCTACATGGCTGCCTATATGCTTAGTCATCACCCCGCTGAGTATGGTATGGGGGGACCCTACATGGCTGCCTATATGCTTAGTCATCACCCCACTTAGTATGGTATGGGGGGACCCTACATGGCTGCCTATACATTTAGTCATCACCCCACTGAGTATGGTATGGGGGGACCCTACATGGCTGCCTATATGCTTAGTTATCACCCCACTTAGTATGGTATGGGGGGACCCTACATGGCTGCCTATATGCTTAGTCATCACCCCACTGAGTATGGTATGGGGGGACCCTACATGGCTGCCTATATGCTTAGTCATCACCCCACTTAGTATGGTATGGGGGGACCCTACATGGCTGCCTATATGCTTAGTCATCCCCCGCTGAGTATGGTATGGGGGGGACCCTACATGGCTGCCTATATGCTTAGTCATCACCCCGCTGAGTATGGTATGGGGGGACCTACATGGCTGCCTATATGCTTAGTCATCACCCCACTTAGTATGGTATGGGGGGACCCTACATGGCTGCCTATATGCTTAGTCATCACCCCACTGAGTATGGTATGGGGGGACCCTACATGGCTGCCTATATGCTTAGTCATCACCCCACTTAGTATGGTATGGGGGGACCCTACATGGCTGCCTATATGCTTAGTCATCCCCCCGCTGAGTATGGTATGGGGGGACCCTACATGGCTGCCTATATGCTTAGTCATCACCCCACTTAGTATGGTATGGTATGGGGGGACCCTACATGGCTGCCTATATGCTTAGTCATCACCCCGCTGAGTATGGTATGGGGGGACCCTACATGGCTGCCTATATGCTTAGTCATCCCCCCGCTGAGTATGGTATGGGGGGACCCTACATGGCTGCCTATATGCTTAGTCATCACCCCACTTAGTATGGTATGGGGGGACCCTACATGGCTGCCTATATGCTTAGTCATCACCCCGCTGAGTATGGTATGGGGGGACCCTACATGGCTGCCTATATGCTTAGTCATCACCCCACTTAGTATGGTATGGGGGGACCCTACATGGCTGCCTATATGCTTAGTCATCCCCCCGCTGAGTATGGTATGGGGGGACCCTACATGGCTGCCTATATGCTTAGTCATCACCCCGCTGAGTATGGTATGGGGGGACCCTACATGGCTGCCTATATGCTTAGTCATCACCCCGCTGAGTATGGTATGGGGGGACCCTACATGGCTGCCTATACATTTAGTCATCACCCCGCTGAGTATGGTATGGGGGGACCCTACATGGCTGCCTATATGCTTAGTCATCACCCCGCTGAGTATGGTATGGGGGGACCCTACATGGCTGCCTATATGCTTAGTCATCACCCCGCTGAGTATGGTATGGGGGGACCCTACATGGCTGCCTATATGCTTAGTCATCACCCCACTTAGTATGGTATGGGGGGACCCTACATGGCTGCCTATATGCTTAGTCATCACCCCGCTGAGTATGGTATGGGGGGACCCTACATGGCTGCCTATATGCTTAGTCATCACCCCACTTAGTATGGTATGGGGGGACCCTACATGGCTGCCTATACATTTAGTCATCACCCCACTGAGTATGGTATGGGGGGACCCTACATGGCTGCCTATATGCTTAGTCATCACCCCGCTGAGTATGGTATGGGGGGACCCTACATGGCTGCCTATATGCTTAGTCATCACCCCACTGAGTATGGTATGGGGGGACTCTGTGTGTTACGGCAATGGCTTTCTATATATATGTTTCCTGCTGTATAGATGGTGGAGGCCACGGGGGGCCCAGACCTTGCTAAGAGCGTCCTCAGCCCCCTCCTCATAAAGGATGCGATCGACTTCCTGCACTTCGTGCTGAACCCTGAGGAGAAGAGGCTGTGGCTGTCACTTGGTGATACGTGGAGTAAATCCAGGTAAGGACCCCCCCATTCCCCTGGCCGGGCCTGGGCGGCCATCATGACTCCTTAAGGCCTCCTTGTCTCCATAGGATGGAATGGCCTAAGGAGCACTTCATCCCCCCGTACATCCCGCGCTTCAGGAACGGCTGGGAGCCGCCATTGTTAAACTTTGGAAATGTTCAAAAAGAGCAGGAACGAAATCAGAAGGGGGAGACGCTGTCAAGTATGTCCGAAGCCAAGACGGACCCCCAAAGTCTCCCCTCAGAGGTGAGGAGCAGTCATTGTGGGGTCCAGAGAGTGGGGATGGTAGTGAGGAGCAGTGTCACACTGGAGGTTCCTCAACCCTAGGGAGAAAAAAGGCACCCTAAATAGTGGCCCCATAGGATCAGCACCTAAATAGTGGCCCCATAGGATCAGCACCTATCATAGTGGCCCCATAGGATCAGCCCCATAGGATCAGCACCTATCATAGTGGCCCCATAGGATCAGCACCTAATATAGTGTCCCCATAGGATCAGCACCTATTATAGTGGCCCCATAGGATCAGCACCTAATATAGTGGCCCCATAGGATCAGCACCTAATAAAGTGGCCCCATAGGATCAGCACCTAATATAGTGGCCCCATAGGATCAGCACCTAATATAGTGGCCCCATAGGATCAGCACCGAATATAGTGGCCCCATAGGATCAGCACCGAATATAGTGGCCCCATAGGATCAGCACCTAATATAGTGGCCCCATAGGATCAGCACCGAATATAGTGGCCCCATAGGATCAGCACCGAATATAGTGGCCCCATAGGATCAGCACCGAATATAGTGGCCCCATAGGATCAGCACCGAATATAGTGGCCCCATAGGATCAGCACCGAATATAGTGGCCCCATAGGATCAGCACCGAATATAGTGGCCCCATAGGATCAGCACCGAATATAGTGGCCCCATAGGATCAGCACCGAATATAGTGGCCCCATAGGATCAGCACCGAATATAGTGGCCCCATAGGATCAGCACCGAATATAGTGGCCCCATAGGATCAGCACCTAATATAGTGGCCCCATAGGATCAGCACCTAATATAGTGGCCCCATAGGATCAGCACCTAATATAGTGGCCCCATAGGATCAGCACCTAATATAGTGGCCCCATAGGATCAGCACCTAATATAGTGGCCCCATAGGATCAGCACCGAATATAGTGGCCCCATAGGATCAGCACCTATCATAGTGGCCCCATAGGATCAGCACCTAATATAGTGGCCCCATAGGATCAGCACCTAATATAGTGGCCCCATAGGATCAGCACCTATCATAGTGGCCACATAGGATCAGCACCTAATATAGTGGCCCCATAGGATCAGCACCTATCATAGTGGCCACATAGGATCAGCACCTATCATAGTGGCCACATATGATGTATGATGAGATATAATTCTCCAGCGATCAGTGATGGATCTTCACGGAGTAACTCAATCTCCTCTTTATTTAACTTTGCAGTTTTCCCGCAACCTCGATCTCCCTCCAACGGACAGGTGAGTCTTAGGGATAGGGGATGAGGATCTGAGGGGCGGGGGTCCCAGCAGTCACACCTGTCCTGGGGATAGGGGATGAGTACCTGAGGGGCGGGGGTCCCAGCAGTCACACCTGTCCTGGGGATAAAGGATGAGGATCTGAGGGGCGGGGGTCCCAGCAGTCAAACCTGTCCTGGGGATAGGGGATGAGTACCTGAGGGGCGGGGGTCCCAGCAGTCACACCTGTCCTGGGGATAGGGGATGAGTACCTGAGGGGCGGGGGTCCCAGCAGTCACACCTGTCCTGGGGATAGGGGATGAGTACCTGAGGGGCGGGGGTCCCAGCAGTCACACCTGTCCTGGGGATAGGGGATGAGGATCTGAGGGGCGGGGGTCCCAGCAGTCACACCTGTCCTGGGGATAGGGGATGAGGATCTGAGGGGCGGGGGTCCCAGTAGTCACACCTGTCGTGGGGATAGGGGATGAGTACCTGAGGGGCGGGGGTCCCAGTAGTCACACCTGTCCTGGGGATAGGGGATGAGTACCTGAGGGGCGGGGGTCCCAGCAGTCACACCTGTCCTGGGGATAGGGGATGAGTACCTGAGGGGCGGGGGTCCCAGCAGTCACACCTGTCCTGGGGATAGGGGATGAGGATCTGAGGGGCGGGGGTCCCAGCAGTCACACCTGTCCTGGGGATAGGGGATGAGGATCTGAGGGGCGGGGGTCCCAGCAGTCACACCTGTCCTGGGGATAGGGGATGAGGATCTGAGGGGCGGGGGTCCCAGCAGTCACACCTGTCCTGGGGATAGGGGATGAGGACCTGAGGGGCGGGGGTCCCAGCAGTCACACCTGTCCTGGGGATAAAGGATGAGGACCTGAGGGGCGGGGGTCCCAGCAGTCACACCTGTCCTGGGGATAAAGGATGAGGACCTGAGGGGCGGGGGTCCCTGATGCAGTGACTGTATGTAGTGTTTATATATTTGTTTAGTTTATAGCTGTATTATAGTTGTATTCCTTCTAGCACAGGAAGTTGGATGCTGAGACATGTAGATGATGCTTCGGGCTGTGTGACGCTCCTTCCTGTAGCCTGTATGGAGATGATGCTTCGGGCTGTGTGATGCTCCTTCCTGTAGTCTGTATGGAGATGATGCTTCGGGCTGTGTGACGCTCCTTCCTGTAGCCTGTATGGAGATGATGCTTCGGGCTGTGTGACGCTCCTTCCTGTAGTCTGTATGGAGATGATGCTTCGGGCTGTGTGACGCTCCTTCCTGTAGTCTATATGGAGATGATGCTTCGGGCTGTGTGACGCTCCTTCCTGTAGTCTATATGGAGATGATGCTTCGGGCTGTGTGACGCTCCTTCCTGTAGTCTATATGGAGATGATGCTTCGGGCTGTGTGACGCTCCTTCCTGTAGTCTGTATGGAGATGATGCTTCGGGCTGTGTGATGCTCCTTCCTGTAGTCTGTATGGAGATGATGCTTCGGGCTGTGTGATGCTCCTTCCTGTAGTCTGTATGGAGATGATGCTTCGGGCTGTGTGACGCTCCTTCCTGTAGTCTATATGGAGATGATGCTTCGGGCTGTGTGACGCTCCTTCCTGTAGTCTGTATGGAGATGATGCTTCGGGCTGTGTGACGCTCCTTCCTGTAGTCTGTATGGAGATGATGCTTCGGGCTGTGTGACGCTCCTTCCTGTAGTCTGTATGGAGATGATGCTTCGGGCTGTGTGACGCTCCTTCCTGTAGTCTGTATGGAGATGATGCTTCGGGCTGTGTGACGCTCCTTCCTGTAGTCTATATGGAGATGATGCTTCGGGCTGTGTGACGCTCCTTCCTGTAGTCTGTATGGAGATGATGCTTCGGGCTGTGTGACGCTCCTTCCTGTAGTCTATATGGAGATGATGCTTTGGGCTGTGTGATGCTCCTTCCTGTAGTCTATATGGAGATGATGCTTCGGGCTGTGTGACGCTCCTTCCTGTAGCCTGTATGGAGATGATGCTTCGGGCTGTGTGATGCTCCTTCCTGTAGTCTGTATGGAGATGATGCTTCGGGCTGTGTGACGCTCCTTCCTGTAGTCTATATGGAGATGATGCTTCGGGCTGTGTGACGCTCCTTCCTGTAGTCTATATGGAGATGATGCTTCGGGCTGTGTGACGCTCCTTCCTGTAGTCTATATGGAGATGATGCTTCGGGCTGTGTGACGCTCCTTCCTGTAGTCTGTATGGAGATGATGCTTCGGGCTGTGTGATGCTCCTTCCTGTAGTCTGTATGGAGATGATGCTTCGGGCTGTGTGATGCTCCTTCCTGTAGTCTGTATGGAGATGATGCTTCGGGCTGTGTGACGCTCCTTCCTGTAGTCTATATGGAGATGATGCTTCGGGCTGTGTGACGCTCCTTCCTGTAGTCTGTATGGAGATGATGCTTCGGGCTGTGTGACGCTCCTTCCTGTAGTCTGTATGGAGATGATGCTTCGGGCTGTGTGACGCTCCTTCCTGTAGTCTGTATGGAGATGATGCTTCGGGCTGTGTGACGCTCCTTCCTGTAGTCTGTATGGAGATGATGCTTCGGGCTGTGTGACGCTCCTTCCTGTAGTCTATATGGAGATGATGCTTCGGGCTGTGTGATGCTCCTTCCTGTAGTCTGTATGGAGATGATGCTTCGGGCTGTGTGACGCTCCTTCCTGTAGTCTATATGGAGATGATGCTTTGGGCTGTGTGATGCTCCTTCCTGTAGTCTATATGGAGATGATGCTTCGGGCTGTGTGACGCTCCTTTCTGTAGTCTATATGGAGATGATGCTTCGGGCTGTGTGACGCTCCTTCCTGTAGTCTATATGGAGATGATGCTTCGGGCTGTGTGACGCTACTGTCGGTCCTCGTCCAGCACTGACTCCATCACTTTTGTTCTTGTCGCAGGAATCTATATTTTTATAAGGCCTGACCCGATGTCCCGGCTCCCGGGCTGTGTGCATTAGTCGCCAGTCCCCTGAAGACCCCGAGTCCTGACCGTCCTTGTGTCCCCTGTAATCTCCCCCCATGCTGTATATAATAATCTGCCAATCACACAATGATTCTAGATCCGAGCACAATCACATGATCGCTGATCGGCCGCTCTCCCTCTCATACATCACATGATATGGCGCCATGTCACATGTTCTGTATGGGAACAGGAGACCCTGATTCCTTCTAGATCGGCCATTTATAAACCAGTAATGAGAATCAATGGAAATGTATATATTCTATATTCTATATTCTATATTCTACCGCCATCCAGAGTAATAAACACAACTTCTCACCATTGTGTTCTATGGATTCTTTGTGACACCACAGATGGCTTCATGTTCTCACAGATATACAGACATGGCATCCCCCCCCCCCCCAGACATATACAGACATGGCATCCCCCCCCCCCCCAGACATATACAGACATGGCCCCCCCCCAGACATATACAGACATGGCCCCCCCCCCCAGACATATACAGACATGGCATCCCCCCCCCCCCACACATATACAGACATGGCCCCCCCCCCAGACATATACAGACATGGCCCCCCCCCCCAGACATATACAGACATGGCCCCCCCCCCAGACATATACAGACATGGCATCCCCCCCCCCCAGACATATACAGACATGGCATCCCCCCCCCCAGACATATACAGACATGGCATCCCCCCCCCCCCCAGACATATACAGACATGGCATCCCCCCCCAAACATATACAGACATGGCATCCCCCCCCCAGACATATACAGACGTGGCATCCCCCCCCCCAGACATATACAGACATGGCATCCCCCCCCCCCCCAGACATATACACACACGGCATCCCCCCCCCCCCCCCAGACATATACAGACATGGCATCCCCCCCCCAGACATATACAGACATGGCATCCCCCCCCCCCCAGACATATACAGACATGGCATCCCCCCCCCAAACATATACAGACATGGCATCCCCCCCCAGACATATACAGACATGGCATCCCCCCCCCCCAGACATATACAGACATGGCATCCCCCCCCCCCCCAGACATATACAGACATGGCATCCCCCCCCCCCCCAGACATATACAGACATGCATCCCCCCCCCCCCAGACATATACAGACATGGCATCCCCCCCCCCAGACATATACAGACATGGCATCCCCCCCCCCAGACATATACAGACATGGCATCCCCCCCCCCAGACATATACAGACATGGCATCCCCCCCCCAGACATATACAGACATGGCATCCCCCCCCAGACATATACAGACATGGCATCCCCCCCCAGACATATACAGACATGGCATCCCCCCCCCAGACATATACAGACATGGCATCCCCCCCCCAGACATATACAGACATGGCATCCCCCCCCCCAGACATATACAGACATGGCATCCCCCCCCCAGACATATACAGACATGGCATCCCCCCCCCAGACATATACAGACATGGCATCCCCCCCCAGACATATACAGACATGGCATCCCCCCCCAGACATATACAGACATGGCATCCCCCCCCCAGACATATACAGACATGGCATCCCCCCCCCCAAGACATATACAGACATGGCAGCCCCCCCCCCCCCAGACATATACAGACATGGCATCCCCCCCCCCCCAGACATATACAGACATGGCATCCCCCCCCCAGACATATACAGACATGGCATCCCCCCCCCAGACATATACAGACATGGCATCCCCCCCCCAGACATATACAGACATGGCATCCCCCCCCCAGACATATACAGACATGGCATCCCCCCCCCAGACATATACAGACATGGCATGGCCCCCCCCCCAGACATATACAGACATGGCATCCCCCCCCCCCCCCCAGACATATACAGACATGGCATCCCCCCCCAAACATATACAGACATGGCATCCCCCCCCCCCCCAGACATATACAGACATGGCATCCCCCCCCCCCCAGACATATACAGACATGGCATCCCCCCCCCCAGACATATACAGACATGGCATCCCCCCCCCAGACATATACAGACATGGTATCCCCCCCCCCCAGACATATACAGACATGGCATCCCCCCCAAAACATATACAGACATGGCATCCCCCCCCCCCCCCCCCAGACATATACAGACATGGCATCCCCCCCCCCCCAGACATATACAGACATGGCATCCCCCCCCCCCCCCAGACATATACAGACATGGCATCCCCCCCCCCCCCCCCAGACATATACAGACATGGCATCCCCCCCAAAACATATACAGACATGGCATCCCCCCCCAAACATATACAGACATGGCATCCCCCCCCCCCAGACATATACAGACATGGCATCCCCCCCCCCCCCCCAGACATATACAGACATGGCACCCCCCCCCCCCAGACATATACAGACATGGCATCCCCCCCCCCCAGACATATACAGACATGGCATCCCCCCCCCCCAAACATATACAGACATGGCATCCCCCCCCCCAGACATATACAGACATGGCATCCCCCCCCCCCCCAAACATATACAGACATGGCATCCCCCCCCCCCCCCAGACATATACAGACATGGCATCCCCCCCCCAGACATATACAGACATGGCATCCCCCCCCCAGACATATACAGACATGGCATCCCCCCCCCCCAGACATATACAGACATGGCATCCCCCCCCCCAGACATATACAGACATGGCATCCCCCCCCCCAGACATATACAGACATGGCATCCCCCCCCCAGACATATACAGACATGGCATCCCCCCCCCCTCCCCCCCAGACATATACAGACATGGCATCCCCCCCCCCAGACATATACAGACATGGCATCCGTCATCATCGCCGTCTTTTGTATATCTTTTGTGTGATTGTATATATGCCTGTGTATATTTTGTGTGCATGTATATTATATGTATGTCATTGTGCTAAGGTCGGATATGCACTGGTAACCTGTGGCCCCTCTCGTGCATTCTGGGAGGACTGTCATTCTATGACCTATTGGATGAGGGAGTGGGCCGATCCTGGCTGAAGGCTTCCTGGTGGGGAACGCCCTGCTGCCGCCATATCCGTCCCTAGGACAGGACCTAACCTTATCCAATGTGAAGAGACCAGAGAAGTCATGGAGCAGAGGGTCCGCTCCGTTGGTAGAGACTGTCAGAGACACAACCATCTCATCCCCTTCATGCTGTGTTAGAGACGCCATCCTCCTGGTACTGACTATAGAGTGGTGAAGTAAAGATGGTGGACCTCGTGAGGAGATTGTGTCACTATTCTCATCCTGTGTTATAGACGCCATCCTCCCGGTACTGGCATATAGAGACATAGCGTCCCCCCCAGACTAAGATAAGTTGGTGGACCCCAGAGCCGTGTCCACCCTGATTGCTTCAATTCCTCCAATCTCATCCCAGATCCGGCGCTACTGGCCAGACTTCGTAATGAGGTTGTCCATCCATTCTGATCCTGTGTTAGGGTCACCATCCTCCCGGTACTGGCCATGGACTGATGAAGTGTAGATGGTAGACCGGGTAATGAGGTTGTCTAACCATTCTGATCCTGTGTTAGGGACACCATCCTCCCGGTACTGGCCATGGACTGATGAAGTGTAGATGGTAGACCGGGTAATGAGGTTGTCCATCCATTCTGATCCTGTGTTAGGGACACCATCCTCCCAGTACTGGCCATGGACTGGTGAAGTGCAGACAAAAGACTTCGTAATGAGGTTGTCCATCCATTCTGATCCTGTGTTAGGGACACCATCCTCCCGGTACTGGCCATGGACTGATGAAGTGTAGATGGTAGACCGGGTAATGAGGTTGTCCATCCATTCTGATCCTGTGTTAGGGACACCATCCTCCCGGTACTGGCCATGGACTGATGAAGTGTAGATGGTAGACCGGGTAATGAGGTTGTCCATCCATTCTGATCCTGTGTTAGGGACACCATCCTCCCGGTACTGGCCAAGGACTGATGAAGTGTAGATGGTAGACCGGGTGATGAGGTTGTCTAACCATTCTGATCCTGTGTTAGGGACACCATCCTCCCAGTACTGGCCATGGTCTGATGAAGTGTAGATGGTAGGATCAGAATGGATGGACAACCTCATCACCCGGTCTACCATCTACACTTCATCAGTCCTTGGCCAGTACTGGGAGGATGGTGTCCCTAACACAGGATCAGAATGGATGGACAACCTCATCACCCGGTCTACCATCTACACTTCATCAGTCCTTGGCCAGTACTGAAAGGATGGTGTCCCTAACACAGGATCAGAATGATTAGACAACCTCATCACCCGGTCTACCATCTACACTTCATCAGTCCTTGGCCAGTACCGGGAGGATGGTGTCCCTAACACAGGATCAGAATGGATGGACAACCTCATCACCCGGTCTACCATCTACACTTCATCAGTCCTTGGCCAGTACTGGGAGGATGGTGTCCCTAACACAGGATCAGAACGATTAGACAACCTCATCACCCGGTCTACCATCTACACTTCATCAGTCCTTGGCCAGTACCGGGAGGATGGTGACCCTAACACAGGATCAGAATGGATGGACAACCTCATCACCCGGTCTGTGTTAGGGACACCATGCTCCCGGTACTGGCCAAGGACTGATGAAGTGTAGATGGTAGACCGGGTGATGAGGTTGTCTAATCGTTCTGATCCAGCGCCAGAGATGCAGCCCTCAAGGTACTGGCTCATGTCTCAGTCAGAAGATGTACGGAAGAGACCATGATGGTAATCCCAGTATATTGCACAATGGCAATTACATGGCGGAGACCCTTACTGAAGTCCCCACAGTGCGCTCGGCTTTTATCGATGATGACATGGTGCTCACACAGCAGTGGTGATGTCTGCAGGTCCATCCATAGGGGCAGCTAAGCCCACAGCAAACAATCCACCCCAGATAGCAAATCCTGAGGGGTGCTTGTGCAGAAGGCGTGGAGGGGGAGATTGTGGGGGCTTTGGACATTGGGTACTTACCTCGGCTGATCTGGGATCCTGTAATAATCTGTAATTCTCTCTTCCATCACAGAGACCAGGAGGCAGCGAGCCCCGGGAAGTTCGCCATCTGCAAGTACGACTTTGTGGCCAGGAATGCGAATGAGCTCTCGGTTCTGAAAGACGACGTCATGGAGGTAAGGATCCCTACAGAAGGAGTGACCATGGGGGGCAGGGGCCTTCCTTCTCCCCTGTACACAGGGCACTTGCTGTATTTGGTCAGTAAAAGGTGGAAATCTTTCCATTTTATTTTCTGTCTGTTGCTTTTGCTCCTGGTTTTGGTAAAAATACCGACCTTAATGCTGTGTGTGAACTGCACCCAAGAGTGGTCATGGAGTTACATGGCAGAGGAGCCTGTAATACCGTCACATAGAGGAGACTGATGTCAGTCAGCAGACAGGCCTTATATCCTTCCATAGAATGGATTCCCTGCTCTCTTTCCAGCTGTCTCTCTCTACTTTCAGGTCATTGACGATAGAAAACAATGGTGGAAGGTCAGAAATTCTAGTGGCTCGTCTGGATTTGTGCCAAACAATATCCTGAGTGTAATGAAACCTGAGGAGCCATCACAGGGGCGATCAGAGCCGCTATATAGCCAGACCATTCAGGTGCGTGCATCGGGGCATTGCTGTACTTGCTGTATTTCCGAAAATTTTTACTTAAATGAGCTCCTGGGCGGGGGGGGGGTGTATAGTATATTACTGCGCTCCTGGGCGGGGGGGGGGGGGTGTATAGTATATTACTGCGCTCCTGGCCGGGGGGGGGGGGTGTATAGTATATTACTGCGCTCCTGGCCGGGGGGGGGGGGGTGTATAGTATATTACTGCGCTCCTGGCCGGGGGGGGGGGGGGGGGGGGGGGGGTGTATAGTATATTACTGCGCTCCTGGCCGGGGGGGGGGGGGGTGTATAGTATATTACTGTGCTCCTGGGCGAGGGGGGGGGGGGTAGTATATTACTGCGCTCCTGGGCGGGGGGGGGGGGTAGTATATTACTGCGCTCCTGGGCGCGGGGGGGGGGGTGTAGTATATTACTGCGCTCCTGGCCAGGGGGGGGGGGGGGTATAGTATATTACTGCGCTCCTGGGCAGCTCCGGTATGAGGATAGACATAGGACGCCGATCCCCCCGGACGTTGTGTGACTTTCCTGTCCGTGCTGTGATGATCATGTGTCTGCTGCTTCTCTTGGGTCTCACCCCGGAGTGACACTGCAATCTTTACTGTGTATTTTACCTCTGCTGACCTTTGACTTATCCTGGTCATAGCTTTTGATGCCAAAGAAGGAATTTGAGATCTTCAAGGTAGGGCTGGTGTATACGTGTGGATTGCTGGGCCCCGGGCCCCTACTGTGCATGCTCCTTAGTGAATAGGATTTTCTTCTGCTTTGTTGGCGTGATCCCTTTTAGCTGTCATAAATAGTCATTATTCCACAGACCACCGCAGACCTCCCCTCAGGAAAGGGAGTGTGAGGCTAACACAAAGGAGGGGTCACACCACAGAGATGGGGGCCCCCTCCTGGTTGGTCCCATTCTTTGTGCTACTGGAAGTAGACTGACAAACTCCTCGCTTCAGGCAAGACTCATGGAAAGCAAGCAGAACTAAACCCCACAAAATCTATATTGAGACATTGATATAAGAGGCCCATCCTTCAGCATCAGGTAACAGGAGAGGATAGCCTCTTATAGTGATTGTATACTGAGCCCACAGAGATACAGCCATAGTATCAGTATAAGAGGCCCATCCTTCAGCATCAGGTAACAGGAGAGGATAGCCTCTTATAGTGATTGTATACTGAGCCCACAGAGATACAACAATAGTATCAGTATAAGAGGCCCATACTTCAGCATCAGGTAACAGGAGAGGATAGCCTCCCCCAGTGATTGTATACTGAGCCCACAGAGATACAACCATAGTATCAGTATAAGAGGCCCATCCTTCAGCATCAGGTAACAGGAGAGGATAGCCTCTTATAGTGATTGTATACTGAGCCCACAGAGATACAGCCATAGTATCCGTATAAGAGGCCCATCCTTCAGCATCAGGTAACAGGAGAGGATAGCCTCTTATAGTGATTGTATACTGAGCCCACAGAGATACAGCCATAGTATCAGTATAAGAGGCCCATCCTTCAGCATCAGGTAACAGGAGAGGATAGCCTCTTATAGTGATTGTATACTGAGCCCACAGAGATACAGCCATAGTATCCGTATAAGAGGCCCATCCTTCAGCATCAGGTAACAGGAGAGGATAGCCTCTTATAGTGATTGTATACTGAGCCCACAGAGATACAACAATAGTATCAGTATAAGAGGCCCATCCTTCAGCATCAGGTAACAGGAGAGGATAGCCTCTTATAGTGATTGTATTCTGGAGCCCACAGAGATACAGCCATAGTATCAGTATAAGAGGCCCATCCTTCAGCATCAGGTAACAGGAGAGGATAGCCTCCCCCAGTGATTGTATACTGAGCCCACAGAGATACAACCATAGTATCAGTATAAGAGGCCCATCCTTCAGCATCAGGTAACAGGAGAGGATAGCCTCTTATAGTGATTGTATACTGAGCCCACAGAGATACAGCCATAGTATCCGTATAAGAGGCCCATCCTTCAGCATCAGGTAACAGGAGAGGATAGCCTCTTATAGTGATTGTATTCTGGAGCCCACAGAGATACAGCCATAGTATCAGTATAAGAGGCCCATCCTTCAGCATCAGGTAACAGGAGAGGATAGCCTCCCCCAGTGATTGTATACTGAGCCCACAGAGATACAACAATAGTATCAGTATAAGAGGCCCATCCTTCAGCATCAGGTAACAGGAGAGGATAGCCTCTTATAGTGATTGTATACTGAGCCCACAGAGATACAGCCATAGTATCAGTATAAGAGGCCCATCCTTCAGCATCAGGTAACAGGAGAGGATAGCCTCTTATAGTGATTGTATACTGAGCCCACAGAGATACAGCCATAGTATCCGTATAAGAGGCCCATCCTTCAGCATCAGGTAACAGGAGAGGATAGCCTCCCCCAGTGATTGTATACTGAGCCCACAGAGATACAACAATAGTATCAGTATAAGAGGCCCATCCTTCAGCATCAGGTAACAGGAGAGGATAGCCTCTTATAGTGATTGTATACTGAGCCCACAGAGATACAGCCATAGTATCAGTATAAGAGGCCCATCCTTCAGCATCAGGTAACAGGAGAGGATAGCCTCCCCCAGTGATTGTATTCTGAGCCCACAGAGATACAGCCATAGTATCAGTATAAGAGGCCCATCCTTCAGCATCAGGTAACAGGAGAGGATAGCCTCTTATAGTGATTGGCTGTATCTCTGTGGGCTCCAGAATACATAGTATCAGTATAAGAGGCCCATCCTTCAGCATCAGGTAACAGGAGAGGATAGCCTCTTATAGTGATTGTATACTGAGCCCACAGAGATACAACCATAGTATCCGTATAAGAGGCCCATCCTTCAGCATCAGGTAACAGGAGAGGATAGCCTCTTATAGTGATTGTATTCTGGAGCCCACAGAGATACAGCCATAGTATCAGTATAAGAGGCCCATCCTTCAGCATCAGGTAACAGGAGAGGATAGCCTCCCCCAGTGATTGTATACTGAGCCCACAGAGATACAGCCATGACATCATAGACACTATAAGAATGGTGCAGGATGTCCGTCATCCCCCTCCTCAGTGTGAGAGTCTGGAGCAGAGCGTCTCCTCCATCCTTGTTCCTTTGGGGGTCTGGAGGAGGATGGATCAGTCTCCCCCCCCCCCCCCCCCATCCTTGTTCCTTTGGGGGTCTGGAGGAGGATAGATCAGTCTCCCCCATCCTTGTTCCTTTGGGGGTCTGGAGGAGGATGGATCAGTCTCCCCCCCCCCCCCCCCCCCCATCCTTGTTCCTTTGGGGGTCTGGAGGAGGATAGATCAGTCTCCCCCCCCCCCCCCCCCCCCCATCCTTGTTCCTTTGGGGGTCTGGAGGAGGATAGATCAGTCTCCCCCCCCCCCCCCATCCTTGTTCCTTTGGGGGTCTGGAGGAGGATGGATCAGTCTCCCCCCCCCCCCCCCATCCTTGTTCCTTTGGGGGTCTGGAGGAGGATGAATCAGTCTCCCCCATCCTTGTTCCTTTGGGGGTCTGGAGGAGGATGGATCAGTCTCCCCCCCCCCCCCCCCCCCATCCTTGTTCCTTTGGGGGTCTGGAGGAGGATGGATCAGTCTCCCCCCCCCATCCTTGTTCCTTTGGGGGTCTGGAGGAGGATAGATCAGTCTCCCCCATCCTTGTTCCTTTGGGGGTCTGGAGGAGGATGGATCAGTCTCCCCCCCCCCCCCCCATCCTTGTTCCTTTGGGGGTCTGGAGGAGGATAGATCAGTCTCCCCCATCCTTGTTCCTTTGGGGGTCTGGAGGAGGATAGATCAGTCTCCCCCATCCTTGTTCCTTTGGGGGTCTGGAGGAGGATGGATCAGTCTCCCCCATCCTTGTTCCTTTGGGGGTCTGGAGCAGAGCGTCTCCCCCCATCCTTGTTCCTTTGGGGGTCTGGAGGAGGATGGATCAGTCTTCCCCATCCTTGTTCCTTTGGGGGTCTGGAGGAAGTCTCCCATCCTCCTCCAGACCCCCAAAGGACCAAGGATGGGGGAGACTGACCCATCCTCCTCCAGACCCCCAAAGGAACAAGGATGGGGGGAGACTGATCCATCCTCCTCCAGACCCCCAAAGGAACAAGGATGGGGGAGACTGATCCATCCTCCTCCAGACCCCCAAAGGAACAAGGATGGGGATCAGTCTCCCCCATCCTTGTTCCTTTGGGGGTCTGGAGGAGGATGGATCAGTCTCCCCCCCCCCCCCCATCCTTGTTCCTTTGGGGGTCTGGAGGAGGATGGATCAGTCTCCCCCCCCATCCTTGTTTCTTTGGGGGTCTGGAGGAGGATGGATCAGTCTCCCCCCCCCCCATCCTTGTTCCTTTGGGGGTCTGGAGGAGGATGGATCAGTCTCCCCCATCCTTGTTCCTTTGGGGGTCTGGAGGAGGATGGATCAGTCTCCCCCCCCCATCCTTGTTCCTTTGGGGGTCTGGAGGAGGATGGATCAGTCTCCCCCCCCCATCCTTGTTCCTTTGGGGGTCTGGAGGAGGATGGATCAGTATCCCCCCCCCCCCCCCCATCCTTGTTCCTTTGGGGGTCTGGAGGAGGATGGATCAGTCTCCCCCATCCTTGTTCCTTTGGGGGTCTGGAGGAGGATGGATCAGTCTCCCCCCATCCTTGTTCCTTTGGGGGTCTGGAGGAGGATGGATCAGTCTCCCCCATCCTTGTTCCTTTGGGGGTCTGGAGGAGAATGGATCAGTCTCCCCCCCCCATCCTTGTTTCTTTGGGGGTCTGGAGGAGGATGGATCAGTCTCCCCCCCCCCCCCCCCATCCTTATTCCTTTGGGGGTCTGGAGGAGGATGGATCAGTCTCCCCCCCCCCCCATCCTTGTTCCTTTGGGGGTCTGGAGGAGGATGGATCAGTCTCCCCCCATCCTTGTTCCTTTGGGGGTCTGGAGGAGGATGGATCAGTCTCCCCCCCCCCCCCCCCCCCATCCTTGTTCCTTTGGGGGTCTGGAGGAGGATGGATCAGTCTCCCCCCCCCCCCCCATCCTTGTTCCTTTGGGGGTCTGGAGGAGGATGGATCAGTCTCCCCCCCCCCCCCCCCCCATCCTTGTTCCTTTGGGGGTCTGGAGGAGGATGGATCAGTCTCCCCCCCCCCCCCCATCCTTGTTCCTTTGGGGGTCTGGAGGAGGATGGATCAGTCTCCCCCCATCCTTGTTCCTTTGGGGGTCTGGAGGAGGATGGATCAGTCTCCCCCCATCCTTGTTCCTTTGGGGGTCTGGAGGAGGATGGATCAGTCTCCCCCATCCTTGTTCCTTTGGGGGTCTGGAGGAGGATGGATCAGTCTCCCCCCATCCTTGTTCCTTTGGGGGTCTGGAGGAGGATGGATCAGTCTCCCTGTAGAGGTAACGTCCGGCTCTAGATGTTTGCTTCCCCTCCCCCGGGTGCTGTGTGACTCTCATTGTACTGTGTATAACTGCGTATTCTCTCTCCTTACTGGCAGCAATTACTGGGAGAACTCTCGGAGGTAACAGCAGTCTCGTGTGTCTGTCTCTCCACCTATTATCACAGTCTCCTGTCTCTCACATCCAGCACCGGCTGACAAATCTCTACGGCCTTTTACACGGGACGATTATGGCGCAAACATTTGTTGCATCTTTTCAGCTGACCAAAAAATCAATGTTAGTTGTCCGTTCTCTAACCGAGTGCCTAAACGATTAATCTGTATGTGTGAAAGGACCCTAAGCGAGGGCCACGTTCTAATCAATGGACATATAAGACAATGATTGACAGGAAGGCAGAGATTAAGGCGGGAATAAAGGATCCCACCTAAGCTGGCTGATCAGTTAGACAGAAACCTATATCTTATATTTAAAGGGATTGTCCAGTGAAAAAATTTTTCTTTCAAATCAACTGGTGCCAGAAAGTTATACAGATTTGTAATTTACTTCTATAAAAAAATCTCAAGTCTTCCAGTACTTATGAGCTGCTGTACGTCATGCAGGAAATGTTTTATTTTCAGTCTGACACAGTGCTCTCTGCTGCCACCTCTGGCTCAGACAGGAACCCGTGTCTCGGTTTTCTATGAATCCCCATAGAAAACCTCTCCTGCTCTGGACAGTTCCAGTCTCGGCCAGAGATGTCAGCAGAGAGCACTGTGTCAGACTGAAAATAAAACAACATTTTCTGCATGACATACAGCAGCTCATAAGTATAGGAAGACTGGAGATTTTTTAATAGAAGTAAATTACAAATCTATATAACTTTTTTTATATCAGTTGATTTGATTACTGGTGGATATTGAAGAATTCAAATGATGGTTGTCCTTATTCCCATAATGGTTGGTATTATTCCTGTGATGGTTGGTATTGGTCAGGTCTGGTGTGGCAGTGTTATCCAGTCACAGTATGGCAGTATTGGTCAGGTCTGGTGTGGCGGTGTTATCCAGTCACAGTATGGTGGTATTGGTCTGGTATGGCAGTGTTATCCAGTCACAGTATGGTGGTGTTGGTCGGGTCTGGTGTGGCAGTGTTATCCAGTCACAGTATGGCGGTATTGGTCAGGTCTGGTATGGCAGTGTTATCCAGTCACAGTATGGCGGTATTGGTCAGGTCTGGTGTGGCGGTGTTATCCAGTCACAGTATGGCGGTATTGGTCAGGTCTGGTATGACAGTGTTATCCAGTCACAGTATGGTGGTGTTGGTCGGGTCTGGTGTGGCGGTGTTATCCAGTCACAGTATAACCGTATTGGTCAGGTCTGGTATGGCGGTGTTATCCAGTAACAGTATGGTGGTATTGGTCAGGTTTGGTGTGACAGTGTTATCCAGTCACAGTGTGGTGGTATCAGGTCTGGTATGGCGGTGTTATCCAGTCACAGTATGGCGGTATTGGTCAGGTCTGGTATGGCGGTGTTATCCAGTCACAGTATGGCGGTATTGGTCAGGTCTGGTATAGCAGTGTTATCCAGTCAGTTTGACTGGATAACACCGCTATACCAGACCTGACCAATACCACCAAACTGACTGGATAACACTGCTATACCAGACCTGACCAATACCGCCATACTGTGACTGGATAACACCGCCATACCAGACCTGACCAATACCGCCATACTGTGACTGGATAACACAGCCATACCAGACCTGATACCACCACACTGTGACTGGATAACACCGTCACACCAAACCTGACCAATACCACCATATTGTTACTGGATAACACCGCCATACCAGACCTGACCAATACCGCCATACTGTGCTGGATAACACCGCCATACCAGACCTGACCAATACCGCCATACTGTGACTGGATAACACCGCCATACCAGACCTGACCAATACTGTTATACTGTGACTGGATAACACCGCCACACCAGACCCGACCAACACCACCATACTGTGACTGGATAACACTGTCATACCAGACCTGACCAATACCGCCATACTGTGACTGGATAACACTGCCATACCAGACCTGACCAATACCGCCATACTGTGACTGGATAACACCGCCATACCAGACCCGATACCACCATACTGTGACTGGATAACACCGCTATAACCAGACCTGACCAATACCGCCATACTGTGACTGGATAACACCGCTATACCAGACCTGACCAATACCACCACAGTATGGCGGTATTGGTCAGGTCTGGTTATAGCGGTGTTATCCAGTCACAGTATGGTGGTATCGGGTCTGGTATGGCGGTGTTATCCAGTCACAGTATGGTGGTATTGGTCAGGTCTGGTATGGCGGTGTTATCCAGTCACAGTATGGCGGTATTGGTCAGGTCTGGTATGGCGGTGTTATCCAGTCACAGTATGGTGGTATTGGTCAGGTCTGGTATGGCGGTGTTATCCAGTCACAGTATGGCGGTATTGGTCAGGTCTGGTATGGCGGTGTTATCCAGTCACAGTATGGGGGTATTGGTCAGGTCTGGTATGACAGTGTTATCCAGTCACAGTATGGCGGTATTGGTCAGGTCTGGTGTGGCAGTGTTATTCAGTCACAGTATGGCAGTATTGGTCAGGTCTGGTGTGGCGGTGTTATCCAGTCACAGTATGGTGGTAGCGGGTCGGTCGGACAATATGCAGATGCCTCTAATCATTGATTCAATGTCGAAATTTGTTTATGTTTAAGCCATTAAAAACCATGAAAAACAGGATTCAGACAATGTTTCTCCATGTAGAGAGATGCATGTGGCCAAAACCAGGCTCCATCTCTTCCCTAGTAGTCACGTGCTGTTACCAGGATTATTGGCTATATGCCTATTGGTTATGTGGTGACGTACAGTAAATGTGGGAACGCGGCCCAAGACTGATCAGATATCAATATGATAAGAAACTAGAAAACCATGATGCTAATTGGTAAGTGAAGATGGGTCTGCAGGTGTAGTGCCGGGGCAGCAGCAGCTATTAATACAGCCCTGTGTATATGTTCTGGTCAGGAGAAGTGATGTCCTCCGTAGACGATCAGGCTTGGAGAAGTGATATCCTCTGTAGATGTTGTGGTCAGGAGAAGTGATGTCCTCAGTAGATGTTGTGGTCAGGAGAAGTGATGTCCTCTGTAGATGTTCTGGTCAGGAGAAGTGATGTCCTCAGTAGATGTTGTGGTCAGGAGAAGTGATGTCCTCAGTAGATGTTCTGGTCAGGAGAAGTGATGTCCTCCGTAGATGCTGTGTTCTGGAGCAGTGATATCCTCTGTAGATGCTGTGTTCTGGAGAAGTGATGTTCTTAGTTGTTCTGGTCAGGAGAAGTGATGTCCTCAGTAGATGTTGTGGTCAGGAGAAGTGATGTCCTCAGTAGATGTTCTGGTCAGGAGAAGTGATGTCCTTAGTTGTTCTGGTCAGGAGAAGTGATGTCCTCAGTAGATGTTCTGGTCAGGAGCAATGATGTCCTTAGATCTTCTGGTCAAGAGAAGTGATGTCCTCAGTAGATGTTCTGGTCAGGAGAAGTGATGTCCTCAGTAGATGTTCTGGTCAGGAGAGGTGATGTCCTCAGTAGATGTTCTGGTCAGGAGAAGTGATGTCCTCAGTAGATGTTCTGGTCAGGAGAAGTGATGTCCTCAGTAGATGTTCTGGTCAGGAGCAATGATGTCCTTAGATCTTCTGGTCAGGAGAAGTGATGTCCTCAGTAGATGTTCTGGTCAGGAGAAGTGATGTCCTCCGTAGATGCTGTGTTCTGGAGAAGTGATATCCTCTGTAGATGTTGTGGTCAGGAGAAGTGATGTCCTCAGTAGATGTTCTGGTCAGGAGAAGTGATGTCCTTAGTTGTTCTGGTCAGGAGAAGTGATGTCCTCAGTAGATGTTCTGGTCAGGAGCAATGATGTCCTTAGATCTTCTGGTCAGGAGAAGTGATGTCCTCAGTAGATGTTCTGGTCAGGAGAAGTGATGTCCTCAGTAGATGTTCTGGTCAGGAGAAGTGATGTCCTCAGTAGATGTTCTGGTCAGGAGAAGTGATGTCCTCAGTAGATGTTCTGGTCAGGAGAAGTGATGACCTCAGTAGATGTTCTGGTCAGGAGAAGTGATGTCCTCAGTAGATGTTCTGGTCAGGAGAAGTGATGACCTCAGTAGATGTTCTGGTCAGGAGAAGTGATGACCTCAGTAGATGTTGTGGTCAGGAGAAGTGATGTCCTCAGTAGATGTTGTGGTCAGGAGAAGTGATGACCTCAGTAGATGTTGTGGTCAGGAGAAGTGATGTCCTCAGTAGATGTTCTGGTCAGGAGAAGTGATGTCCTCAGTAGATGTTCTGGTCAGGAGAAGTGATGTCCTCAGTAGATGTTCTGGTCAGGAGAAGTGATGACCTCAGTAGATGTTGTGGTCTGGAGCTTATTCAACACTATTGTGGAGACATTGTGGGAGTGTGCCTCCCCATTAGTTCCAGGATCAGCTCCCACCATATATCGGGACTCTCCACCCCTTCTTTCTCTTCTAACAAATAACTTTTTTTCTGAACTGTGTTTTGTATTTGTGCTGTTGACACTGATGAAAAGAAAGGAAAATCCTACAGTGGTTTCTGGAGGCCCTTCCAATGTGTGTGGTGTGAGCAGGACTGTGCGGGTGGTGGTGGTCACACTGCTATAATGGGTCAGTCCCACATAAAGTGAGTGTCAGTATTAAAGGAGTGTAAACACAGCCTGATCCCTTAGGGGGGGGGGGGGGTTATATATCTAGATATATATAATGGTATAATATGTCTGTCTGTGTGTATATATAGGTATAATTCTGGATATTTATAGGTATAATGGTATAATATGTCTGGATATATATGATGTATAATATGTCTGGATATATATATGATGTATAATATGGCTGGATATATATGATGTATAATATGTTATATATGATGTATAATATGTTATATATGATGTATAATATGGCTGGATATATATATGATGTATAATATGGCTGGATATATATATGATGTATAATATGGCTGGATATATATATGATGTATAATATGGCTGGATATATATGATGTATAATATGGCTGGATATATATGATGTATAATATGGCTGGATATATATATGATGTATAATATGGCTGGATATATATATGATGTATAATATGGCTGGATATATATATATATGATGTATAATATGGCTGGATGTATAATATGGCTGGATATATATATGATGTATAATATGGCTGGATATATATGATGTATAATATGGCTGGATATATATATATGATGTATAATATGGCTGGATATATATATGATGTATAATATGGCTGGATATATATATATGATGTATAATATGGCTGGATATATATATGATGTATAATATGGCTGGATATATATATATATGATGTATAATATGTTATATATGATGTATAATATGGTTGGATATATATATATGATGTATAATATGGCTGGATATATATATTATGATGTATAATATGGCTGGATGTATATATGATGTATAATATGGCTGGATATATATATGATGTATAATATGGCTGGATATATATATATGATGTATAATATGGCTGGATATATATATATATGATGTATAATATGTTATATATGATGTATAATATGGCTGGATATATATATATGATGTATAATATGGCTGGATATATATATATGATGTATAATATGTTATATATGATGTATAATATGGCTGGATATATATATGATGTATAATATGGCTGGATATATATATATGATGTATAATATGGCTGGATATATATATATATGATGTATAATATGGCTGGATATATATATATGATGTATAATATGGCTGGATATATATATATGATGTATAATATGGCTGGATGTATATATGATGTATAATATGGCTGGATATATATATGATGTATAATATGGCTGGATATATATATGATGTATAATATGGCTGGATATATATATATGATGTATAATATGGCTGGATATATATATATGATGTATAATATGGCTGGATATATATATGATGTATAATATGGCTGGATATATATGATGTATAATATGTTATATATGATGTATAATATGGCTGGATATATATATATGATGTATAATATGGCTGGATATATATATATGATGTATAATATGGCTGGATATATATGATGTATAATATGGCTGGATATATATATATATGATGTATAATATGGCTGGATATATATATATATGATGTATAATATGGCTGGATATATATATATGATGTATAATATGTTATATATGATGTATAATATGGCTGGATATATATATATGATGTATAATATGGTTGGATATATATGATGTATAATATGGCTGGATATATATGATGTATAATATGGCTGGATATATATATATGATGTATAATATGTTATATATGATGTATAATATGGCTGGATATATATATATATATATGATGTATAATATGGCTGGATATATATATATGATGTATAATATGGCTGGATATATATATATATATATGATGTATAATATGGTTGGATATATATATGATGTATAATATGGTTGGATATATATATGATGTATAATATGGCTGGATATATATATGATGTATAATATGGCTGGATATATATATATATATGATGTATAATATGGCTGGATATATATATATATATATATATGATGTATA
>JAQFWZ010000097.1:152500-390000 GCA_027789725.1 Dendropsophus ebraccatus | reverse complement strand
GCTATAGAGGGGTAGATGCGGGTACATGCAGCAAATAATTGGAAAATGTAACTGTAAGAATGGACATCAGCAGGTTCGTTCTCTCCCTGCCCTGTGGCATTTCTCTCTCTCACACGTGCCCCCTTTGGTGTTTCTCTTCTGCAACCGATTAGCCTGCAGACAATATGGGGGGGGGGGGGTGACTGTGTTACTCTTTGGGTCCCTCTCATCTTTTGGTAATCATGTGGCTTATTTATGAGGTAAAGCAATTCTAGCAGCAGTCAGATGCGTGCGGCAGCCTCTTCCCTATCCCGCAGCATTCTCTGCACCCCCACCCTCTGCCCTGTCCCACTGGTGTCCACTGCCCCCCTTTGCCCCCACCCTCTGCCCTGTCTACCAGTGTCCTCCACCCCTCCTTTGCTCACACCATCTGCCCTGTCCCGTGGCATGCTCCACCCCACCCCCCTTTGCCCCCACCCTCTTCCCTGTCCCACTGGTGTCCACTGCCCCCCCCCCCCCCCCCTTTGCTCACATTCTCTGCCCTGTCCCGCTGGAACCCTCCCCCCCCCCCCCCCTCTCTGCCCCCACCCTCTGCCCTGTCCCACTGGTGTCCACTGCCCCCCCCCCCTTTGCTCACATTCTCTGCCCTGTCCCGCTCGTCCCTCCCCCCCCCCCCCCCCCCCTCTCTGCCCCCACCCTCTGCCCTGTCCCACTGGTGTCCACTGCCCCCCCCCCCCTTTGCTCACATTCTCTGCCCTGTCCCGCTGGACCCTCCCCCCCCCCCTCTCTGCCCCCACCCTCTGCCCTGTCCCGCTGGACCCTCCCCCTTACCCTCTGCCCTGTCCTGCTGGACCCTCCCCCCCCCCCCCCCCCCCTCTGCCCTGTCCCACTGGTGTCCACTGCCCCCCCCCTCTGCCCTGTCCCACTGGTGTCCACTGCCCCCCCCCCCTCTGCCCTGTTCCACTGGTGTCCACTGCCCCCCCCCCCTCTGCCCTGTTCCACCGGTGTCCTCCATCCCCCCCTTTGCTCGTACCATCTGCCCTGTCCCGCCGGACCCTTTCTGCCCTGTCCACCAGTGTCCTTCCCCCCCCCCCCCCCCCCCCCCCCCCCCCCCCCCCCCCCCTTTGCTCGCACCATCTGCCCTATCTATGAAGGAGGTTGCCAGCCACATTTCTCTTCATTACTTTATTGTATGTGCAGGTGGCTCGATACATGGTTCCTGCGCCGCCTCCCGACACACCGGCCCATGACCGATATGGTGTCACACACTCACATAGCACAACAGGAACTAAATACATAGAACGGTGAGGTCTCTGCCACGCCGACATTCCAGCTGGGGACACAACACGGACATTGTGCTTCACTAGTACAGACAACTGTGGGGACAAAGCCTGAAGTCCCGGAGCGGCAGCGCGGCAGGCCGGACAATGAGGTATAATCCCGGGTAAGGCGCTGAGGTTCTGCCTCCGGCTCTGACCCTTTAGTGTTCTTTGACATTTGGTCCATACCAAAAAAGTTCATAGAGTCCAGAAGATGCCGGATCATCCTTCCAGGGCTCGACCACAGGGCAGCGGTCCAAGCTTCTGCACCACCAGTTAGGGGCGCCCCAAAAACTAGACAGCAGGGTCCTGACCTAGAAGAGACGCACATGTGGGTCATACATGACCAAGAACCAGACACAAACATTCACTATGCAGCAAACCAGAAACCACCTCCTCATGAGGATCCCTCCCCCTTGACACTTACCACATGAAACACTGCCCCAGAAACCTTTTCCTTGTGAAGACCCCTAATAATCAGGGGCGGTCTTGGCATTTCTTGGGCCCCAAGCGAAGTTATGTCTGGGGCCCCCCCACTCGACATGCGTTCCAAAACAATAGACCGCTGTGTGTTGCCCCCAGTAGTATATACCCCTTGTGCGTTACCGCCAGTAATATATACTCCTTGTGTGCTGTCCTCAATAGTATATACCCCTTGTGTCCTGCCCCCAGTAGTATATACCCCTTGTTTGCTTCCCCCAGTAGTATATAGACCCCTGTGTGTTCCCCAGTTATATATAGCCCCCTTTGTGCTCCCCCAGAAGTATATAGACCTCCTGTGTGCTGTCCCAGTTGTATATAGACCCCCTGTGTGCTGCCCCCAGTTGTATATACCCCCTGTGTGCTCCCCCACTATTATATAGGCCCCCTGTGTCTCCCTCAGGGGTATTTAGCCCCCCTGTGTGCTCCCCCACTTGGATATAGACCTTCTGTGTGCTCCCCCACTTGGATATAGACCCCTGTGTGCTCCTCCAGTAGTATATAAACCCCCTGTGTGGTTCCTCCAGTAGTATATAGACCCCCTGTGTGCCCCACCAGTATTATATAGACCCCTTGTGTGCTGCCCCAGTTGTATACAGACCCCTGTGTGCTCCACCAGTTATATATAGACCACCTGTGTGCCTCACAAGTAGTATATAGACCCCCTGTATGTTCCCCCAGTAGTATATAGACCCCCTGTATGTTTCCCCAGTAGTATATAGCCCCCCTGTGTGCTCTCCCACTTGGATATAGACCACCTGTGTGCTCTCCAAGTTGTATATAGACACCATTCTGCTGCCCCAAGTAGTATATAGACCCCCTGTGTGCTGCCCCCAGTAGTATATAGACCCCTCTGTGAAGCCCCAGTAGGCTATAGCCCCCCTGTGTGCTCCCCCTGTTATATAGCCCCCCTGTGTGCTCCCCCATTTATATAGACCCCCGCTGTGCACTCCCCCAGTTAAACAGACCCCTGTGTGCTCCCCCTCCCATATAGTATATAACACAATAAAACAAACACTTATACTCACCTGGGTCCAGGCGTCTCCTCTTCTCTTCACTCTTGTGGCCGCAGGAAGGGTTTTCCCTGAAATCACAAGAGGCCGCGCTCCCCTTGTCCTGGCGCCGATGCTCCAGTGATGTCACAGCGCCGGCACCACAAGGACAAAGCTGCCACTTGTGACCGCAGGGAAAACCCTTCCTGCGGTCACAAGAGTGACTGACAGGAAGGGAGCCAATGTCTCCCGCCCTGTCAGTGCTGCTGCATGTAACTATGAGCGCTCATTACGAGTGCTCATAGTTACAGTTCAGATGGCAGCAGCGAGCGGGGCAGAGGCCCTGTCCAGCGGTCTTGAGCATAAGAGCGGGGCGTGGGGGCCCCCCTGGATGTTGGGGGCCCCAAGCGATCGCTTGGTGTGCTTGGTGCCAAAGACCGCCACTGCTAATAATGATGGGGAGGAGGGAGCAGTAAAGGGGGTCTCCAGTTCCCAGAGCTGTGTCTTGTGCTAACTCTATGGTCCTGTGTGATGTCATGTTACCAGTCACTACACATTGCCCCCAAAAAAGGGGAGGAGCCTGTAGAAGAGCTCATACAGCCCCACCCCCTGCACTCACAGTTAAGGACTGGCTCTAGGACTTGTGGACATTTTCATATATAACGTCGCTGATCCGGAACTGCTGCTGCTTCTTCTTCCACATGAGCTGAACACAATGATGAAGGAAGATGAACTGTTCCTGCAAGAGAGAGAGGCAGGATGAGCACCTGGGGGGAGGGGTCCGTGAAAGACAGAGGCCTCCCCTCTCCCACAAAGCGTGGCCTCCCCCCCCCAACAGAGCACAGCCTCCCCCCTCCCACAAAGTGTGCCCCCCACAGAAAGTAGCCTCCCACAGAGCGTGGCCTTCCCCCTTCCACGGAGCGCAGCCTCCCCTCTCCTCGCCCATGGAACGTGGCCTCCCCTCTCCCACGGAGCGCAGCCTCCCCTCTCCTCTCCCATGGAATGTGGCCTCCCCTCCAACAGACAGTAGCCTCCCACCAAGCGTGGCCTCCCCCTCCCACAGAGCACAGTTTCCCCTCTCCCATGGAGCGTGGCCTCCTCTCTTCCCAGAGTGTGGCCTCCCCTCTCCAACAGAGTAGCCCCCCACAGAGCGCAGCCTCCCCTCTCCCACAGAACGTGGCCTTTCCCCCTCCCACAGAGCGCAGCCTCCCCTCTCCTCTCCCATGGAACGTGGCCTCCCCTCCCCCATTGAGCGTAGCCTCCCCTCCCACAGAGCACGGCTTCCTCACATGATTTGTCATCTGGCCACTTACTTTCTCCAGCAGGCACTGACCTCTGTCTGCACCATAGACATCCTGTATGAGCGCAGCTCCCCCACCAGGCCCAAAACATCCACAAACTCGTGGTCCCGTATGTGCTGCATCAAGCGGTCAAGAGCAATGAAGGTTCCGGTCCGACCCACACCAGCGCTGAAACAGGGTCAGAGTGAGAGCTTTACACTACAGCTCTGCTCCACCAGCATACAGCTATGATTCCCCCTATACACTACAGCTCTGCTCTACCAGCATACAGCTATGACTCCCCGATACAATACAGCTCTGCTCCACCAGCACACAACTATGATTCCCCCTCCACACTACAGCTCTGCTCCACCAGCATACAGCTATGACTCCCTCTATACGCCATCAGCACACAGCTACATGATTGTGGCTTCAGTAATAACGGTGGGCATGCCTTCAGAGGTAATGTTACTACTTACCTGCAGTGTACAGTTATTGGTCCCTTGGTTTTGGCCGCTTTCTGCCGCACCATGTAGACAAACTGCAGGACACTCTCGGCGGCGCTGGCTGCCGGGACGCCATGATCCGGCCAGGCCGTGAAGTTGAAATGCATCACATGCTGAATGTCGTCTTCCTGAGGGGACAATGGTGGTCATGCTCCTCACTAACTGTCCCCTGAGCTGCTCTATCCGCACCAAGTGGTGCATCAAACTCTAAGGGTACTATTACACCAAGCAATTTTTCGACGACTAACGATTACCGATAAACGATCTTAAACGACCGCTAAGGCAAACGACCTGAGATCGTTCGCCCAATTACATGGAACGATGATCGTTATTTATTATCGTTCTTGCGGTCGTTTAGTCGTCGGTATTGCGTACATTTCAGCTGCAAATTCTTATTCCACTGAACAATGTGCGAACGATGTGCAAACAATCAAACGATAAAAATAGGTCCGGATCCTATTAAACGATCAACGATTTCTCGTTGGTCGTTTAATCGTTGCCTGCTATTACATGAAACGATTATCGTTCAAATCCGAATGATTTAACGATTTTTCGAACGATAATCGCTCCGTGTAATACCAGCCTAAGTCTGCAGTCCCAATCTCTGTCAGGCTCCTCTTCCTCAGGCCTGCACTATACAGAATCTGTCAGGCTCCTCCCCCCCCTCTCCTTAGGGCTGCACTATACACAATTTGTCGGGCTCCTCCCCCTCAGGCCTGCACTATAGATAACCCCTGTCAGGCTCCTCCCCCTCAGACCTGCACTATACAGAATCTGTCAGCCCCCCCCTCCTCAGGGCTGCACTATAGATAAACCCTGTCAGGCTCCTCCCCCTCAGGCCTGCACTATAGATAAACCCTGTCAGGCTCCTCCCCCTCAGGCCTGCACTATAGATAAACCCTGTCAGGCTCCTCCCCCTCAGGCCTGCACTATACAGAATCTGTCAGGCTCCCCCCTACTATAGAGAATCCCTGTGTCAGGCTTCACCCCTCTGGCTCCTCCCCCTGCCCTATGTCAGGCTCCTTCCCCTTAAAACCCCACCCCTTAAGGAACAAACACTTCTCAAACCCCACCCCTTAAGGAACAAACACTTCTCACTCCTCACATGTGAGACTCTGAACACCCGGCAGGCCCAGTCTGGCTGCTCCTCCTCCGACACCATCTCCACGGCGACATCTCCATAAGTGACCGGCTCTGCAGTGAAGGGCCAGTAATGGTCGCACTTTATCTGCAATACACAAGTTGAGGCCATGACTGGAGGGTCCAATATGGAGGGCGCTCCAGCGGTGTGGTGATCCAGGGGAGCCAGGTGGTGGTAAGTAGTGGGGCAGGTGGCTGGGGCTCTTGTCGAGGTGGGCAGGAGTGGTAGCCCCTGCGGATGTACCGCCTCACGGCCAGTAAGGGTTGGTGCAGTGTGAGAAACCACTAAGTCCCGGAAAGACATAAAACAGGTGAAGACTTTACTGCTGAAATCTTCTCAAAGTGAAAGGACAATCAGATAGGCGGGTTCCCTTTTTAAGACACTGCCACCGATGGTCTATTCCCAGGGTGCAGTGCAGAGCACAATACTTCTGCTAAGAGAGACCCCTTACTAGCACAGTGCTCGAGATACTTCACACCTGGAATAACCGGAGGACTGCCTGCAGGGTGGGGGGTGAGGTGGGCCTATCCAGATCCTCAGGTACTCAGCTGTGGGGGCTTAGTGACTGGCAGATAACAGGAAGACTGCCTGCAGGGTGGGGAGTCAGTGGAGCTAGTCGTCAGAGTGACTGCTAAGGAAACCTGGCAGCTGCAGCAGAGTTCTCGGCTTTAGTTGCTCTTAACCAGACAGGAGTAACAGACAGCAGCTAGGTATCAGGGATAGAAGAGGAGAAGAGCCGCCCAGCGTGGATAGGGATTCCCGTTTTACAGCCTACAGCAGCCTCACTGCCCGGCTCACAAGACAGACATATTTATAGTCTCTGATATATAATACCCACAGATGGATCCTGGCCTCCAGCCCCCGGAAGATACTGCTCAAAAACATGCAGGGACGCCTCAGATTACTCCTCCTAGATGAGACTGATATACACTCACCGGCCACTTTATTAGGTACACCATGCTAGTAACGGGTGGTCTTCTGCTGCTGCAGCCCATCTGCCTCAGAGTTGGCCGTACTGTGCGCTCAGAGATGCTCTTCGGCCTACCTTGGTTGTAACGGTTGGCTATTTGAGTCACTGTTGCCTTTCTATCAGCTGGAACCAGTCTGCCCATTCCCCTCTGACCTCTGGCATCAACAAGGCATTTCCGCCCACAGAACTGCCGCTCACTGGATGGTTTTTCTTTTTCGGACCATTCTCTGTAAACCCTAGAGATGGTTGTGCGTGAAAATCCCAGTAGATCAGCAGTTTCTGAAATACTCAGACCAGCCCTTCTGGCACCAACAACCATGCCATGTTCAAAGGCCTCAAATCACCTTTCTTCCCCTTTCTCGGTTTGAACTGCAGGAGTTGCCGCCATGTGATTGGCTGATTAGAAATTAAGTGGTAACGTGCAGTTGGACAGGTGTACCTAATAAAGTGGCCGGTGAGTGTATATACTGCTTCTAGAGGTTAATATGCAAAAGAGAAGCCCGCCGAGCCTCATGGAAGAGTCTCAAAACAAAGGACGAGCCAGATATCCCTCCAGGAAGGTCCCAGCTCCTAGAGGTGAAATTATATATAATGTACAGATGTACAGGAGGGGAGGGGGAAGAGCGGCTCCCCATAGAGATGAATGGGAAAATCTCCTCACTGCAAACACAGGTGATATAATTAGCTGCAGCAGACACGGCAGTTGGAGCCTTAGCAACCAATAGGATTACTGCTTTCATTATCACAGGGAGCAATGGTTGCTAGGGAAGCTGCCTCACAACATCCACAGTAATAACTGGTAGACCCCCTACTCCATCTATACAGTACAGGTATACAGGACCCCCTACTCCATCTATACAGTACATGTATATACAGGACCCCCTACTCCATCTATACAGTACATGTATATACAGGGCCCCCTACTCCATCTATACAGTACAGGTATACAGGACCCCCTACTCCATCTATACAGTACAGGTATACAGGACCCCCTACTCCATCTATACAGTACATGTATATACAGGGCCCCCTACTCTATCTATACAGTACATGTATACAGGGCAGTATTACCAGCTGCTGCTGCCCTAAGCACTAAAACTGAAAATGCCCCATCCTTACTCACCAATTAGCATCAGGATTGGTAGGTAATAGCAATACCGCCATACTGTGACTGGATAACACCGACACACCAGACCTGACCAATACCGCCATACTGTGACTGGATAACACTGTCATAACACACCTGACCAATACCAACATACTGTGACTGGATAACACCGCCACACCACACCTGACCAATACCGCCATACTGTAACTGGATAACACCGCCACACCAGGCCTGACCAATACCGCCATACTATGACTGGATAACACTGCCATACCAGACCTGACCAATACCGCCATACTGTGACTGAATAACACCACTATACCAGACCTGACCAATACCGCCACACTGTGACTGGAGAACACTGCCACACCAGACCTGACCAATACCGCCACACTGTGACTGGAGAACACTGCCACACCAGACCTGACCAATACCGACACACTGTGACTGAATAACATTGCCATACCAGACCTGAACAATACCGCCATACTGTGACTGAATAACACCGCTATACCAGACCAATACCGCCACACTGTGACTGGAGAACACTGCCACACCAGACCTGACCAATACCGACACACTGTGACTAAATAACACCGCTATACCAGACCTGACCAATACTTCACCAACTATATACAGGTATATAGGACCCCAAACTATACACTACAGGTATACAGGACCCCAAAACTATACACTACAGGTATACAGGACCTCCACCAACTCTATACTACAGGTATACAGGACCCTCAAACTATGCACTACAGGTATACAGGACCCCCGAACTATATACTACAGGTATACAAGACCTCCACCAATTATACACTACAGGTATCCAGGACCCTCAAATTATAAATTACAGGTATACAAGACCTCCACCAACTATACATTACAGGTATACAGCACCAACTATATACTACAGGTATACAGGACCCCCGAACTATACACTGCAGGTATACAGGACCTCCCTTAACTATACACTACAGGTATACAGCCCCCCCAACTATACACTATAGGTATACAGCCCCCCCAACTATGCACTACAGATATGCAAGACCCCTAAAAACTATACACTGTGGGTATACAGAACCCCTCCAACTATGCACTACAGGTATACACCAATTCCACTGATTAACTCAGATGAAACAATACCTTTAGCTTGGCCTCCTGGGCACCTTAGAACAAATCTAATTAACACACTGACACTTTATACCCGGGCAGCGCCGGGTACATTTTCTAGTATATATATATATATATATATATATATATATATATATATATATATATATATATATTACACCCCTCCTAGATGTGACACACATACATATATACATATATATATACCCCTCCTAGATGTGACTGATTTTATATATATATATATATATATATATATATATATATATATATATATATATATATACATACCCCTCCTAGATGTGACTGATATACACTGCCGTTTAAAAGTTTGGGGTCACATTGAAATGTCCTTATTTTTTGAAGGAAAAGCACTGTACTTTTCAATGAAGATAACTTTAAACAAATCCACTCTATACATTGCTAATGTGGTAAATGACTATTCTAGCTGCAAATGTCTGGTTTTTGGTGCAATATCTACATAGGTGTATAGAGGCCAATTTCCAGTCTTCTAATGGTACAATGTGTTTGCTCATTGGCTCAGAAGGCTAATTGATGATTAGAAAACCCTTGTGCAATCATGTTCACACATCTGAAAACAGTCTAGCTGGTTACAGAAGCTACAAAACTGACCTTCCTTTGAGCAGATTGTGTTTCTGGAGCATCACATTTGTGGGGTCAATTAAACGCTCAAAATGGCCAGAAAAAGAGAACTTTCATCTGAAACTCGACAGTCTATTCTTGTTCTTAGAAATGAAGGCTATTCCATGCGAGAAATTGCTAAGAAATTGAAGATTTCCTGCAACGGTGTGTACTACTCCCTTCAGAGGACAGCACAAACAGGCTCTAACCAGAGTAGAAAAAGAAGTGGGAGGCCGCGTTGCACAACTAAGCAAGAAGATAAGCACATTAGAGTCTCTAGTGTGAGAAACAGACGCCTCACAGGTCCCCAACTGGCATCTTCATTACATAGTCCCCGCAAAACACCAGTGTCACCATCTACAGGGAAGAGGCGGCTGCCGGATTTTGGCCTTCATGGCAGAGTGGCAAAGAAAAAGCCATATCTGAGACTGGCCAATAAAAGAAAAAGATTAAGATGGGCAAAAGAACACAGAGATTGGACAGAGGAAGACTGGAAAAAAGTGTTGTGGACGATGGATGAATCCAAGTTTGAGGTGTTTGGATGACAAAGAAGAAGGTTTGTGAGACGCAGAAGAAATGAGAAGATGCTGGAAGAATGCCTGACGCCATCTGTTATACATGGTGGAGGTCATGTGATGGTCTGGGGTTGGTGCTGGTAAGGTGGGAGATTTGTACAGGGTAAAAGGGATTGTGAATAAGGAAGGCGATCACTCTGCACCGCCATGCTATACCCAGTGGGCAGCGCTTGGTTGGAGCCAATTTCATCCTACAACAGGACAATGACCCGAAACACCTCCAAATTGTGCAAGAAGTATTTCCACCAGAAGCAGCAGCTGGTATTCTATCATAGGGAATGGAGTGGCCAGCGCAGTCACCAGATCACCACCCCATTGTGGGAGCAGCTGGACCGTATGGTACGCCAGAAGTGCCCATCCAACCAATCCAACTTGTGGGAGCTGCTTCTAGAAGCGTGGGGGGCAATTTCTCCAGCTTACCCCAACAGATTAATAGCTAGAATGCCAAAGGTGGGCAATGCTGGAATTGCTGCACAAGGAGGATTCTGGGACGGAAGCAAAGTGTGATGGAAGAACAATGTTATTTCACATACAAATCAGTATTTCTAACCTTGTCAATGTCTTGTCTCTATTTTCTATCCATTTCACAACGTACGGTGGTGAAGAAGTGGGACTTTTCATGGAAAACACTAAATTGTTTGGGTGACTCCAAACTTTTGAACGGTAGTGTATATATACCCCTCCTAGATGTGACTGATATATATATATATACCCCTCCTAGATGTTACTGATATATATATATATATATATACCCCTCCTAGATGTGAGGAAATGACATCTTCTCAGTGATACTGTGTTCTGTACAAAGCTGAATGTGCTGACACCAACATCGCACACACATCATCCCTGGAAATCCCATGTATTGCCCAATGGTGGCCTGGAGGTGGCGTCACACACAGAATTACAGTGGTAACCCCTTCCAGGCTGATCCAACTCTGCTGTAATGTCCTTATTAGTGATGAGTGAGCATGCTGGTATTAAGGTACTCGATGCTCGGACGAGCTTCTCATGATACCCGAGAAAATTTCCTTTTCCTGTAGGTTTGGGCGCAATTTCTCATCCAATCACCATGCAGGAGACTCTTTGGTGCATCCTGCGATGATGTGGGACCCATACGTGTGCTGGAAGAGATCAGGGACAGAGCTGCTGCTTGTCAGGGAGAGCGTTAGGGATGGAATTAGTGTTCCACTAGGCAGGGATACTATATACAGAACACAACAGCCCGTGTAAGTCCTCAGTACTATTATTTTGTTTTGTGGCTGGTGCTGCTGCTGTTGTACATTGTATTGCTGTGATTTGTAGTACAGCTGCATAGAACCTCACTGCTCATTGTCCTGTGTAAGTGGTGCTTTACACCATATACCACAACTTACACACAGACTCTATACGACAACCTCCAAAAACTAGTGTGACCAGTATCTTTTGTCATCTGCAGCCAGTCTGCAGAGTTGCTTCCTTTTTAAGTGCAGCTGTATCCAACCTCACTGCTCATTGTCCTGTGTAAGAGCTGGCATACACCATATAGCACCACTTACACACAGACTCTATACCACTACCTCCAAAAGTAGTCTGAGTAATATATTTTCTTGGCTTGCTGTGATCTGTAGTGCAGCTCTCTCAGTCTTGATTGTGCAGTGTCCATAAAATGGTGAACCCAAGGGGTAAGGGTCGAGGACGAGGGCGTGGGGTTCCAAGCGATGCAGTGGGCAGAGGCCGTGGTTCTGGGCAGGGTGACACAGCAGCACCCCTTGAGGTGGGAGCAGTGGCACACCGCAGATGTTCACTCCCTAGCTTATTCTCGCAGCAGTGTGAACAGGTGATGATGTGAATAGCGGATAATGTGTCCAGTAACTTATCCACCACCCAGGGTACCCATGCTTAATCCTTAGCTGTTGAGCGTGTATGGCCTGAAGAGGAGGAATTGGTGGAGGAGGAGAAAATTGAGAGTCAGCCTATTGAGGAGAAGGGGTTCTTGCGTGTTGGGACCCTGGCGCACATTGCTGACTTTATGTTGAGCTGTCTTTCCCGTGACCCTCGGGTTAAAAATTTTTTTGACAACACCTATTACTGGGTGCTCACCCTCCTGGACCCTTGGTACAAGCAGAACTTTTCCACTGTCATTCCTGACGAGGAACGCAGTATGAGAGTGAATTAATAACAACAGGCCCTGGTGCAGAAGCTGAAAGGCTGTCCATCTACCTTGTTCACTGAGTTCTCACCGCCATGCTGTGTCAGGCATAATTTTTGGGAGGTTCCACGCCTGCCTCATCTAAAGGCCGGTAAAGGCCACTTTATCGGCTGTTTTTTAATATTCGATTTCAAATTTCAAATCAAATCGACTTCAAGTCAAGTGCTATTTTGCAGGGCTGTCAGATCATCTGTTGTATCTCCAATATACACACCACAACTAAAAGGAACAGACAGTGAAAATGGTGGAAAAAGTCCACTCACTTCTACCGCACTTGCCTGCTCTTAGATACTCTTTAAAGGATTAAAATCGTAGTCATTCAATTTTGGGGGCCTCTTAAGGAGACTGTATTGTTATTCTTCATCCCGACCTCCAATGATTTTGCCTCTCACGCACAACTGCATGAGGGGGTGGGGCTAAATCTACCTATAATCCGGCTATTTTTATTGGATGATTGTATTATCCATTTCATACCATGTTATTACTGGATACAAACTTGAATAAATAAAAAAAAAAAAAAAAATCATACTTCAAACTCAAAATTTAAACTAATTCGAACGAGGTATTGTCAGGCACTGGCAGGGGAACACTCTGAAGGTCAAGGGCCTTGGAAAGTGACCTTCAGGCCTTTGACCTAATTCACATGTGCCTTGCCCATCTTGGTCTGGGTCAGCAATATTGTCGTGAGGTTGACCACCAGGCTGTTGGCCAGAATTTGGCGTAATGGTGCGATTAGGCAGCCTCAGAGGCCTCCATACATGCTGCCCCTGCTGTTTCCTGTCCATTTCCGTGGTGTTTCCATAATTTTCTGGAGGTTGACAGCTTCACACAACCTTCCCTGTGCCGAGCTTGGGTCCCCTGCAAAAATGCTCGAGACTCCCATTGACTTCAATGGGGTTTGTTACGCGAAACAAGCACCCGAGTATCGGGAAATACTCGTCTCGAGTATCGAGCACACAAGCATTTTAGTACTCGCTCATCACTAGTCCTTATATATATATATATATATATATATTATATATATGTAATGTGTGTGGCCTCCACGTGCCTGTATGACCTCCCTACAAGGCCCGGGCATGCTCCTGATGAGGTGTCTGTATGACCTCCCTACAAGGCCCGGGCATGCTCCTGATGAGGTGTCTGTATGATCTCCCTACAAGGCCCGGGCATGCTCCTGATGAGGTGGCTGTATGACCTCCCTACAAGGCCTGGGCATGCTCCTGATGAGGTGTATGACCTCCCTACAAGGCCCGGACATGCTCCTGATGGGGTGTATGACCTCCCTACAAGGCCCGGGCATGCTCCTGATGAGGCGGCTGTATGACCTCCCTACAAGGCCCGGGCATGCTCCTGATGAGGCGGCTGTATGACCTCCCTACAAGGCCCGGGCATGCTCCTGATGAGGTGTCTGTATGACCTCCCTACAAGGCCTGGGCATGCTCCTGATGAGGTGTATGACCTCCCTACAAGGCCCGGGCATGCTCCTGATGAGGTGTATGACCTCCCTACAAGGCCCGGGCATGCTCCTGATGAGGTGGCCGTATGACCTCCCTACAAGGCCCGGGCATGCTCCTGATGAGGTGTCTGTATGACCTCCCTACAAGGCCCGGGCATGCTCCTGATGAGGTGTCTGTATGACCTCCCTACAAGGCCCGGGCATGCTCCTGATGAGGTGTCTGTATGACCTCCCTACAAGGCCCAGGCATGCTCCTGATGAGGTGTATGACCTCCCTACAAGGCCCGGGCATGCTCCTGATGGGGTGTATGACCTCCCTACAAGGCCCGGGCATGCTCCTGATGAGGTGTATGACCTCCCTACAAGGCCTGGGCATGCTCCTGATGAGGTGTATGACCTCCCTACAAGGCCTGGGCATGCTCCTGATGAGGTGTATGACCTCCCTACAAGGCCCAAGCATGCTCCTGATGAGGTGGCTGATGGTCTCCTGAGGGATCTCCTTCCAGACCTGGACTAAAACAGCCACCAACTCCTGGACAGTCTGTGCTGCAATGTGACGTTGGTGGATGGAGGAGACATGATGTCCCCGATATGCTCAATGGGATTCAGGGAAACGGGCGGCCAGTCCATAGCTTCACTGCCTCCATCTTGTAGGAACTGCTGACACACTCCCGCCACATGAGGTCTAGCATTGTCCTACATTAGGAGGAACCCCAACTGCACCAGCATATGGTCTTACAAGGGCTCTGAGGGCACTCAGACTACCCCTGTCAGCACATGGAGGGCTGTGTCACCCCCCCCCCCCCCCCCCCCCACACACACACACACACACCATTACGGACCCACTGCCAGACTGCTCTTGCTGAAGGATGTTGCAGGCAGCAGATCTATCTCCACGGCGTCTCCAGACTCTGTCACATGTGCTCAGTGTGAACCTGCTCTCATCTGTGAAGAGCACAGGGGGCGCCAGTGGTTAATCTACCAATCCTGGTGTTTTCTGGAAAATGCCAAACGTCCTGCACGGTGTTGGGCTATGACCCCTATGTGTTGAGGTCTGGCCCTTATACCGTCCTCATGGAGTCAGAGTCAGTTTCCAAATGTTTGTACAGTCACATGCAGATTTGTGGCTGCTGGAGGACATTGTGCAGGGCTCTGGCAGTGCTCCTCCTGGTCCTCCTTACACAGAGGCGGAGGTAGCAGTCCTGCTGCTGGGTTGTTGCCTCCTACAGCCTCCTCTATGTCTCCTGGTGTACTGGCCTGTCTCCTGGTAGCCTCCAGCCTCTGGACACTACGGCCTCCTCCACGTCTCCTGGTGTACTGGCCTGTCTCCTGGTAGCCTCCGGCCTCTGGACACTACGGCCTCCTCCACGTCTCCTGGTAGCCTCCAGCCTCTGGACACTACGGCCTCCTCTATGTCTCCTGGTGTACTGGCCTGTCTCCTGGTAGCCTCCAGCCTCTGGACACTACGGCCTCCTCTATGTCTCCTGGTGTACTGGCCTGTCTCCTGGTAGCCTCCGGCCTCTGGACACTACGGCCTCCTCCATGTCTCCCGGTGTACTGGCCTGTCTCCTGGTAGCCTCCGGCCTCTGGACACTACGGCCTCCTCCATGTCTCCCGGTGTACTGGCCTGTCTCCTGGTAGCCTCCGGCCTCTGGACACTACGGCCTCCTCTATGTCTCCTGGTGTACTGGCCTGTCTCCTGGTAGCCTCCAGCCTCTGGACACTACGGCCTCCTCCACGTCTCCTGGTGTACTGGCCTGTCTCCTGGTAGCCTCCAGCCTCTGGACACTACGGCCTCCTCCATGTCTCCTGGTAGCCTCCAGCCTCTGGACACTACACTGACAGACACAGCAAACCTTCTTGCCACAGCTGTCATTGCTGTGCCATCCTGGATGAGCTGCACTACCTGAGCCACCTGTGTGGGTTGTAGAGTCCGTCTCATGCTACCCCGAGTGTGAAAGCAACAACAACATTCAAAGGTGACCAAAGCATCAGCCAGAAAGCCTAGGTAGTGAGAAGTGGTGTGTGCTCCCCCTGCAGGACCCTCAGTTATTGGGGGGGTCTCACTGACTGCAGGTGACTTATTATTGTCAGTCAGTGCTGCTTCCTGAGAGGACAGTTTGATTTCAGAGAAGTTTCATTTACTTGGAGTTATTTTGTGTTGTTTAAGTGTTCCCTTTATTTTTTTGAGCAGTCTCTACCTCAGGGGGTTCTCTGATTGGGTAGGAACATACTGGCACCCACTAACCTCTAGCTTCTGATAGGTCACATATATGACCTGACATACCCAGCACACACAACATATGTCACCAGGGCCGGCATCAGCACAGTGCTTACCCAGGCAGGTTCCGGGGCCCCTGTGCCTCCAGGGGCCCAGAGAGAAAGAGGAACTCGGTGATCTGATGTTCAGCCCCCTCACTGTAGTGCAGGGGAAGCGCTGAACATAAGAAGACAAAGAAAGAGCAGAACCTGTGAGCATCCTGTAGGAGGGGGGGGGGGGGCTGGTGGTGAAGGACCTGATCACATGACCCACAGGTCCTCAATACTACAGTCTGGAGATCAGCCCGACAGAGAGGAAGAGGGAGAAGATTGAGGTGTAAGTGCTGTGTACAGTCAGTAAGTAAGCATGTGTACGTTAGTGGTGTCTCAAGTGATTGTGCATAGTGAATGGATGGATGAGGGGCCTACTGAGACAAGTGTCCGCAAAACCCTGAAGCCTGCCCTGTATGGAACATATACGGTACACATATGTGACCTGACACACCCAGCGCATGCGAGCACGCACACACACACACACACCTTGTAACCCGACACACCCAGCACACACACAACGCATTACCTGACACACTTAGCACACACACAGAACACATGACCTGACAGCCCCCATACACAACATATGTGTGTGTCACATATCGTGTAGGTCACATAAATGACATGCATGGTACAAAACACATGACATACAGTACACACAACATACACACATGGTATAAACATGACTGATGAGCTCTCTAAGGGTACTATTACACGGAACGATAAGCGGCTGAATTGGCCCTATCCGACCAATTATCGTTCCGTGTAATAAACATAACAATCAGCCGAAGATCGTTGTCATCGGCTAATCGTTGAAATAAGTTCTGCCCTTATAATTGCCCCATCGGCCCGTGTAAAACCACCCTAAAGGATCGCTGATCAGTGACTGTGGTGTCAGGTGTCAGTACCAAAGAGCTCAGCCTGCAGGGGCAGGGTGGGGGGACATGCTCGGCCTTCAGGGTCTTACCCGTCTCTTCTCGTTGCACTGGGTCAACATGACAATGACCTGTGATTTCTGCTGCAGAATCATCCTCCAGAAGTCGTTCCTAGTGTCCGGCAGTGGCCCCTGGGTGGCTATATACTCCTGTAAGGAGTTGTATCCCTGAAAGACAAAGGAATATGGTCCATGCAAGAGCACCGACCCCCCCAACCTTCTGCACACACCATGTTCTTATACCCCCGACCTCCTGCACACACACCATGTCCTTACACCCAGGGCTGGATCTTAATCCTATAAGACAATCCCCCCTCCCCCCAAATAAATAAATAAATAAACTATACCGCGATCTATACAGATGACTGCTTACTGTAGGTGACTTAGCACAGACCCCTCCTCACTCCTGGCTGTATGGGTCAGCATCCTCTTCTGTTATGCACGTGGTCACTAGAGGCTGCACTACAGGGGAAAATGCAAGGCCCTAGGGACAGGAGCAGAGGGGGGGGGGGGGTGGACTAAGTATCAGAGTGTATTCCCACATTGTGTTTGTGTTAATAACGCAATGTGAGAACACAGCACTTTCTGTGCGCTGTTGCCCACTGTGTTAGGGCCCTATTACATGGCCTGATATCCTGGGTAAGCAGCACCGTTCTGCTAGGGTTTGAGCTGGTGGGGGCCCCTAAGTGGTGGAGGCCCAGAGGCACCTGCCCCTGGTGCCCACCCTTTAATCCGTCCCTGCTTACACCCCCGACCTCCTGCACACACCATGTCCTTACACCCCCGACCTCCTGCACACACACCATGTCCTTACACCCCTGACCTCCTGCACACACCATGTCCCTACAACCCCGACCTCCTGCACACACACCATTTCCTTACACCCCCAACCTCCTGCACACACACCATGTCCTTACACCCCCCACCTTCTGTAAACACTGTGTCCTTACGCCCCCAACCTCCTGCACACACCATCTCCTTATACCCCCAACCTCCTGCACACACCATCTCCTTATACCCCCAACCTCCTGCACACACACCATGTCCTTACACCCCCCACCTTCTGTAAACACCGTGTCCTTACACCCCCAACCTCCTGCACACACCATCTCCTTATACCCCCAACCTCCTGCACACACACCATGTCCTTACACCCCCAACCTCCTGCACACACCATGTCCTTACACCCCCCACCTTCTGTACACACCATGTCCTTACACCCCCGACTTCCTGCACACACCATGTCCTTACACCCCCAACCTCCTGCACACACACCATGTCCTTACACCCCCCACCTTCTGTAAACACCGTGTCCTTACACCCCCAAACTCCTGCACACACACCATGTCCTTACACCCCCCACCTCCTGCACACACCATGTCCTTACACCCCCTGCACACACCATGTCCTTACACCCCCACCTCCTGCACACACCATGTCCTTACACCCCCCACCTCCTGCACACACCATGTCCTTACACCCCCCACCTTCTGTACACACCATGTCAGTACACCCTCGCCCTCCTGCACACACCATGTCAGTACACCCTCGCCCTCCTGCACACACCATGTCAGTACACCCTCGCCCTCCTGCACACACCATGTCAGTACACCCTCGCCCTCCTGCACACACCAATATCCTATGCCTGCCGCCCCCCCCCCCCCCCCCCCCAAGAGGCCGCAAGAGCGCAGAGCCTGGCAGGGCAGCCACCATCATCTGTGCTCCCTCAACATAATGGCCGCCACTTACTAGGTGACTGTCACCATGGAAACATTTCCTAATGGGGAGATGACTGGTTGGGTTTAGGGTTATATTCACCTGTATATTTACATATATAATGTAGTCACCTGTATACTTACATATATATTGTGGTCACCTGTATACTTACATATATATTGTGGTCACCTGTATTATAACATATATATTGTAGTCACCTGTATACTTACATATATATTGTAGTCACCTGTATACTTACATATATATTGTAGTCACCTGTATACTTACATATATAATGTGGTCACCTGTATACTTACATATATAATGTGGTCACCTGTATACTTACATATATATTGTGGTCACCTGTATACTTACATATATATTGTGGTCACCTGTATACTTACATATATAATGTAGTCACCTGTATACTTACATATATATTGTAGTCACCTGTATACTTACATATATATTGTGGTCACCTGTATACTTACATATATATTGTGGTCACCTGTATTATAAGTATACAGGTGACTACTTACATATATATTGTGGTCACCTGTATTATAACATATATATTGTAGTCACCTGTATACTTACATATATATTGTGGTCACCTGTATACTTACATATATATTGTGGTCACCTGTATACTTACATATATATTGTGGTCACCTGTATACTTACATATATAATGTAGTCACCTGTATACTTACATATATATTGTGGTCACCTGTATTATAAGTATACAGGTGACTACAATATATATGTTATAATACAGGTGACTACAATATATAAGTAAGTATACAGGTGACTACAATATATATGTTATAATACAGGTGACCACAATATATATGTAAGTATACAGGTGACCACAATATATATGTTATAATACAGGTGACCACAATATATATGTAACATATATATTGTAGTCACCTGTATACTTACATATATATTGTGGTCACCTGTATTATAACATATATATTGTAGTCACCTGTATACTTACATATATATTGTGGTCACCTGTATACTTACATATATATTGTGGTCACCTGTATACTTACATATATAATGTAGTCACCTGTATACTTACATATATATTGTGGTCACCTGTATTATAAGTATACAGGTGACTACAATATATATGTTATAATACAGGTGACCACAATATATAAGTAAGTATACAGGTGACTACAATATATATGTTATAATACAGGTGACCACAATATATATGTAACATATATATTGTAGTCACCTGTATACTTACATATATAATGTGGTCACCTGTATTGTAATATATTGTAGTCACCTGTATACTTACATATATATTGTAGTCACCTCTATACTCATATACAGTGGTACCTCGGTGTAAGAGTAACTTGGATTGAGAGAGTTTTACAAGAAGAGATCACAGTATTTCAAAACTGTGACTTGGTGTAAGAGCATTGCTTTGGTATAAGAGCCCTATTACACCAACAGATTCCTGACTAATTTATCTGACAGATTTTTTAAGCCAAAGCCAAGAATGGATTTGAAAAGAAGAGAGAGCCCAGTCTTTCCTTTATGACCTGTTCTCTGTTTATAGTCTGTTCCTGGTTTTGGCTTCAAAAATCTGTCAGATAAATTGGTCAGCTATCTGTTGGTGTAATAGGGCCCTAAGAGCTCCCTGTACTGGGTAGGAGGGGCATGGTCTGCATAGCGGGCTATTTTGTGTAGTGTGTATGGTACAGGGTGTGTGTGTGTGTGTGTAGTGTATGTGGTACAGGTTGTGTGTGTATGTAATGTATATGGTACAGGGTGTGTGTAGTGTGTATGGTACAGGGTGTGTGTGTGTGTGTGTGTAGTGTATGTGGTACAGGTTGTGTGTGTATGTAATGTATATGGTACAGGGTGTGTGTGTGTGTGTGTGTGTGTGTGTGTAGTGTATGTGGTACAGGTTGTGTGTGTATGTAATGTATATGGTACAGGGTGTGTGTGTAGTGTGTATGGTACAGGGTGTGTGTGTGTGTGTGTGTGTGTAGTGTATGTGGTACAGGTTGTGTGTGTATGTAATGTATATGGTACAGGGTGTGTGTAGTGTGTATGGTACAGGGTGTGTGTGTGTGTGTGTGTGTGTGTGTAGTGTATGTGGTACAGGTTGTGTGTGTATGTAATGTATATGGTACAGGGTGTGTGTGTGTGTGTGTGTGTGTGTGTGTGTGTAGTGTATGTGGTACAGGTTGTGTGTGTATGTAATGTATATGGTACAGGGTGTGTGTGTAGTGTGTATGGTACAGGTTGCGTACACATACATATATGTAAGTATACATATAGTCACTGCAGGTAAAACACCCATTGCTGTAGGTGAGACATCCGTCGCCACAGCGCCTCCAGAGGCCCGGAGGTATGTGGTCTCCATTACAGTCTTATCACCTCCCTCTGCTGAACTCACTGGGATGTAGTTGGCGTTGATGTAATCAGCTGCATCTTCCTCCTCAGTGGTCACAAGCTTCACCCGACTAAAGTCATCTACAGCGGGAAAGGGGAACAAAGGTGTAACTTACACCTCATCAAGGATAGTGCACCATACACACACAACCTTTACTGTACACTGTGAACACTCACACACACACAACCTGTACCATACACAATACACACAACCTGTACTATACACTGAACACACACACACACACACACACACACAACCTGTACTATACACTGTGAACACAAACACACACACCCTGTATCATACACCGTAAACACACACAGACAACCTGTACCATTCAAACTACACACACTGTACCATACACACTACACACAACCGAGAAAAAAGGAAATTTTGGCAGCACATCTATGACTCTGTTCACACTGCAGGTTGCACGCTGCTTGTGGCTTAAGGTGCTGTTGCACCTTTTGTTTTTTGTCACTACACACAACCTGTACAATACACAGTACACAAGCACAACCTGTACCATAAACAGTACACACACACACACCCTGTACCTTACAAAGTACACACACAACCTGTACCATGCTCAGTACACAGACGGTATATAGAACATACACACAACCTAAACTGTACACAGTACACACACACACACAACCTGTACCATACACAGTACACACACACCCTGTACCATAAAAAGTACAAACACACACACCATAGTACCATAGATAGTACACAGATGGTATACAGTACACACACACACCCAAACTGTACCATACACAGTACACAGGCGCCATATAGAACATACACATCCTGTACCATACACAGTACCCAGCCTTTAGTATACACAGTACACACACACACTATACTATACACAGTACTCACACACGCACAACCTGTACCATACATAGTACAAACACACATACACCTGTACCATATCCACAGTACACACACACACAACCTGTCCTTTACGCTTTTTGCACATGTGCAATACAGGGAGGGTGAGAACGGCGCAGCCTAGTGGCAGCCCGTACATGACTGGGTGGGCAGTTAGGGGTTAACAGTTGCAAGGGTGGGGGGGAAGAGCAGGAGAGAGGGTTATGGGGAGTTCAGGGCATAGTAGCTTATGGGGGTTGCTATGAGAGAACCAATGGGTGAGTTTAGAATGGGGGGGGAGGGGGCTACGCAGGGGAAGGAAGTGAGGAAAGGAAACTTACCCATTCTTCACAGAAGACAGGACCTGAGACGCCCGCCCGCCCTTATGATACTTGGCCGGTGGGTGGTTGGCTTGAGTCCGCGGTGCACTATTTGTCGCGGCAGCTGGCGGAGGGGGGGTCATCGATGGTTCAGACTGAGGTGGTTATCAGGAGGCCCGGTGGAGGAATGGGGAACCCCCGTGTGTATCTGGCAACTAGTTGGGGTACGGAGTGGGGTGATGTGGTGATTGGCAGGACGTGACAGATTTGTCAGCCCTGAGTCGGTGCGCAGCGACTGGGGGTCATTGTTTTTATCTGTACTGCTATGGATGGGCCATCCGTGACCTCCCCGGGATACGGGTTTATTACTGTTATGATAATGGGTTGGTTATAGAAGTTTATATGTAATATGTTTATTACAGAGTTGGTATATATATTTCATATCCCTGTTATTTATTAATAAAGAGGCTGCTGTGGCCATTATTCCAATTTCATATAGTGTCTGGCGTTTTATTACAGGGGGTGAAGGGAAGGGAGGTTAAGGAATTATTCCTATCCCCGTAATCTGCAATACCTGGGTCAAGTATATACACACCATACAGTACACAATCCCAACCTGCACCACCCTGTACACACACACACTCACAACCTGCATCATACACTCACAACCTGCACATTACTCACATGGTAAGATGTTTGTGTACCGATTTTTACATCTGTTTGCAGGAAGGTCAGCAGCGCAGTGTGGGATATCCAGACCGATCATCTTCAGCTCCTGGAGAAAGATGGTCAGAGGGTCATTGCCATACACAGTCACCGCCATACAGAGTGACAGGGTCATCGCTATACACAGTCACCGCCATACAGAGTGACAGGGTCATCGCTATACACAGTCACCGCCATACAGAGTGACAGGGTCATCACTATACACAGTCACCGCCATACAGAGTGACAGGGTCATCACTATACACAGTCACCGCCATACAGAGTGACAGGGTCATCACTATACACAGTCACCGCCATACAGAGTGACAGGGTCATCACTATACACAGTCACCGCCATACAGAGTGACAGGGTCATCACTATACACAGTCACCGCCATACAGAGTGACAGGGTCATCGCCATACAGAGTGACAGGGTCATCACTATACACAGTCACCACCATACAGAGTGACAGGGTCATCACTATACACAGTCACCGCCATACAGAGTGACAGGGTCATCGCCATACAGAGTGACAGGGTCATCACTATACACAGTCACCGCCATACAGAGTGACAGGGTCATCACTATACACAGTCACCGCCATACAGAGTGACAGGGTCATCGCCATACAGAGTGACAGGGTCATCACTATACACAGTCACCGCCATACAGAGTGACAGGGTCATCGCCATACAGAGTGACAGGGTCATCACTATACACAGTCACCGCCATACAGAGTGACAGGGTCATCGCCATACAGAGTGACAGGGTCATCACTATACACAGTCACCGCCATACAGAGTGACAGGGTCATCACTATACACAGTCACCGCCATACAGAGTGACAGGGTCATCGCTATACACAGTCACCGCCATACAGAGTGACAGGGTCATCCCTATACACAGTCACCGCCATACAGAGTGACAGGGTCATCACTATACACAGTCACCGCCATACAGAGTGACAGGGTCATCACTATACACAGTCACCGCCATACAGAGTGACAGGGTCATCACTATACACAGTCACCGCCATACAGAGTGACAGAGTCATCACTATACACAGTCACCGCCATACAGAGTGACAGGGTCATCACTATACACAGCCACCGCCATACAGAGTGACAGGGTCATTGCCATACACAGTCACCGCCATACAGAGTGACAGGGTCATCACTATACACAGTCACCGCCATACAGAGTCACTGCCCTCCCTCCTCCTCCATAGACACCCCCCTCCCTCCTCCTCCTCCAGACACCCTCCTCCCTCCCTCCTCCTCCAGACACCCTCCTCCCTCCCTCCTCCTCCATAGACACCCCCCTCCCTCCTCCTCCTCCAGACACCCTCCTCCCTCCCTCCTCCTCCAGACACCCTCCTCCCTCCCTCCTCCTCCATAGACACCCCCCTCCCTCCTTCTCCTCCATAGACACTCCCCTCCCTCCTTCTCCATAGACACCCCCCTCCCTCCCTCCCTCCTCCATAGACACTCCCCTCCCTCCTTCTCCATAGACACCCCCCTCCCTCCCTCCTCCATAGACACCCCCCTCCCTCCCTCCTCCATAGACACCCCCCCTCCCTCCTCCTCCATAGACGCCCCCCTTCCGCCTTCTCCTCCATAGACACCCCCCTCCCTCCTCCATAGACACCCCCCTCCCTCCTCCTCCATAGACACCCCCCTCCCTCCCTCCTCCATAGACACCCCCCTCCCTCCTCCTCCATAGACACCCCCCTCCCTCCTCCTCCATAGACACCCCCCTCCTTCCTCCTCCATAGAGACTCCCCTCCTTCCTCCTCCATAGACACTCCCCTCCCTCCTCCTCCATAGACACCACCCCTCCCTCCTTCTCCATAGACACCCCCCTCCCTTCCTCCTCCATAGACACCACCCCTCCCTCCTCCTCCTCCAGACACCCTCCTCCCTCCTTCTACTCCATAGACACCCCCCTCCCTCCCTCCTCCATAGACACCACCCCTCCCTCCTCCTCCTCCAGACACCCTCCTCCCTCCCTCCTCCTCCATAGACACTCCCCTCCCTCCTTCTCCTCCATAGACACTCCCCTCCCTCCTCCTCCATAGACACTCCCCTCCCTACCTCCTCCATAGACACCCCCCCTCCCTCCTCCTCCATAGACACCCCCCTCCCTCCCTCCTCCATAGACACCCCCCTCCCTCCTTCTCCTCCATAGACACTCCCCTCCCTCCTCCTCCATAGACACTCCCCTTCCTCCTTCTCCATAGACACCCCCCTCCCTCCTCCTCCATAGACACTCCCCTCCCTCCTCCTCCATAGACACCCCCTCCCTCCTCCTCCATAGACACCCCCCTCCCTCCTCCTCCATAGACACCCCCCTCCCTCCTTCTCCTCCATAGACACCCTCCTCCCTCCCTCCTCCATAGACACCCTCCTCCCTCCCTCCTCCATAGACACTCCCCTCCCTCCTTCTCCATAGACACTCCCCTCCCTCCTCCTCCATAGACACCCCCCTCCCTCCTCCTCCATAGACACCCCCCCTCCCTCCTCCTCCATAGACACCCCCTTCCGCCTTCTCCTCCATAGACACTCCCCTCCCTCCTTCTCCATAGACACCCCCCTCCCTCCTCCTCCATAGACACCCCCCCTCCCTCCTCCTCCATAGACACCCCCCTTCCGCCTTCTCCTCCATAGACACTCCCCTCCCTCCCTCCTCCTCCATAGACACTCCCCTCCCTCCCTCCTCCTCCATAGACACCCCCCTCCTTCCTCCTCCATAGACACTCCCCTCCCTTCCTCCTCCATAGACACTCCCCTCCCTCCTCCTCCTCCATAGACACCCCCCTCCCTCCTCCTCCATAGACACCCCCCTCCCTCCTCCTCCATAGACACCCCCCTCCTTCCTCCTCCATAGACACTCCCCTCCCTCCTCCTCCATAGACACCCCCCTCCCTCCTTCCCCTCCATAGACACCCTCCTCCCTCCTTCCCCTCCATAGACACTCTCCTCCCTCCTCCTCCTCCATAGACACCCCCCTCCCTCCTTCTCCTCCATAGACACCCTCCTCCCTCCTTCCCCTCCATAGACACCCTCCTCCCTCCTCCTCCATAGACACTCCCCTCCCTCCCTCCTCCATAGACACTCCCCTCCCTCCCTCCTCCATAGACACTCCCCTCCCTCCCTCCTCCATAGACACCCCCCTCCCTCCTTCTCCATAGACACCCCCCTCCCTCCCTCCTCCATAGACACCCTCCTCCCTCCCTCCTCCATAGACACTCCCCTCCCTCCTCCATAGACACTCCCCTCCCTCCTCCTCCATAGACACTCCCCTCCCTCCCTCCTCCATAGACACCCCCCTCCCTCCCTCCTCCTCCATAGACACTCCCCTCCCTCCTCCATAGACACTCCCCTCCCTCCTCCTCCATAGACACCCCCCTCCCTCCTCCTCCATAGACACCCCCCTCCCTCCTCCTCCATAGACACCCCCCTCCTTCCTCCTCCATAGACACTCCCCTCCCTCCTCCTCCATAGACACCACCCCTCCCTCCTCCTCCATAGACACCCCCCTCCCTCCTCCTCCATAGACACCCCCCTCCCTCCTTCCCCTCCATAGACACTCCCCTCCCTCCTCCTCCTCCATAGACACCCTCCTCCCTCCTTCTCCTCCATAGACACCCTCCTCCCTCCTTCTCCTCCATAGACACCCCCCTCCCTCCCTCCTCCATAGACACTCCCCTTCCTCCTTCTCCATAGACACCCCCCTTCCTCCTTCTCCATAGACACCCCCCTTCCTCCTCCATAGACACTCCCCTCCCTCCTCCTCCATAGACACCCCCCTCCCTCCTCCTCCATAGACACTCCCCTCCCTCCTCCTCCATAGACACCCCCCTCCCTCCTCCTCCATAGACACTCCCCTCCCTCCTCCTCCATAGACACTCCCCTCCCTCCCTCCTCCATAGACACCCCCCTCCCTCCCTCCTCCTCCATAGACACTCCCCTCCCTCCTCCATAGACACTCCCCTCCCTCCTCCTCCATAGACACCCCCCTCCCTCCTCCTCCATAGACACCCCCCTCCCTCCTCCTCCATAGACACCCCCCTCCTTCCTCCTCCATAGACACTCCCCTCCCTCCTCCTCCATAGACACCACCCCTCCCTCCTCCTCCATAGACACCCCCCTCCCTCCTCCTCCATAGACACCCCCCTCCCTCCTTCCCCTCCATAGACACTCCCCTCCCTCCTCCTCCTCCATAGACACCCTCCTCCCTCCTTCTCCTCCATAGACACCCTCCTCCCTCCTTCTCCTCCATAGACACCCCCCTCCCTCCCTCCTCCATAGACACTCCCCTTCCTCCTTCTCCATAGACACCCCCCTTCCTCCTTCTCCATAGACACCCCCCTTCCTCCTCCATAGACACTCCCCTCCCTCCTCCTCCATAGACACCCCCCTCCCTCCTCCTCCATAGACACTCCCCTCCCTCCTCCATAGACACTCCCCTCCCTCCTCCTCCATAGACACCCCCCTCCCTCCTTCTCCTCCATAGACACCCTCCTCCCTCCCTCCTCCATAGACACCCTCCTCCCTCCCTCCTCCATAGACACTCCCCTCCCTCCTTCCCCTCCATAGACACTCCCCTCCCTCCTTCTACTCCATAGACACTCCCCTCCCTCCTTCCCCTCCATAGACACCCTCCTCCCTCCTTCTCCTCCATAGACACCCTCCTCCCTCCTTCTCCTCCATAGACACTCCCCTCCCTCCTTCCCCTCCATAGACAACCACCTTCCTCCTCCATAGACACCCCTTCTCCTCCATAGACACCCCCCTCCCTCCTCCTCCATAGACACCCCCCTCCCTCCTCCTCCATAGACACCCCCCTCCCTCCTCCTCCATAGACACCACCCCTCCCTCCTCCTCCTCTTTAGAAAACCCCCTCCCTCCCTCCTCCTCCATAGACACCCCCCTCCCTCCTTCTACTCCATAGACACTCCCCTCCCTTCCTCCTCCATAGACACTCCCCTCCCTTCCTCCTCCATAGACACCCCCCTTCCTCCTCCTCCTCCATAGACACTCCCCTCCCTCCTTTCCCTCCATAGACACTCCCCTCCCTCCTTCCCCTCCATAGACACCCCCCTCCCTCCTTCCCCTCCATAGACACCCTCCTCCCTCCTTCCCCTCCATAGACACTCTCCTCCCTCCTCCTCCTCCATAGACACCCCTCCTCCTCCATAGACACCCTCCTCCCTCCTTCCCCTCCATAGACACTCTCCTCCCTCCTTCTCCTCCATAGACACTCCCCTCCCTCCTCCTCCATAGACACTCCCCTCCCTCCTTCTACTCCATAGACACCCCCCTCCCTCCCTCCTCCATAGACACTCCCCTCCCTCCTTCTACTCCATAGACACTCCCCTCCCTCCTTCTACTCCATAGACACTCCCCTCCCTCCTTCTACTCCATAGACACTCCCCTCCCTCCTTTCCCTCCATAGACACTCCCCTCCCTCCTTCCTCTCCATAGACACCCCCCTCCCTCCTTCCCCTCCATAGACACCCTCCTCCCTCCTTCCCCTCCATAGACACCCTCCTCCCTCCTTCCCCTCCATAGACACCCTCCTCCCTCCTTCTCCTCCATAGACACGCTCCTCCCTCCTTCTCCTCCATAGACACTCCCCTCCCTCCTTCTCCTCCATAGACAACCCCCTTCCTCCTCCATAGACACCCCTCCTCCTCCATAGACACCCTCCTCCCTCCTCCTCCTCTTTAGAAAACCCCCTCCCTCCCTCCTCCTCCATAGACACTCCCCCCCCTCTTCCATAGATACACCCTTCTCCTCCGTCTTTGCACCTTGTCTTTGTGTACCACTGTGTAACTTGTATATATGTATATACTTGTATCTGGCATGTTCAGCAGTCTTCCCCTCTGGTTTTCAGTCGGGGAGGCTGCATTCACTGCAGTGTATGGAGCCGTGTCTCTACACGCATTCTAAGCAGCAGCAGCAGCATGGAGGACGTACTAGAGCAGCATTATAACACAGCATTGGCTTGCAGCTTAGACTAATAGTTGCCTCCCATATCCATAGACTTATATGGGCAGCATCTAATCTGATTTCTCAGTATTATCACCAATGAGTTTCTTTAAAGGGTGAAGACCATCTACATAGGGATTGTGGGGTTGTAGGGTCAGAAGACGTCACTTACCTCAAACTGCAGGGAGAACTTGTAGTCAGAATCTTTGGCCATTTCCATAATGTAGGAATCAAAGTCGTCCAACTGCACCGGGCTTCAGGAGAGAAGTCACAAGATGGCGTCATTATACATACAAAGTGTCACATCATGGCGTCACTATACATACATACAAAGTGTCACATCTTGGCGTCACTATACATACAAAGTGTCACATCATGGCGTCACTATACATACACTGTGTCACATGTTGGCGCCATTATACATACAATGTCACCAGTGGCGTAGCTATAGGGGTCGCCGGGGTCGCCATGGCGACCGGGCCCCTACGCTAGGGGGGCCCGCACGGCCCCCCCTTGCCACTTGTGACAGTGTCACTTTAAGCATCCCGAGAAGCTGCGGCCGCGCAGCTTCTCGGGATGCACTGATTGCTTTAATGTTCCGCCCGCACAGTGAGCACAGAGAGCGGGCGGAACATTAAAGCGATCAGAATACAGGAGCAGGACCTGTCAGCGTCCTGCTCCTACATTCCCTCCCATAGGCTGCCGGCACTTCATACCAGCAGCCTATGGGAGGCCGGGCCGTGACCTCTCCGGCAGGCGTGATCATGTGACGTCATCACGTCTGCCGGAAGTCCCGTCCCTGCGGCTCGCAAGATGGAGCCCGAAGAGGAGAAGGAGAGCTGCTGCCTGCACAGCGCGGATTAGGTGAGTAGGATGTTTGTTTTTTTAGGGGCACATCTGGGGGCATTATTATTGTATGGGGGCACCTCTGGGGGCATTATTATTGTATGGGGGCACCTCTGGGGGCATTATTAGTTCTTGGGGGCACCTCTGGGGGCATTATTATTGTATGGGGGCACCTCTGGGGGCATTATTAGTTCTTGGGGGCACAGCAGGGAATCCTACATACAGGGGGCACAGCGGGGCATCCCACATTCCTACTCACTTTACTGCACATTACACCAAACAGTGCAGTTACTATGGGAGCCTACAGGAGGGAGGAAGGGAAGGAAGTTGCTAGAAATGTGCGGAGCCTAAATTGTTTGTCTCGCAGGTTCTAAGGGAATGAAACATATCTGGAAGGAATCATCATGGAGGTCTGGGCCGGATGGAGAGGAAAAGGGAAAGTGACGCCTCAGATCAAAGAAGACATCACCCGTGAGTCACTGTATGACGGTTTTCTTATTTTGTAGAACATCATTTAGTAGGGGCGCCCCGAGGTGGAAAAGGTTGGGAAGCACTGCGCTAATCTGTCCCGCTGTGCCCGCTGGCACATGCTGTCATCTGATTGGGCCTCTTACCTAATCAGATGACAGCAAGTACCAGCGCCCCCTCCTCCAGACATCTGCCTTGGCGGCCCAAGCTATGTCCTATGGCCGTATCTTTACCGCGTTGAGCTCCAGCTTGTGCTGCATCTACATTATCTGTACTCAGAGATATCACTGTGTTATCTGTGCTGTTACATAGGACTGCAGGTGACTACTACATTATCTGTACTCAGAGATATCACTGTGTTATCTGTGCTGTTACATAGGACTGCAAGGGACATCTACTACATGATCTGTACCAGGGGCGTAGCTAAAGGCTGATGGGCCCTGGTGCACAATGTTAGCTTGGGGCCCCCCCATCTCCCCCCGATCAGGCAAAGTCCTATCTAACGTTATATCCAATTACTCTAATGTGCCACCATGTTCTAATGCCCTGTCACTGCCTCCACCTCATGTACTGCACTACTGCCCCCTATAGATAATGCCCTGTCACTGCCTCCACCTCATGTACTGCACTACTGCCCCCTATAGATAATGCCCTGTCACTACCTCCACCTCATGTACTGCACTACTGCCCCCTGTAGATAATGGACTGTCACTGCCTCCACCTCATGTACTGCACTACTGCCCCTATAGATAATGCCCTGTCACTGCCTCCACCTCATGTACTGCACTACTGCCCCCTATAGATAATGCCCTGTCACTGCCTCCACCTCATGTACTGCACTACTGCCCCCTATAGATAATGCCCTGTCACTGCCTCCACCTCATGTACTGCACTACTGCCCCCTATAGATAATGCCCTGTCACTGCCTCCACCTCATGTACTGCACTACTGCCCCTATAGATAATGCCCTGTCACTGCCTCCACCTCATGTACTGCACTACTGCCCCCTATAGATAATGCCCTGTCACTGCCTCCACCTCATGTACTGCACTACTGCCCCCTATAGATAATGGACTGTCACTGCCTCCACCTCATGTACTGCACTACTGCCCCCTATAGATAATGGACTGTCACTGCCTCCACCTCATGTACTGCACTACTGCCCCCTATAGATAATGCCCTGTCACTGCCTCCACCTCATGTACTGCACTACTGCCCCCTATAGATAATGCCCTGTCACTGCCTCCACCTCATGTACTGCACTACTGCCCCCTATAGATAATGCCCTGTCACTGCCTCCACCTCATGTACTGCACTACTGCCCCCTATAGATAATGCCCTGTCACTGCCTCCACCTCATGTACTGCACTACTGCCCCCTATAGATAATGGACTGTCACTGCCTCCACCTCATGTACTGCACTACTGCCCCCTATAGATAATGCCCTGTCACTGCCTCCACCTTATGTGCTGCACTACTGCCCCCTATAGATAATGCCCTGTCACTGCCTCCACCTCATGTACTGCACTACTGCCCCCTATAGATAATGGACTGTCACTGCCTCCACCTCATGTACTGCACTACTGCCCCCTATAGATAATGCCCTGTCACTGCCTCCACCTCATGTACTGCACTACTGCCCCCTATAGATAATGCCCTGTCACTGCCTCCACCTCATGTACTGCACTACTGCCCCCTATAAATAATGCCCTGTCACTGCCTCCACCTCATGTACTGCACTACTGCCCCCTATAGATAATGGACTGTACTGTGTCATTATCTAATCATTGTATTCCAATCTTTGACTCTACAGCTGAAAAACTACAACTCTCATCATGAACTGGCAGTTGGATATGATGGGGGTTGTAGTGCTGCAACCTGAAGAGCCACATGCTGCAAAACTACAACTCCCATTATAAACTGTCAGCAGGGCATGATGAAGTTTGAACTTCTGCAACCTGGAGAAGTCACCTGATATCACCTGCAGTCCTATGTAACACCACAGATAACAGTGATATCCCTCTGAGCACAGATAATGTAGATGTCACCTGCAGTCCTATGTAACACCACAGATAACGCAGTGATATCTCTGAGTACAGATCATGTAGTAGATGTCACCCGCAGTCCTATGTAACACCACAGATAACACAGTGATATCTCTGAGTACAGATCAGTGGCATAGCTACAGGGGTCGCAACGGTCGCAGTTGCGACCCGGCCCGCCAGCCAGGGGGGCCCGGCTGGGCCCCCCATGCCACCTTGCTGTGTCCCCGAAGCTGCTTGGCCGCTACCAAGGGGGGGCCCGCGAGGCCCCCCCTTGCCACTGCGCTGCTCCCCTCCCACTCCCTCTTGTGACCGCAAGCAATGTTTTGCCTGCGATCACAAGAGGAGGCTGGGACGGGGCCGGCTGACGTGCGGGGCTGGGAGCATCAGGTAGGCAAAAAGACAGGTCCCGCGAAGCCCCGCCCCCGCCGTGAGAAGCCCCGCCCCCGCCGCGAGAAGCCCGCCAGCGCGTGTGACAAGAAGACTAGAGGAACCATTCAGGTGAGTAAAGATTTTTTTGTTTTAAAGGACATGATGGGGGTGTAGTGGTATGGTGGTGGAACAAGAGGATGATGGGGGTGTAGTGGTATGATGAAGGAACAAGAGGATGATGGGGGTGTAGTGGTATGATGAAGGAACAAGAGGATGATGGGGGTGTAGTGGTATGATGAAGGAACAAGAGGATGATGGGGGGTATAGTGGTATGATGAAGGAACAAGAGGATGATGGGGGGTATAGTGGTATGATGAAGGAACAAGAGGATGATGGGGGGTATAGTCAGGGGCGATCTTGGCATTTCTGGGGCCCCAAGCAAAGTTATGTCTGGGGCCCCCCCCCCCTCGACACGCATTCCAAAACAATAGACCGCTGTGTGTTGCCCCCAGTAGTATATACCCCTTGTGCGCTACCGCCAGTAATATATACTCCTTGTGTGCCACCCCAATAGTATATACCCCTTGTGTCCTGCCCCCAGTAGTATTTACCCCTTGTTTGCTTCCCCCAGTAGTATATAGACCCCTTTGTGTCCCCCCAGTTATATTTAGCCCCCCCCGTGTGCTCCCCCAGAAGTATATAGACCTCCTGTTTGCTGCCCCAGTTTTATATAGACCCCCTGTGTGCTGCCCCGAGTTGTATATACCCCCTGTGTGGTCCCCCACTAGTATATAGACCCCCTGTGTGCTCCCTCAGGGGTATTTAGCCCCCCTGTGTGCTCCCCCACTTGGATATAGACCTCCTGTGTGCTCCCCAACTTGGATATAGACCCCTGTGTGCTCCTCCAGTAGTATATAAACCCCCTGTGTGGTTCCCCCAGCAGTATATAGACCCCTGTGTGCCCCACCAGTATTATATAGACCCCTTGTGTGCTGCCTCAGTACTATACAGACCCCTGTGTGCTCCCCCAGTTATATATAGACCACCTGTGTGCCTCACAAGTAGTATTTACACCCCCTGTATGTTCCCCCAGTAGTATATAGACCCCCTGTGTGCCCCACCAGTAGTATATAGACCCCTGTGCAGTGGCGGAACTACCGCAGTAGCAGCAGTAGCTGCTGCTATGGGGCCCGGCACAACAAGGGGCCCGGCAGCAGGGGCTGCCTGAGTGAGGGAATGGTATTTGTGTAGAAGCCGGGGCATCACAGAAGAGAGAGAGAGGGGGAAATAAAACACGGATGCACCCTCTCTCTCTCTCTCTGTCCCGGTCACTGAGAAGAAGCCCTGACAGGAGACTCCTCTCCTCCTGCAGCAGCTAGAGGCCGCTCTCCTGTCTGGCCTGTCAGCTGCCTGCACGGAGGAGCATGATAACCTCTGACCCCCAGCCCTCTCCTGCCGGACCTCAGGCATGACAGCTCCTTCCCCCTTCGGTAAGTATATACTGTCACCTATAAGGTGTGTGGTTGGGGAGGGGGGATGTTGTATAATGGCTGCTATGTTGCATACGTGTGTGTGGGGGGGGACTACAACTCCCAGTGTGGTCTGTCTACTGTCTGTGCCCCCATCCTCCTCACAGACTAAATGGAGACACAGATTGCACAGACAGATCACACTGGGAGTTGTAGTCCCACACGGTCAATAATATGACAGTGTCAATAATTTGAATTGTCCCATTTTTCCTTGCAGTGCCAGCCAGGATATATACATGCAGTACTATATATATATATATATACACTGTATATATACACACACACACATGCAGTGCCAGCCAGGATATTTACATGCAGTACTATATATATATATATATATATATATATATATACACTGTATATATACACACACACACATGCAGTGCCAGCCAGGATATTTACATGCAGTACTATGTATATATATATATATATATATATATATATATATATATATATATATATACATACTGTATATACATACACACACGCATATACACACACGTGCAGTGCCAGCCAGGATATATACATTATATATATGCAGTACCAGGCTATACACATATATATATATATATATACACACACACACACGTGCAGTGCCAGACAGGATATATACATGCAGTACCAGGCGGGATATATATATATATATATATATATATATATATATATATATATATATACATACACGTGCAGTACCAGTATACATGTGAAGTGCCAGACAGGATATATACTGTATATGCTGTACCGGGCTGGATCTATCTACATATACACACACGTGCAGTGCCAGACAGGATATATAGTGCAGTACCAGGCTGTTATCCAGCATAGTATGGTGCTGTTACCTAGTCACAGTATGGCGGTATTGTTCAGTTCTGTTATGGCGGTATTGTTCTTGTCTGGTATGGTGGTATTATCTAGTCACAGTATGGCGGTATTGGTCAGGTCTGGTATGGTGTTATTATCCAGTCATAGTATGGTGGTATTGGTCAGGCCTGGTGTGGCAGTGTTATCCAGTCACAGAATGGTTGTATTGGTCAGGTCTGGTTTGGTGGTGTTATCCAGTCACAGTATGGTGGTATCAGGTCTGGTATAGTGATGTTATCCAGTCACAGTGTGGCGGTATTGGTCAGGTCTGGTATGGCGGTGTTATCCAGTCACTGTATTGTTGTATTGGTCAGGTCTGGTATGGATGTGTTATACAGTCACAGTATGGCGGTATTGTTCAGGTCTGGTATGGTGGTATTATCCAGTCACAGTATGGCAGTATTGGTCAGGTCTGGTATAGTGGTGTTATCCAGTCACAGTATGGCGGTATTGTTCATTAGGTCTGGTATGGCTGTATATGTTAAATGTGCATTGTCTGAAGCTTTTACCTACCAATCCTATGGCGAGAATTGCTACAGACAATATGCAGATCATTTAATGTGCAAACTTGTTTATATATTTTAAGCATTTAAAAACCATGTAGAAAAAGAAAGATTCAGACAATGTATGTGGCCGAAACCACACGTCCATTTCTTCCCCAGTAGCCGGGAAGTGGGGGGGGGGGCCCCTTGGAAAGTTCGCTATGGGGCCCAGCCATTTCTAGTTACGCCCCTGCCCCTGTGTGCTCCTCCAGTAGTATATAGCCCCCCTGTGTGCTCCCCCACTTGGATATAGCCCCCCTGTGTGCTCTCCAACTTGTATATAAACCCCATTCTGCTGCCCCAAGTAGTATCTAGACCCCCTGTGTGCTGCCCCCAGTAGTATATAGACCCCTCTGTGAAGCCCCAGTAGTCTATAGCCCCCCTGTGTGCTCCCCCTGTTATATAGCCCCCTGTGTGCTCCCCCCATTTATATAGCCCCCCCGATGTGTGCTCCCCCAGTTTAACCGACCCCTGTGTGCTCCCCCTCCCATATAGTATATAACACAATAAAACAAACACTTATACTCACCTGGGTCCAGGCGTCTCCTCTTCTCTTCACTCTTGTGGCCGCAGGAAGGGTTTTCCCTGCGATCACAAGAGGCCGCACTCCCCTTGTCCTGGCGCCGATGCTCCAGTGATGTCACCAGAGCACCGGCACCACAAGGACAAAGCTGCCACTTGTGACCGCAGGGAAAACCCTTCCTGCGGCCACAAGAGTGACTGACAGGAAGGGAGCCAATGTCTCCCGCCCTGTCAGTGCTGCTGCATGTAACTATGAGCGCTCATTACGAGTGCTCATAGTTACAGTTCAGATGGCAGCAGCAAGCGGGGCAGCGGCCCTGTCCAGCGGTCTTGAGCACAAGAGCGGGGCGTGGGGGCCCCCCTGGATGTTGGGGGCCCCAAGCGATCGCTTGGGGTGCTTGGTGCCAAAGACCGCCACTGGGTATAGTGGTATGATGATGATGGAACAAGAGGATGATGGGGGGTATAGTGGTATGATGATGATGGAACAAGAGGATGATGGGGGGTGTAGTGGTATGATGATGAAACAAGAGGATGATGGGGGTGTAGTGGTATGATGATGATGGAACAAGAGGATGATGGGGGGTGTAGTGGTATGATGATGAAACAAGAGGATGATGGGGGGGGTGTAGTGGTATGATGGAACAAGAGGATGATGAGGGGTGTAGTGGTATGATGATGGGGGGTGTAGTGGTATGATGATGAAACAAGAGGATGATGAGGGTGTAGTGGTATGATGATGATGGAACAAGAGGATGATGGGGGTGTAGTAGTATGATGATGAAACAAGAGGATGATGGGGGGTGTAGTGGTATGATGATGGAACAAGAGGATGATGGAGGGTGTAGTGGTATGATGGTGATGGAACAAGAGGATGATGAAGATGTAGTGGTATGGTGATGATGGAACAAGAGGATGATGAGGATGTAGTGGTATGATGATGATGGAACAAGAGGATGATGGGGGGTGTAGTGGTATGATGATGATGGAACAAGAGGATGATGGGGGGTGTAGTGGTATGATGAGGATGGAACAAGAGGATGATGGGGGGTGTAGTGGTATGATGATGATGGAACAAGAGGATGATGGGGGGGTGTAGTGGTATGATGATGAAACAAGAGGATGATGGAGGGTGTAGTGGTATGATGATGATGGAACAAGAGGATGATGGGGGGTGTAGTGGTATGATGATGAAACAAGAGGATGATGGAGGGTGTAGTGGTATGATGAGGATGGAACAAGAGGATGATGGGGGGTGTAGTGGTATGATGATGATGGAACAAGAGGATGATGGGGGGGTGTAGTGGTATGATGATGAAACAAGAGGATGATGGAGGGTGTAGTGGTATGATGATGATGGAACAAGAGGATGATGGGGGGTGTAGTGGTATGATGATGATGGAACAAGAGGATGATGGGGGGTGTAGTGGTATGATGATGATGGAACAAGAGGATGATGGGGGGTGTAGTGGTATGATGATGGAACAAGAGGATGATGGGGGGTGTAGTGGTATGATGATGATGAAACAAGAGGATGATGGGGGTATAGTGGTATGATGATGGAACAAGAGGATGATGAAGGGTGTAGTGGTATGATGATGGAGGGCAGGAGGATGATGGGGGTGTAGTGGTATGATGATGGAGGGCAGGAGGATGAAAGGGGTAGTAGTATGGTGATGAAGGGGCAGGAGGAGGGGACAACATGGGGGGCATCTGTAAGGGGGATAAAATGGGGGGCCATCTATATGGGGGATAACATGGGGGGCATCTATATGGGGGATAACATGGGGGGGCATCTATAAGGGGGAAACATTGGGGGGGGCCATCTATAAGGTGGAATACATGGGGGGTGTATACAATAGGGCATGCACAGAGGGGGATATGTACTATAAGGGGATCACATAGAGTCAGGGCTACCTACTAAATGAGGGTGTAAAGGGGCCAATACAGATGTGCAGTGTGTATAGAGATGAGGATGGTGTCAGTGTGAGGAGCCTAATATGTCTGTCTGGCAGATTCTGTGGATTCGTGGCTCAGACGTTCTCATAATGGCCCAGGGCAGATGGAGAAGAAGATGAAAAGGGAAGAACTCCGATCAGAGAAGACGTCCCCTGTGAGTCACTTGATATAACTGCACTGTAATGTATATGGTGTATAGAGCCTGTGTAGAGCTGGGTCCACCTCTATATGACTGGATGAGGTGATATTGGTCTATGTACAGAGGATTATATTCAGTAGCAGCGGTGGTGTTAGTCAGTATGTGGTGGTATTAGTCAGTAGCAGTGGTGGTGTTAGTCAGTATGTGGTGGTATTAGTCAGTAGCAGCAGTGGTGTTAGTCAGTATGTGGTGGTATTAGTCAGTAGCAGCAGTGGTGTTAGTCAGTATGTGGTGGTATTATTTGTTGTTATCTGGTACTGTGTTTTATTGGATTTAGTATACTGGATTTGGTCAGTAACAATATGGTGGTGATGGTTGTGGTGTGGCAGTAATATTTCCCCTTGTGTACTGGTAATATGGGTCTCAGTAAACAGGATTTGTTTAGTAACAGTATGGCGGTAATATGTACGGTGATAATATTTCCTGTATACTGGTATTATTGGTAATATCAGTCTTGAGATATATATCTACCAATAGCATCGAGAAAGGGGGGGGGGGCCCAAGTTGACCTCTTGCACCAGGGCCCAAGAGACATTAGCTACGCCCCTGGGTGAGCCTGTACATTATATGGAGAGGGGAAGGGGTGAGCCTGTACATTATATGGAGAGGGGGAGGGGTGAGCCTGTACATTATATGGAGAGGGGGAGGGGTGAGCCTGTACATTATATGGAGAGGGGAAGGGGTGAGCCTGTACATTATATGGAGAGGGGAAGGGGTGAGCCTGTACATTATATGGAGAGGGGAAGGGGTGAGCCTGTACATTATATGGAGAGGGGGAGGGGTGAGCCTGTACATTATATGGAGAGGGGGAGGGGTGAGCCTGTACATTATATGGAGAGGGGAAGGGGTGAGCCTGTACATTATATGGAGAGGGGGAGGGGTGAGCCTGTACATTATATGGAGAGGGGGAGGGGTGAGCCTGTACATTATATGGAGAGGGGGAGGGGTAAGCCTGTACATTATATGGAGAAGGGGAGGGGTGAGCCTGTACATTATATGGAGAGGGGGAGGGGTGAGCCTGTACATTATATGGAGAGGGGAAGGGGTGAGCCTGTACATTATATGGAGAGGGGGAGGGGTAAGCCTGTACATTATATGGAGAAGGGGAGGGGTGAGCCTGTACATTATATGGAGAGGGGGAGGGGTGAGCTTGTACATTACATGCGGACAGGCAGGAGGGGGGTTGTCACCTACTTGGTCAGTTTCCGCTTCTTGAATCCATTCTTGCTCCTAAAAAAAAAAAAAAAATACATAATGTGAGAACAGACGGTGACGGAAGAAAAAGGGTCTCTGAGTGCTGCCCCTAATATCTGGGTGCAGACCTCTGGTTACAGTCTCTAGTCATGGTCTCTGGGTTCAGTCACTGGCCACAGTCTCCGGGTCACACACACACACACACACACACACACACACACACACACAAGGGTAAACCCAGAGGCTGCAGGAGCCACACCGGGGGGAAAGGGCCAAACTGGTGGAGGAGCTGTACGGGTGTGGGCTGGGGTGTGGGCTCGGGTGTGGACGCTGTGTGGGCTCGGGTGTGGACGCTGTGTGGGCTCGGCTGTGGACGCTGTGTGGGCTCGGGTGTGGACGCTGTGTGGGCTCGGGTGTGGACGCTGTGTGGGCTCGGCTGTGGACGCTGTGTGGGCTCGGCTGTGGACGCTGTGTGGGCTCGGCTGTGGACGCTGTGTGGGCTCGGCTGTGGACGCTGTGTGGGCTCGGCTGTGGACGCTGTGTGGGCTCGGCTGTGGACGCTGTGTGGGCTCGGGTGTGGACGCTGTGTGGGCTCGGGTGTGGACGCTGTGTGGGCTCGGGTGTGGACGCTGTGTGGGCTCGGGTGTGGACGCTGTGTGGGCTCGGGTGTGGACGCTGTGTGGGCTCGGGTGTGGACGCTGTGTGGGCTCGGGTGTGGACGCTGTGTGGGCTCGGGTGTGGACGCTGTGTGGGCTCGGGTGTGGACGCTGTGTGGGCTCGGGTGTGGACGCTGTGTGGGCTCGGGTGTGGACGCTGTGTGGGCTCGGGTGTGGACGCTGTGTGGGCTCGGGTGTGGACGCTGTGTGGGCTCGGGTGTGGACGCTGTGTGGGCTCGGGTGTGGAAGCTGTGTGGGCTCGGGTGTGGACGCTGTGTGGGCTCGGGTGTGGACGCTGTGTGGGCTCGGGTGTGGACACTGTGTGGGCTCGGGTGTGGACGCTGTGTGGGCTCGGGTGTGGACGCTGTGTGGGCTCGGGTGTGGACGATGTGTGGGCGTGGGTGTGGACGCTGTGTGGGCTCGGGTGTGGACGCTGTGTGGGCTCGGGTGTGGACGCTGTGTGGGCTCGGGTGTGGACGCTGTGTGGGCTCGGGTGTGGACGCTGTGTGGGCTCGGGTGTGGGCTCGGGTGTGGACGATGTGTGGGCTCGGGTGTGGACGATGTGTGGGCTCGGGTGTGGACGATGTGTGGGCTCGGGTGTGGACGCTGTGTGGGCTCGGGTGTGGACGATGTGTGGGCTCGGGTGTGGACGCTGTGTGGGCTCGGGTGTGGACACTGTGTGGGCTCGGGTGTGGACGCTGTGTGGGCTCGGGTGTGGACGCTGTGTGGGCTCGGGTGTGGACGCTGTGTGGGCTCGGGTGTGGGCTCGGGTGTGGACGATGTGTGGGCTCGGGTGTGGACGATGTGTGGGCTCGGGTGTGGACGATGTGTGGGCGTGGGTGTGGACGATGTGTGGGCGTGGGTGTGGACGCTGTGTGGGCTCGGGTGTGGACGCTGTGTGGGCTGGGGTGTGGGCTCGGGTGTGGACGATGTGTGGGCTCGGGTGTGGACGATGTGTGGGCGTGGGTGTGGACGCTGTGTGGGCTCGGGTGTGGACGCTGTGTGGGCTCGGGTGTGGACGATGTGTGCGCTCGGGTGTGGACGATGTGTGGGCGTGGGTGTGGACGCTGTGTGGGCGTGGGTGTGGACGCTGTGTGGGCTCGGGTGTGGACGCTGTGTGGGCTCGGGTGTGGACGCTGTGTGGGCTCGGGTGTGGACGCTGTGTGGGCTCGGGTGTGGACGCTGTGTGGGCTCTGGTGTGGACGCTGTGTGGGCTCGGGTGTGGACGCTGTGTGGGCTCGGGTGTGGACGCTGTGTGGGCTCGGGTGTGGACGCTGTGTGGGCTCGGGTGTGGAAGCTGTGTGGGCTCGGGTGTGGACGCTGTGTGGGCTCGGGTGTGGACGCTGTGTGGGCTCGGGTGTGGACACTGTGTGGGCTCGGGTGTGGACGCTGTGTGGGCTCGGGTGTGGACGCTGTGTGGGCTCGGGTGTGGACGCTGTGTGGGCTCGGGTGTGGACGCTGTGTGGGCTCGGGTGTGGACGCTGTGTGGGCTCGGGTGTGGACGCTGTGTGGGCTCGGGTGTGGACGCTGTGTGGGCTCGGGTGTGGACGCTGTGTGGGCTCGGGTGTGGGCTCGGGTGTGGACGATGTGTGGGCTCGGGTGTGGACGATGTGTGGGCTCGGGTGTGGACGATGTGTGGGCTCGGGTGTGGACGCTGTGTGGGCTCGGGTGTGGACGATGTGTGGGCTCGGGTGTGGACGCTGTGTGGGCTCGGGTGTGGACACTGTGTGGGCTCGGGTGTGGACGCTGTGTGGGCTCGGGTGTGGACGCTGTGTGGGCTCGGGTGTGGACGCTGTGTGGGCTCGGGTGTGGACGATGTGTGGGCTCGGGTGTGGACGATGTGTGGGCTCGGGTGTGGACGATGTGTGGGCGTGGGTGTGGACGATGTGTGGGCGTGGGTGTGGACGCTGTGTGGGCTCGGGTGTGGACGCTGTGTGGGCTGGGGTGTGGGCTCGGGTGTGGACGATGTGTGGGCTCGGGTGTGGACGATGTGTGGGCGTGGGTGTGGACGCTGTGTGGGCTCGGGTGTGGACGCTGTGTGGGCTCGGGTGTGGACGATGTGTGCGCTCGGGTGTGGACGATGTGTGGGCGTGGGTGTGGACGCTGTGTGGGCGTGGGTGTGGACGCTGTGTGGGCTCGGGTGTGGACGCTGTGTGGGCTCGGGTGTGGACGCTGTGTGGGCTCGGGTGTGGACGCTGTGTGGGCTCGGGTGTGGACGCTGTGTGGGCTCTGGTGTGGACGCTGTGTGGGCTCGGGTGTGGACGCTGTGTGGGCTCGGGTGTGGACGCTGTGTGGGCTCGGGTGTGGACGCTGTGTGGGACTGAGCAATAAATAGACACAGAATGAAGCAGCATCAGCCTGTCCACAGACTGAGAGGGGTTGTGACAAATAATGGAGGAGATACGACACTACGGGGCGAGCGTGGAGGGACACACACACTGACCTAACTGGGCACTGCTGCTCCAGACAAACTCTGCTACCTCTCTGGTAAAAGATTCTGGTAACGCTAAAAAACAAAGCAAAAATTCTCTTCAGACACATTGACTAAAAACTGCACAACAAGAAGGGGACGTACATTCAGAGAGAACTCACCGGGACTCACAAAGAATTAACGGGGACGCACACTTACGGGGAACTCACCAGGACTCACACTCACCAGGACTCACACTCACAAAGAATTAACGGGGACGCACACTCACAAAGAATTAACGGGGACGCACACTTACGGGGAACTCACCAGGACTCACACTCACCAGGACTCACACTCACAAAGAATTAACGGGGACGCACACTCACCGAGACGCACAGTCACCGGGACGCACAGTCACCGGGGCGCACACTCACCGGGGCGCACACTCACCGGGGCGCACACTGCACTTAGCAGGAACACAAGGATGAAGGGTCTCTTAAGAATACTGTATTGTTATTTATAGCTATTTTTCCCAGGGTCACACCAGGTTCTCGCCCTCCTTGGATCCATCACAATTGTCTATCACACTTGGCACAGATATTGTCTTTGAGTTCCTGGTTTTTACAGCAGATTGATATATATATCCCAGGGCCTTTTAGGAATACGGCTTTTTTTTTCCTTTTACCTCCAAGAATTTTTAGAGGGTCCCCACAAGGCTCTCTCTCCCAGTATAAGGAGGGTCACCACCAGGCTCTCTCCCAGTATAAGGAGGGTCACCACCAGGCTCTCTCCCAGTATAAGGAGGGGCACCACCAGGCTCTCTCCCAGTATAAGGAGGGTCACCACCAGGCTCTCTCCCAGTATAAGGAGGGGCACCACCAGGCTCTCTCCCAGTATAAGGAGGGTCACCACCAGGCGCTCTCTCCCAGTATAAGGAGGGTCACCACCAGGCTCTCCCCCAGTATAAGGAGGGTCACCACCAGTCTCTCCCCCAGTATAAGGAGGGTCACCACCAGGCTCTCTCCCCCAGTATAAGGAGGGTCACCACCAGGCTCTCTCTCCCAGTATAAGAAGGGTCACCACAAGGCTCTCTCCCCCAGTATAAGGAGGGTCACCACCAGGCTCTCTCCCCCAGTATAAGGAGGGTCACCACCAGGCTCTCCCCCAGTATAAGGAGGGTCACCACCAGGCTCTCTCTCCCAGTATAAGGAGGGTCACCACAAGGCTCTCTCCCCCAGTATAAGGAGGGTCCCCACAAGGCTCCCTCTCCCAGTATAAGGAGGGTCACCACCAGGCTCTCCCCCAGTATAAGGAGGGTCACCACCAGGCTCTCTCCCCCAGTATAAGGAGGGTCACCACCAGGCTCTCTCCCAGTATAAGGAGGGTCCCCACAAGGCTCTCTCTCCCAGTATAAGGAGGGTCCCCACAAGGCTCTCTCCCAGTATAAGGAGGGTCACCACCAGGCTCTCTCCCAGTATAAGGAGGGTCACCACAAGGCTCTCCCCCCAGTATAAGGAGGGTCACCACCAGGCTCTCTCTCCCAGTATAAGGAGGGTCACCACCAGGCTCTCCCCCAGTATAAGGAGGGTCACCACCAGGCTCTCTCTCCCAGTATAAGGAGGGTCACCACCAGGCTCTCTCCCAGTATAAGGAGGGTCACCACCAGGCTCTCTCCCCCAGTATAAGGAGGGTCACCACCAGGCTCTCCCCCAGTATAAGGAGGGTCACCACCAGGCTCTCTCTCCCAGTATAAGGAGGGTCACCACCAGGCTCTCCCCCAGTATAAGGAGGGTCACCACCAGGCTCTCCCCCAGTATAAGGAGGGTCACCACCAGGCTCTCTCCCAGTATAAGGAGGGTCCCCACAAGGCTCTCTCCCCCAGTATAAGGAGGGTCACCACCAGGCTCTCCCCCAGTATAAGGAGGGTCACCACCAGGCTCTCTCCCAGTATAAGGAGGGTCACCACCAGGCTCTCCCCCAGTATAAGGAGGGTCACCACCAGGCTCTCTCCCCCAGTATAAGGAGGGTCACCACCAGGCTCTCCCCCCCAGTATAAGGAGGGTCACCATCAGGCTCTCTCCCCCAGTATAAGGAGGGTCACCACCAGGCTCTCTCTCCCAGTATAAGGAGGGTCACCACCAGGCTCTCCCCCCCAGTATAAGGAGGGTCACCACCAGGCTCTCTCCCCCAGTATAAGGAGGGTCACCACCAGGCGCTCTCTCCCAGTATAAGGAGGGTCACCACCAGGCTCTCTCCCAGTATAAGGAGGGTCACCACCAGGCTCTCTCCCAGTATAAGGAGGGTCACCACCAGGCTCTCCCCCCAGTATAAGGAGGGTCACCACCAGGCTCTCTCTCCCAGTATAAGGAGGGTCCCCACCAGGCTCTCCCCCAGTATAAGGAGGGTCACCACCAGGCTCTCCCCCCCAGTATAAGGAGGGTCACCACCAGGCTCTCTCCCAGTATAAGGAGGGTCCCCACAAGGCTCTCTCTCCCAGTATAAGGAGGGTCACCACCAGGCTCTCCCCCAGTATAAGGAGGGCCCCCACAAGGCTCTCTCTCCCAGTATAAGAAGGGTCCCCACCAGGCTCTCCCCCAGTATAAGGAGGGTCACCACAAGGCTCTCTCTCCCAGTATAAGGAGGGTCACCACCAGGCTCTCTCTCCCAGTATAAGGAGGGTCACCACCAGGCTCTCTCCCAGTATAAGGAGGGTCCCCACCAGGCTCTCCCCCAGTATAAGGAGGGTCACCACCAGGCTCTCTCCCAGTATAAGGAGGGTCCCCACCAGGCTCTCTCTCCCAGTATAAGGAGGGTCCCCACAAGGCTCTCTCTCCCAGTATAAGGAGGGTCCCCACAAGGCTCTCCCCCAGTATAAGGAGGGTCACCACCAGGCTCTCCCCCAGTATAAGGAGGGTCACCACCAGGCTCTCCCCCAGTATAAAGTAGGTCCCCACCAGGCTCTCTCCCGGTATAAAGTAGGTCCCCACCAGGCTCTCCCCCCCAGTATAAGGAGGGTCACCACCAGGCTCTCCCCCAGTGTAGCTATACCTACACCTGTACCCACACCTATACCGTATAGGTGTGGGTACAGGTGGAGGTATAGCTGCAGGCACAGGTGGAGGAATATGTGTGGGTATAGGTGAAGGTATAGGTGGAGGTAAAGGTGTGGGTACAGGTGGAGGTATAGCTACAGGAACAGGTGGAGGTATAGGTGTGGATACAGGTGTAGGTATAGCTACAGGAAAAGGTGTAGGTATACCTACAAGCACAGGTGGAAGTGTAGCTGTAGGCACAGGTGTAGGTATAGGTGTGTGTACAGGTGGCGGTATAGCTGAAGGCACAGGTGGAGGTGTGGACACAGGTGTGGTTACAGGTAGAGGTATAAGTGTGGTAACAGGTAAAGGTATTGATACAGGCACAGGTGGAGGTATATGTGTGGGTACAGGTGGAGGTATAGCTACAGGCACAGGTGGAGGTATAACTACAGGAACAGGTGGAGGTATAACTACAGGCACAGGTGGAGGTATAAGTGTGGATACAGGTGTAGGTATAGCTACATGCACAGGTGGAGGTATAGGTGTGGGTACAGGTGGAGGTATAGCTACAGGCACAGGTGGAGGTATATGTGTGGGTATAGGTGAAGGTATAGGTGTGGATAAAGTTGGAGCCATAGGTGTGGGTACAGGTTTAGGTATACCTACAAGCACAGGTGGAAGTGTAGCTGTAGGCACAGGTGTAGGTATAGCTACAGGAACAGGTGGAGGTACAGGTGTGGGTATAGGTGTGGATACAGGTGTAGGTATAGCTACAAGAACAGGTGGAGGTATACCTATAAGCACAGGTGGAAGTGTAGCTGTAGGCACAGGTGTAGGTGTGGGTACAGGTGGCGGTATAGCTGAAGGCACAGGTGGAGCTGTGGACACAGGTGTGGGTACAGGTGGAGGTATAAGTGTGGGAACAGGTGAAGGTATTGATACAAGCACAGGTGGAGGTATAACCACAGATTGAGGTACAGGTGTGGGTACAGGTGGAGGTATAAAAACAGGCAAAGGTGGAGGTATAGATGTGGGTACAGGTGGAAGTATAACTACAGGCACAGGTGGAGGTATAACTACAGGCACAGGTGGAGGTATAGCTACAGGCACTGGTGGAGGTATAGGTACAGGTGGAAGTATAACTACAGGCACAGATGGAGGTATAGATACAGGTGGAGGTATACCTACAGGCACAGGTGGAGGTATAGCTACAGGTGGAGGTATAGGTGTGGGTACAGGTGGAGGTATAACTACAGGTACAGGCATAGGTGGTGGTATGGGTGTGGGTACAGGTGGAGGTATAACTACAGGAACAGGTGGAGGTATAACTACAGGCACAGGTGTAGGTATAGGTGTGGATACAGGTGTAGGTATAGCTACAGGAAAAGGTGTAGGTATACCTACAAGCCCAGGTGGAAGTGTAGCTGTAGGCACAGGTGTAGGTATAGGTGTGGGTACAGGTGGCGGTATAGCTGAAGGCACAGGTGGAGGTGTGGACACAGGTGTGGTTACAGGTAGAGGTATAAGTGTGGGAACAGGTGAAGGTATTAATACAGGCACAGGTGGAGGTATAACCACAGACGGAGGTTCAGGTGTGGGTACAGGTGGAGGTATAGCTACAGGCACAGGTGGAGGTATATGTGTGGGTACAGGTGGAGGTATAGCTACAGGCACAGGTGGAGGTATATGTGTGGGTACAGGTGGAGGTATAGCTACAGGCACAGGTGGAGGTATAACTACAGGAACAGGTGGAGGTATAACTACAGGCACAGGTGGAGGTATAAGTGTGGATACAGGTGTAGGTATAGCTACATGCACAGGTGGAGGTATAGGTGTGGGCACAGGTGGAGGTATAGCTACAGACACAGGTGGAGGTATATGTGTGGGTATAGGTGAAGGTATAGGTGTGGATAAAGATGGAGCCATAGGTGTGGGTACAGGTTTAGGTATACGTACAAGCACAGGTGGAAGTGTAGCTGTAGGCACAGGTGTAGGTATAGCTACAGGAACAGGTGGAGGTACAGGTGTGGGTATAGGTGTGGATACAGGTGTAGGTATAGCTACAGGAACAGGTAAAGGTATACCTATAAGCACAGGTGGAAGTGTAGCTGTAGGCACAGGTGTAGGTGTGGGTACAGGTGGCGGTATAGCTGAAGGCACAGGTGGAGGTGTGGACACAGGTGTGGGTATAAGTGTGCGAACAGGTGAAGGTATTGATACAAGCACAGGTGGAGGTATAACCACAGATTGAGGTACAGGTGTGGGTACAGGTGGAGGTATAACAACAGGCAAAGGTGGAGGCATAGATGTGGGTACAGGTGGAGGTATAACTACAGGAACAGGTGGAGGTATAGCTACAGGCACAGGTGGAGGTATAGGTACAGGTGGAGGTATAGCTACAGGCACTGGTGGAGGTATAACTACAGGCACAGGTGGAGGTATAGCTACAGGCACAGGTGGAGGTATAACTACAGGCACAGGTGGAGGTATAGCTACAGGCACAGGTGGAGGTATAGCTACAGGTGGAGGTATAGGTACAGGTGGAGGTATAACTACAGGCACAGGTGGAGGTATAACTACAGGCACAGGTGGAGGTATAGCTACAGGCACAGGTGGAGGTATAGCTACAGGCACAAGTGGAGGTATAACTACAGGCACAGGTGGAGGTATAACTACAGGCACAGGTAGAGGTATAACTACAGGCACAGGTGGAGGTATAGGTACAGGTGGAAGTATAACTACAGGCACAGGTGGAGGTATAGATACAGGTGGAGGTATACCTACAGGCACAGGTAGAGGTATACCTACAGGCACAGGTGGAGGTATAGCTACAGGCACAGGTGGAGGTATAACTACAGGCACAGGTGGAGGTATAACTACAGGCACAGGTGGAGGTATAGCTACAGGCACAGGTGGAGGTATAGGTACAGGTGGAGGTATAGCTACAGGCACTGGTGGAGGTATAGCTACAGGCACAGGTGGAGGTATAGGTACAGGTGGAGGTATAGCTACAGGCACTGGTGGAGGTATAGGTACAGGTGGAAGTATAACTACAGGCACAGGTGGAGGTATAGATACAGGTGGAGGTATACCTACAGGCACAGGTGGAGGTATAGCTACAGGCACAGGTGGAGGTATAACTACAGGCACAGGTAGAGGTATAACTACAGGCACAGGTGGAGGTATAGATACAGGTGGAGGTATACCTACAGGCACAGGTGGAGGTATAGCTACAGGCACAGGTGGAGGTATAACTACAGGCACAGGTGGAGGTATAGCTACAGGCACAGGTGGAGGTATAGGTACAGGTGGAGGTATAGGTACAGGTGGAGGTATAACTACAGGCACAGGTGGAGGTATAACTACAGGCACAGGTGGAGGTATAGCTACAGGCACAGGTGGAGGTATAGCTACAGGCACAGGTGGAGGTATAACTACAGGCACAGGTGGAGGTATACCTACAGGCACAGGTAGAGGTATACCTACAGGCACAGGTGGAGGTATAGCTACAGGCACAGGTGGAGGTATAACTACAGGCACAGGTGGAGGTATAGCTACAGGCACAGGTGGAGGTATAGGTACAGGTGGAGGTATAGCTACAGGCACTGGTGGAGGTATAGCTACAGGCACAGGTGGAGGTATAGGTACAGGTGGAGGTATAGCTACAGGCACTGGTGGAGGTATAGGTACAGGTGGAAGTATAACTACAGGCACAGGTGGAGGTATAGATACAGGTGGAGGTATAACTACAGGCACAGGTGGAGGTATAACTACAGGCACAGGTAGAGGTATAACTACAGGCACAGGTGGAGGTATAGCTACAGGCACAGGTGGAGGTATAACTACAGGCACAGGTAGAGGTATAACTACAGGCACAGGTGGAGGTATAGGTACACGTGGAAGTATAACTACAGGCACAGGTGGAGGTATAGATACAGGTGGAGGTATACCTACAGGCACAGGTAGAGGTATACCTACAGGCACAGGTGGAGGTATAGCTACAGGCACAGGTGGAGGTATAACTACAGGCACAGGTGGAGGTATAGCTACAGGCACAGGTGGAGGTATAGGTACAGGTGGAGGTATAGCTACAGGCACTGGTGGAGGTATAGCTACAGGCACAGGTGGAGGTATAGGTACAGGTGGAGGTATAGCTACAGGCACTGGTGGAGGTATAGGTACAGGTGGAAGTATAACTACAGGCACAGGTGGAGGTATAGATACAGGTGGAGGTATACCTACAGGCACAGGTGGAGGTATAGCTACAGGTGGAGGTATAGGTGTGGGTACAGGTGGAGGTATAACTACAGGCACAGGTAGAGGTATAACTACAGGCACAGGTGGAGGTATAGCTACAGGCACAGGTGGAGGTATAACTACAGGCACAGGTGGAGGTATAGGTACTGGTGGAGGTATAGCTACAGGCACTGGTGGAGGTATAGGTACAGGTGGAAGTATAACTACAGGCACAGGTGGAGGTATAGATACAGGTGGAGGTATAGCTACAGGTGGAGGTATAGGTGTGGGTACAGGTGGAGGTATAACTACAGGTACAGGCATAGGTGGTGGTATGGGTGTGGGTACAGGTAGAGGTATAACTACAGGTACAGGTGAGGTATATGTCACAGATGTGTTTGTTAATGTAGTTTTCTTCCTTGGTTTGTTGCTTGGTATATTTATTTATCGACCTCTAGAATCCAGAGCTGGGACCTTCTTCCCTTTCCGCAGGGGGTGACTTTAGCTAGTGATCTGCCCCTGCCCTGCTGACACCACAGGAAACTGGGGAAGGGGAGAATAAAAATCTGGTGGGGCGGATGTAGATGTGGCATGAGGAGAGTAAGCTGCGGAGCTCTTCTCACCATGTTGCTGTGTATCTGATATGTGAAGCCTCCATTACATTGGAATAAAGGACTTTATTAGAGAGAAGACTAACTGCTCAGTGCCCGTCTGTATTGGTCACTAGTCGCTTTTGTGACAGACGTGGTGGCAGCGGTGGGATTGTTGCACTGAGCAGTATGCAGAGACAAGAGCTGGAACAGCCTGATATGGACCCCACTGAGGGATTATTTCACAGGCGGATGAGACTGATTGGAGGAGAGCTGAGCCCCAGTGACAAGATGGAGCTGATGAAACTATGAAGAAGCGTCCTGGAGAGAGAGGAGACCGTGGTGCCAGGACATCACTGGAGAATAAAAGCAGAGTGCAGTGCCAGGACGTCACTGGAGAATAAGAGAGCAGAGCGCAGTGCCAGGACATCACTGGAGAATAAGAGCAGAGTGCAGTGCCAGGACATCACTGGAGAATAGGAGCAGAGCGCAGTGCCAGGACATCACTGGAGAATAAGAGCAGAGCGCAGTGCCAGGAGAACACTGGAGAATAAGAGAGCAGAGCGCAGTGCCAGGACATCACTGGAGAATAAGAGAGCAGAGCGCAGTGCCAGGAGAACACTGGAGGATAAGAGAGCAGAGCGCAGTGCCAGGACATCACTGGAGAATAAGAGAGCAGAGCGCAGTGCCAGGAGAACACTGGAGAATAAGAGAGCAGAGCGCAGTGCCAGGACATCACTGGAGAATAAGAGAGCAGAGCGCAGTGCCAGAACATCACTGGAGAATAAGAGAGCAGAGCGCAGTGCCAGGAGAACACTGGAGAATAAGAGAGCAGAGCGCAGTGCCAGGACATCACTGGAGAATAAGAGAGCAGAGCGCAGTGCCAGGAGAACACTGGAGGATAAGAGAGCAGAGCGCAGTGCCAGGACATCACTGGAGAATAAGAGAGCAGAGCGCAGTGCCAGGAGAACACTGGAGAATAAGAGAGCAGAGCGCAGTGCCAGGAGAACACTGGAGAATAAGAGAGCAGAGCGCAGTGCCAGAACATCACTGGAGAATAAGAGAGCAGAGCGCAGTGCCAGGAGAACACTGGAGAATAAGAGAGCAGAGCGCAGTGCCAGGACATCACTGGAGGATGAGAGAGCAGAGCGCAGTGCCAGGAGAACACTGGAGGATAAGAGAGTAGAGTGAGCGCAGTGCCAGGACATCACTGGAGGTGAGAGAGCAGAGCGCAGTGCCAGGACATCACTGGAGAATAAGAGCAGAGCGCAGTGCCAGGACATCACTGGATAATGAGAGAGCAGAGCACAGTGCCAGGACATCACTGGAGAATAAGAGAGCAGAGCACAGTGCCAGGACATCACTGGAGAATAAGAGAGCAGAGCGCAGTGCCAGGAGAACACTGGAGGATAAGAGAGTAGAGTGAGCGCAGTGCCAGGACATCACTGGAGAATAAGAGAGCAGAGCGCAGTGCCAGGACATCACTGGATGATAAGAGAGCAGAGCGGAGTGCCAGGAGAACACTGGAGGATAAGAGAGTAGAGTGAGCGCAATGCCAGGACATCAATGGAGGATAAGAGAGCAGAGCGCAGTGCCAGGACATCACTGGAGGAGGAAAGACAAGAGCGCAGTGCCAGGACATCACTGGAGGAGAAGAGAGCAGAGCGCAGTGCCAGGACATCACTGGAGGATAAGAGAGCAGAGTGCAATGCCAGGACATCACTGGAGGATAAGAGGGCAGAGCGCAGTGCCAGGAGAACACTGGAGGATAAGAGAGTAGAGTGAGCGCAGTGCCAGGAGAACACTGGAGGATAAGAGAGTAGAGTGAGTGCAGTGCCAGGACATCACTGGATAATGAGAGAGCAGAGCGTGGTGCCAGGACATAACTGGAGAATAAGAGAGCAGAGCGCAGTGCCAGGAGAACACTGGAGGATAAGAGAGTAGAGTGAGCGCAGTGCCAGGACATCACTGGAGAATAAGAGAGCAGAGCGCAGTGCCAGGACATCACTGGAGGATAAGAGAGCAGAGCACAGTGCCAGGACATCACTGGAGAATAAGAGAGCAGAGCGCAGTGCCAGGACATCACTGGAGGATGAGAGAGCAGAGCGCAGTGCCAGGACATCACTGGAGGAGGAAAGAGCAGAGCGCAGTGCCAGGACATCACTGGAGGGGGAGAGAGCAGAGCGCAGTGCCAGGACATCACTAGAGGATGAGAGAGCAGAGCGCAGTGCCAGGACATCACTGTAGGTGAGAGAGCAGAGCGCAGTGCCAGGACCTCACTGGAGGAGGATGAGAGAGCAGAGCGCAGTGCCAGGACATCACTAGAGGATGAGAGAGCAGAGCGCAGTGCCAGGACATCACTAGAGGATGAGAGAGCAGAGCGCAGTGCCAGGACATCACTAGAGGATGAGAGAGCAGAGCGCAGTGCCAGGACATCACTAGAGGATGTAAGAGCAGAGCGCAGTGCCAGGACATCACTAGAGGAGGATGAGAGAGCAGAGCGCGGTGCCAGGACATCACTGGAGGAGGATAAGAGAGCAGAGCGCGGTGCCAGGACATCACTGGACGAGGATGAGAGAGCAGAGTGCGGCGCCAGGACATCACTGGAGGATAAGAGAGCAGAGCGCAGTGCCAGGACATCACTAGAGGATGAGAGAGCAGAGCGCAGTGCCAGGACATCACTGGAGGAGGAGAGAGCAGAGCGCAGTGCCAGGACATCACAGGAGGGGGAGAGAGCAGAGCGCAGTGCCAGGACATCACTGGAGGATAAGAGAGCAGAGCCCAGTGGCAGGACATCAATGGAGGATAAGAGAGCAGAGCGCAGTGCCAGAACATCACTGGAGGATAAGAGAGCAGAGCCCAGTGGCAGGACATCACTGGATGATAAGAGAGCAGAGCGCAGTGCCAGGACATCACTGGAGGATAAGAGAGCAGAGCGCAGTGCCAGGACATCACTGGAGGATCAGAGAGCAGAGCGCAGTGCCAGGATACCACTGGAGGATAAGAGAGCAGAGCCCAGTGGCAGGACATCACTGGAGGATGAGAGAGCAGAGCGCAGTGCCAGGATATCACTGGAGGATAAAAGAGCAGAGCGCAGTGCCAGGAGAACACTGGAGGATAAGAGAGCAGAGCGCAGTGCCAGGACATCACTAGAGGATAAGAGAGCAGAGCGCAGTGCCAGGACATCACATGAGGAGAGAGCAGAGCGCAGTGCCAGGCCATCACTGGAGGATGAGAGAGCAGAGCGCAGTGCCAGGAGAACACTGGAGGATAAGAGAGCAGAGCGCAGTGCCAAGACATCACTGGAGGATCAGAGAGCAGAGCGCAGTGCCAGGATACCACTGGAGAAGGAGAGAGCAGAGCGCAGTGCCAGGACATCAGTGGAGGATGAGAGAGCAGAGCGCAGTGCCAGGACATCAGTGGAGGATGAGAGAGCAGAGCGCAGTGCCAGGACATCACTGGAGGATGAGAGAGCAGAGCGCAGTGCCAGGATATCACTGGAGGATGAGAGAGCAGAGCGCAGTGCCAGGACATCACTGGAGGATGAGAGAGCAGAGCGCAGTGCCAGGACATCAGTGGAGGATAAGAGAGCAGAGCGCAGTGCCAGGATATCACTAGAGGATGAGACAGCAGAGCGCAGTGACAGGATATCACTGGAGGATGAGAGAGCAGAGCGCAGTGCCAGGACATCACTGGAGGATGAGAGAGCAGAGCGCAGTGCCAGGACATCAGTGGAGGATGAGAGAGCAGAGCGCAGTGCCAGGCCATCACTGGAGGATGAGAGAGCAGAGCGCAGTCCCAGGACATCACTGGAGGATCAGAGAGCAGAGCGCAGTGCCAGGACATCACTGGAGGATGAGAGAGCAGAGCGCAGTGCCAGGATACCACTGGAGGATGAGAGAGCAGAGCGCAGTGCCAGGATATCACTGGAGGATGAGAGTTCAGAGCGCAGTGCCAGGATATCACTGGAGGATGAGAGAGCAGAGCGCAGTCCCAGGAAATCACTGGAGGATCAGAGAGCAGAGCACAGTGCCAGGACATCAGTGGAGGATCAGAGAGCAGAGCGCAGTGCCAGGACATCACTGGAGGATCAGAGAGCAGAGCGCAGTGCCAGGACATCACTGGAGGATGAGAGAGCAGAGCGCAGTGCCAGGATACCACTGGAGGATGAGAGAGCAGAGCGCAGTGCCAGGACATCACTGGAGGATGAGAGAGCAGAGCGCAGTGCCAGGATACCACTGGAGGATGAGAGAGCAGAGCGCAGTGCCAGGACATCACTGGAGGATGAGAGAGCAGAGCGCAGTGCCAGGACATCAGTGGAGGATGAGAGAGCAGAGCGCAGTGCCAGGATACCACTGGAGGATGAGAGAGCAGAGCGCAGTGCCAGGAAATCACTGGAGGATCAGAGAGCAGAGCACAGTGCCAGGACATCAGTGGAGGATCAGAGAGCAGAGCGCAGTGCCAGGACATCACTGGAGGATCAGAAAGCAGAGCGCAGTGCCAGGACATCACTGGAGGATGAGAGAGCAGAGCGCAGTGCCAGGATATCACTGGAGGATGAGAGAGCAGAGCGCAGTGCCAGGATATCACTGGAGGATCAGAGAGCAGAGCGCAGTGCCAGGATATCACTGGAGGATCAGAGAGCAGAGCGCAGTGTCAGGATATCACTGGAGGATGAGAGAGCAGAGCGCAGTGCCAGGATACCACTGGAGGATGAGAGAGCAGAGCGCAGTGCCAGGACATCACTGGAGGATCAGAGAGCAGAGCGCAGTCCCAGGATATCACTGGAGGATCAGAGAGCAGAGCGCAGTGCCAGGACATCACTGGAGGATGAGAGAGCAGAGCGCAGTGCCAGGACATCACTGGAGGATCAGAGAGCAGAGCGCAGTGCCAGGCCATCACATGAGGAGAGAGCAGAGCGCAGTGCCAGGATATCACTGGAGGATCAGAGAGCAGAGCGCAGTGCCAGGATATCACTGGAGGATGAGAGAGCAGAGCGCAGTGCCAGGATATCACTGGAGGATCAGAGAGCAGAGCGCAGTGCCAGGCCATCACATGAGGAGAGAGCAGAGCGCAGTGCCAGGATATCACTGGAGGATGAAAGAGCAGAGCGCAGTCCCAGGACATCACTGGAGGAGGAGAGAGCAGAGCGCAGTCCCAGGACATCACTGGAGGATCAGGATATCACTGGAGGATCAGAGAGCAGAGCGCAGTCCCAGGACATCACTGGAGGAGGAGAGAGCAGAGCGCAGTCCCAGGACATCACTGGAGGATGAAAGAGCAGAGCGCAGTCCCAGGACATCACTGGAGGATCAGGATATCACTGGAGGATCAGAGAGCAGAGCGCAGTCCCAGGACATCACTGGAGGAGGAGAGAGCAGAGCGCAGTCCCAGGACATCACTGGAGGTACTCGCCGCCAGGACCTGCATTTCTCACCTTTCAGGAGGATAATTGCAGATAAGGACTGGACATGTTTACAGGAAAAGCAAATTCTACATTCAGAGCTCTTTCAGAAGAACAGCGCCAGGACTATGATGAAGTGGAGCAGGCTTTGTTATCCCATTACACCATCACACCTGAGTATTATAGGCAGAACTTCGGGGGTATGTTTTTTTGTTTTTTTTTTGTAAATCTGAATTTTCTTAGAATTTTTTAATATACAAAGAAAAGTGACAAACAGGAAAAGCCCCAGAAAGAAATATATAGCATATATAAAGAATAACAAAGTCAAGATGCTCCGTACCATAAGCTAGAAGTCAGGGAAATAATGTCTGTACACCTTTAGTTCATAAGATACAGAGGGCCAAGGCAGGTAAAAATGGAGAAAATTATATGGCAGGCGTCTAGAGGCCAATGAAGCGCAGCCTACAAATCCCAGGTGGCAGCAAAGGATATATATGCGCGTGCAGAAATAACTATGAACCCATTGTATCCAGCATAATACAAAGAAATACGTGAGCGGAGGCAATTTCAGAGCAAGAGCCTAGTGTGGAAAAACCACCATTGACCGCTCAGGATGGAACCATATGGCAAACCCCAAAACAGAGCCACCAAAAGACAGAAAGGGGGGGAAAACAGAAAGAAAGGAAAATAGGAGAAGTAGAGGTAAGCCCAAGGAGCCGGGCAGAGACTTCCGGGGTATGTTAAAAGGGAACTCCGGATAAGGAAAACTTGTTGTCTATTAAAAGTACATAAAGTTATATAGATGTGTCTATACAATATATTACTGTATCTGTACGGTTCTGCCACACTGGTAGCTGATAGAAATCCAGGTAGTGAAGAAAAATGGCCTCTGTGCCAATTCACATTGTCTCCTGCTCCAACTTCTCTCCGCTCCCCCTTAGGAGACAAAGATTCCATGCCTCTGTCTCATATTGTGTGGTTGCTGAGGACAGGCTAATGATGTCACAGGAGGCGGGGCTGGATCCCCCAATCTCCTGAGTGATTCACCATCTCTGACTGGCCAGAAGCAGGTGCAGCACTGATTTCTCTGATTGTGCAGAAGTCTGCAGTGAAATTAGGGCTGTGTTCACACATGTTGGAGTCTCATTGCAGTACTGCAGCGTATTCACAAAAATGATGCAGTAACACAAGTAAATGATGCTTAACGACAGCGAGGATCAGAGCCTTATTGTGCGGCTCAACTTTAAAGATAACAGATGCTCGATCATATGTTCTTTACTTTATTCCAACATCAGCAACACAGGTAGAGAATACAGTGCTGTGTGGTGTTACAGGTAGAGAATACAGTGCTGTGTGGTGTTACAGGTAGAGAATACAGCGCTGTGTGGTGTTACAGGTAGAGAATACAGTGCTGTGTGGTGTTACAGGTAGAGAATACAGCGTGCTGTGTGGTGTTACAGGTAGAGAATACAGCGCTGTGTGGTGTTACAGGTAGAGAATACAGCGTGCTGTGTGGTGTTACAGGTAGAGAATACAGTGCTGTGTGGTGTTATAGGTAGAGAATACAGCGCTGTGTGGTGTTACAGGTAGAGAATACAGTGCTGTATGGTGTTACAGGTAGAGAATACAGTGCTGTGTGGTGTTACAGGCAGAAAATACAGTGTGCTGTGTGTGGTGTTACAGGTAGAGAATACAGTGTGCTGTGTGGTGTTACAGGTAGAGAATACAGCGTGCTGTGTGGTGTTACAGGTAGAGAATACAGTGCTGTGTGATGTTACAGGTAGAGAATACAGTGCTGTGTTGTGTTACAGGTAGAGAATACAGCGTGCTGTGTGGTGTTACAGGTAGAGAATACAGCGCTGTGTGGTGTTACAGGTAGAGAATACAGGGTGCTGTGTGGTGTTACAGGTAGAGAATACAGTGCTGTGTGATGTTACAGGTAGAGAATACAGTGCTGTGTGGTGTTACAGGTAGAGAATACAGTGCTATGTGGTGTTACAGGTAGAGAATACAGCGTGCTGTGTGGTGTTACAGGTAGAGAATACAGCGTACTGTGTGGTGTTACAGGTAGAGAATACAGTGCTGTGTGGTGTTATAGGTAGAGAATACAGTGTGTTGTGTGGTGTTACAGGTAGAGAATACAGTGTAGTGTTACAGGTAGAGAATACAGTGCTGTGTGGTGTTACAGGTAGAGAATACAGTGCTGTGTGGTGTTATAGGTAGAGAATACAGTGTGTTGTGTGGTGTTACAGGTAGAGAATACAGTGTAGTGTTACAGGTAGAGAATACAGCGCTGTGTGGTGTTACAGGTAGAGAATACAGTGCTGTGTGGTGTTATAGGTAGAGAATACAGTGTGTTGTGTGGTGTTACAGGTAGAGAATACAGCGTGCTGTGTGGTGTTACAGGTAGAGAATACAGTGTGCTGTGTGGTGTTACAAGTAGAGTATACAGTGCTGTGTGGTGTTACAGGTAGAGAATACAGTGCTGTGTGGTGTTACAGGTAGAGAATACAGCGCTGTGTGGTGTTACAGGTAGAGAATACAGTGCTGTGTGGTGTTACAGGTAGAGAATACAGCGTGCTGTGTGGTGTTACAGGTAGAGAATACAGCGTACTGTGTGGTGTTACAGGTAGAGAATACAGCGCTGTGTGGTGTTACAGGTAGAGAATACAGCGCTGTGTGGTGTTACAGGTAGAGAATACAGTGCTGTGTGGTGTTACAGGTAGAGAATACAGCGTGCTGTGTGGTGTTACAGGTAGAGAATACAGCGCTGTGTGGTGTTACAGGTAGAGAATACAGCGCTGTGTGGTGTTACAGGTAGAGAATACAGTGCTGTGTGGTGTTACAGGTAGAGAATACAGTGTGCTGTGTGGTGTTACAGGTAGAGAATACAGCGTGCTGTGTGGTGTTACAGATAGAGAATACAGTGTGCTGTGTGGTGTTACAGGTAGAGAATACAGTGTGCTGTGTGGTGTTACAGGTAGAGAATACAGTGTGCTGTGTGGTATTACAGGTAGAGAATACAGTGTGCTGTGTGGTGTTACAGGTAGAGAATACAGTGCTGTGTGGTGTTACAGGTAGAGAATACAGCGTGCTGTGTGGTGTTACAGGTAGAGAATACAGTGCTGTGTGGTGTTACAGGTAGAGAATACAGTGCTGTGTGGTGTTACAGGTAGAGAATACAGTGTGCTGTGTGGTATTACAGGTAGAGAATACAGTGTGCTGTGTGGTGTTACAGGTAGAGAATACAGTGCTGTGTGGTGTTACAGGTAGAGAATACAGTGCTGTGTGGTGTTACAGGGAGAGAATACAGTGTGCTGTGTGGTGTTACAGGGAGAGAATACAGCGTGCTGTGTGGTGTTACAGGTAGAGAATACAGCGTGCTGTGTGGTGTTACAGGTAGAGAATACAGTGCTGTGTGGTGTTACAGATAGAGAATACAGTGTGCTGTGTGGTGTTACAGGTAGAGAATACAGCGTGCTGTGTGGTGTTACAGGTAGAGAATACAGTGCTGTGTGGTGTTACAGGTAGAGAATACAGTACTGTGTGGTGTTACAGGTAGAGAATACAGTGCTGTGTGGTGTTATAGGTAGAGAATACAGTGTGCTGTGTGGTGTTATAGGTAGAGAATACAGCGTGCTGTGTGGTGTTATAGGTAGAGAATACAGCGTGCTGTGTGGTGTTACAGGTAGAGAATACAGTGCTGTGTGGTGTTACAGGTAGAGAATACAGCGCTGTGTGGTGTTACAGGTAGAGAATACAGTGCTGTGTGGTGTTACAGGTAGAGAATACAGTGCTGTGTGGTGTTACAGGTAGAGAATACAGCGTGCTGTGTGGTGTTACAGGTAGAGAATACAGCGCTGTGTGGTGTTACAGGTAGAGAATACAGCGCTGTGTGGTGTTACAGGTAGAGAATACAGTGCTGTGTGGTGTTACAGGTAGAGAATACAGTGCTGTGTGGTGTTACAGGTAGAGAATACAGCGTGCTGTGTGATGTTACAGGTAGAGAATACAGGGTGCTGTATGGTGTTACAGGTAGAGAATACAGCATGCTGTGTGGTGTTACAGGAAGGGCACGGAGCGGGAGGCGCAGACCTAGCGGAGGCCCAGCATGACTAGGTTAGCTGGGAATGTAGTTTAAGGGGTTAAGTGGGGCAGTAAGGGGTTAAGTGTGGGCCAGTTGGGAGGGGGTGAGGGGTTTGAGGAGAAAATGCGGGAGTTGCTAGGTGAGTCACTTACCAATGGACGCGGTGTGATAAGAAGAGGAGGAAGAGGTGGAGCTACAGTTCTTGCCGGACCCGATTCAGCCCGCCCGCCCTATTACAGGCTTTTGGTGTTCGGGTGTGGGCTTTGGGTGCTTTCTTTGTCATGACAGCCTGCGGTAGGGAGGTCTTGCAGGGCACGTTAAGGTGGTAATTCGGATGGGGACCCATAAGAGGGATGATACTCCCCGCTTGTTTGGTGGCTTGTGGATGGAAAATGGTGCAGTGCCAGATGACAGATTTGTCAGCCCCTGAGTCGGCGCGGTGCGGCTGGGGGGATAGCCAGGAATACTGGTGCTGCTGCAGGGTGCTCTGCCAGACCTCCCTAGTCATAATGGGTTAACTAATGTTATTGTTATTATTGTTATTTTTTATGTTTGTTAATTATTGGAAGCACTTTTAATAAAGAGGCTGTTATGGCCAATTTTTTCGAACGTTAAAGGAGGTGTCCTCAATTAATGGGTCAGTGGGGGGAGGGGGTGTGTGGAATAAGGGGTTTTAGTGGGGGGGTAGTGGTCGGTAGGGGATAGACGAAGGGACTCAGCAATACCTTAAGTCAAGGTAGAGAATACAGTGATGTGTGGTGTTACAGGTAAAATAAATCTGTTGGCTTAAAGTGTCACTGTGGTTAAATTTTTTTTGCAGAAATCAATAGTCCAGGCGATTTTAAGAAACTTTGTAATTGGGTTTATTAGCCAAATCTGCCATTATCTGCATGTAAAAAGCCTTCTCCCAGGTCCCCGTTCCTCTCCTTTCTGTCATCCACTCATCAGAATCAGGAAATCTCTTTGACTTTTTTTTCATCTCTTTCATCAGTCGGATCCTGTCTGGTCTATGAAGAGGGGAGGGGGGAGGGGGAAGGAGTGAGATTAGGGGCAGCTGAGAGGGAGAACAAAGGATTGCACAGTGGGGGAGCTATTCAGAGCCCTAATTAGTGGTCAGATAGCTCAGTGCTGATGTCAGAGGAGAGAGCCCAGGATGTGAGTGTAAATTAATTCTTTGTTGTCCTGTTTTTGCTGCCTTTACTTTCTCTCTCCATAGGAAAACCATGAAGACAGGGGGGAGAGCTTCAAACTGCTTTTTCATAATAAAAAAGCATTTTTTGGCTAATAAACCCAATTACAAAGTTTCTTAAAATCGCCTGGACTATTGATTTCTGCAATAATAATTTTAACGACAGTGACACTTTAAGGTCACAGACACTTTTTGCTCACTTTTGCGTGAAATATCAAAAACTGGTTTAGTGTTTGAGGAGAGAAAAGTTGTGAAGAATGTGTCCAAAAGAATGGAAAAGACTTACCAAGGGTTAATATAAAAAGCCAAGAGGTAGTCAGTCCAGAGACAGGAGGGCAGGAGGGTGAGGAAAGCAAAGATGCTGCGACGCCTGTGAGAGTTAAAAGTGTGAAAGAAGAAAGTTAGGATAGTATACCGCTATATACCCAATACAGAGCACAATGATAACAAGACAGTATACCGCCACATACCCAATACAGAGCATAATGATGACAGGATAGTATACCATCATATATAGAGCATAATGATGATAGGATAGTATACCGCCATATACGAGTACAGAGCATACACTGCCCCCTCTGTACACACTGCACCGTCACCTATATAAAATGTAGAATATGGAAGAGGGCACTCACCGACAAAATCATATCTTTATTTTTCAAGCCTTTAAAATCTTCATGCAGGTGAGAGTAGCGTGCGGGACGCCAGAATCCTAGCGGATTGCGGAACCTGATTGGGCTCAGAATTCTGTCGTCCCGCACGCTACTCTCACCTGCATGAAGATTTTAAAGGTTTGAAAAAAAAAGATATGATTTTAATTGGTCAGTGCCCTCTTCCGTTTTCAAGATTTTTGCTAATTTACTCATGTCGGTCATTTTTTTCTATAGAGTGAGCACCCGTATTGAGCAATTTATCGCTGTTACTCCTTGCCTTTGCTACCATCATACGTTTATTTTGAATGGCCGGTCAGCTGACGGAGCGCTCAGCCAATCACAGGCCAGGACCGCCGCGGCCTGTGATTGGCCGAGTGTGGCCATTCTGAAGATAGAGCGCGCGGGACCCGGGGATGAAGACAGCGTGGAGAAGAAGCCTGGACAGGTAATGTATGATGCTGCAAGGGCTGCGAGGACATCGGTAACGTTGTCTTTGCAGCCCTCGCTCAACGATCGGGCCGTGAATAGGCCCAGTAAACGAGCGCCGCTCGTTTACATCGTTGATCGGACCCTCCTCGGCCTGTGGAATAGGACCATAAGAATCTGCCCACGGAGCTCAGAAACAGGAGTGTATACAGATCTGCCCAAGGAGCTCAGAAACAGGATTGTACACAGATCTGCCCAAGGAGATCAGAAACAGGAGTGTATACAGATCTGCCCAAGGAGATCAGAGACAGGAGTGTATACAGATCTGCCCAAGGAGATCAGAGACAGGATTGTATACAGATCTGCCCAAGGAGATCAGAGACAGGGGTGTATACAGATCTGCCCACAGAGCTCAGAGACAGAATTGTACACAGATCTGCCCACAGAGCTCAGAGACAGGAGTGTATACAGATCTGCCCAAGGAGCTCAGAGACAGGAGTGTACACAGATCTGCCCACAGAGCTCAGAGACAGGAGTGTATACAGATCTGCCCACAGAGCTCAGAGACAGGATTGTACCCCGATCTGCCCACGGAGCTCAGAGACAGAATTGTACACAGATCTGCCCACAGAGCTTAGAGACAGGAGTGTATACAGATCTGCCCAAGGAGCTCAGAGACAGGGGTGTATACAGATCTGCCCACAGAGCTCAGAGACAGGATTGTATACAGATCTGCCCAAGGAGATCAGAGACAGGATTGTATACAGATCTGCCCACAGAGCTTAGAGACAGGATTGTATACAGATCTACCCAAGGAACTTAGAGACAGGATTGGGACAGGCAGAGATCCGTCCAAGGTTACGGAAGCATTTCTGCAGCCCTCGAGGTTCTTAAGAGTACAGCGGAGTTACATGAAAAAGTTTGGGACGATCACAGCTCTTCCTCCACCTGGCCGTCGAGCCAAACTAAGTAATTGTGGGAGAAGAGCCTTGGTGAGAGGTAAAGAAGAACAGAATGTGGGGGACAGACAGTAAGACATGGTGGTGGCGGCATCCTGCTATGGGGGAGACAGACAGTGACACATGGTGGTGGCAGCATCCTGCTATGGGGGGGAGAGACAGTGACACATGGTGGTGGCAGCATTCTGCTATGAGGGGGACAGACAGTGACACATGGTGGTGGCAGCATCCTGCTATGAGGGGGACAGACAGTGACACATGGTGGTGGTAGCATTCTGCTATGGGGGAGACAGACAGTGACACATGGTGGTGGCAGCATCCTGCTATGGGGGAGACAGACAGTGACACATGGTGGTGGTAGCATCCTGCTATGGGGGAGACAGACAGTAAGACATGGTGGTGGCAGCATTCTGCTATGAGGGGGACAGACAGTGACACATGGTGGTGGCAGCATCCTGCTATGAGGGGGACAGACAGTGACACATGGTGGTGGTAGCATTCTGCTATGGGGGAGACAGACAGTGACACATGGTGGTGGCAGCATCCTGCTATGGGGGAGACAGACAGTGACACATGGTGGTGGTAGCATCCTGCTATGGGGGGAGACAGACAGTGAGACATGGTGGTGGCAGCATCCTGCTATGGGGGAGACAGAGAGTGACACATGGTGGTGGTGGCATCCTGCTATGGGGGAGACAGACAGTGACACATGGTGGTGGTAGCATCCTGCTATGGGGGAGACAGACAGTGAGACATGGTGGTGGCAGCATCCTGCTATGGGGAGGACAGACAGTGAGACATGGTGGTGGCAGCATTCTGCTATGGGGGAGACAGACAGTGACACATGGTGGTGGCGGCATCCTGCTATGGGGGAGACAGACAGTGAGACATGGTGGTGGTAGCATCCTGCTATGGGGGAGACAGACAGTGACACATGGTGGTGGCAGCATTCTGCTATGAGGGGGACAGACAGTGAGACATGGTGGTGGCGGCATCCTGCTATGGGGGAGACAGACAGTGACACATGGTGGTGGCAGCATTCTGCTATGAGGGGGACAGACAGTGAGACATGGTGGTGGCGGCATCCTGCTATGGGGGAGACAGACAGTGAGACATGGTGGTGGCAGCATCCTGCTATGGGGGAGACAGACAGTGACACATGGTGGTGGCAGCATCCTGCTATGGGGGAGACAGACAGTAAGACATGGTGGTGGTAGCATCCTGCTATGGGGGAGACAGACAGTGACACATGGTGGTGGCAGCATTCTGCTATGAGGGGGACAGACAGTGAGACATGGTGGTGGCGGCATCCTGCTATGGGGGAGACAGACAGTGACACATGGTGGTGGCAGCATCCTGCTATGGGGGAGACAGACAGTGACACATGGTGCTGGCAGCATCCTGCTATGGGGGAGACAGTGAGACATGGTGGTGGCAGCATCCTGCTATGGGGGAGACAGACAGTAAGACATGGTCCTGGCAGCATCCTGCTATAGGGGAGACAGACAGTGACACATGGTGGTGGCAGCATCCTGCTATGGGGGAGACAGACAGTGACACATGGTGGTGGCAGCATCCTGCTATGGGGGAGACAGACAGTAAGACATGGTGCTGGCAGCATCCTGCTATGGGGGAGACAGTGAGACATGGTGGTGGCAGCATCCTGCTATGGGGGAGACAGACAGTAAGACATGGTGCTGGCAGCATCCTGCTATAGGGGAGACAGACAGTGACACATGGTGGTGGCAGCATCCTGCTATGGGGGAGACAGACAGTGACACATGGCGGTGGCGGCATCCTGCTATGGGGGAGACAGTGAGACATGGTGGTGGCAGCATCCTGCTATGGGGGAGACAGACAGTGACACATGGTGCTGGCAGCATCCTACTATGGGGGAGACAGACAGTGACACATGGTGGTGGCAGCATCCTGCTATGGGGGAGACAGTGAGACATGGTGGTGGCAGCATCCTGCTATGGGGGAGACAGACAGTGACACATGGTGCTGGCAGCATCCTGCTATGGGGGAGACAGACAGTGACACATGGTGGTGGCAGCATCCTGCTATGGGGGAGACAGACAGTGACACATGGTGGTGGCAGCATCCTGCTATGGGGGAGACAGACAGTGACACATGGTGGTGGCAGCATTCTGCTATGAGGGGGACAGACAGTGAGACATGGTGGTGGCGGCATCCTGCTATGGGGGAGACAGACAGTGAGACATGATGGTGGCAGCATCCTGCTATGGGGGAGACAGACAGTGACACATGGTGGTGGCAGCATCCTGCTATGGGGGAGACAGACAGTAAGACATGGTGCTGGCAGCATCCTGCTATGGGGGAGACAGTGAGACATGGTGGTGGCAGCATCCTGCTATGGGGGAGACAGACAGTAAGACATGGTCCTGGCAGCATCCTGCTATGGGGGAGACAGACAGTGAGACGTAGTGGTGGCAGCATCCTGCTATGGGGGAGACAGACAGTGACACATGCTGGTGGCAGCATCCTGCTATGGGGGAGACAGACAGTGACACATGGTGGTGGCAGCATCCTGCTATGGGGGAGACAGACAGTGACACATGGTGGTGGCAGCATCCTGCTATGGGGGAGACAGACAGTGACACATGGTGGTGGCAGCATCCTGCTATGGGGGAGACAGACAGTAAGACATGGTGGTGGCAGCATCCTGCTATGGGGGAGACAGACAGTGAGACATGGTGGTGGCAGCATCCTGCTATGGGGGAGACAGACAGTGAGACATGGTGGTGGTAGCATCCTGCTATGGGGGAGACAGACAGTGACACATGGTGGTGGCAGCATTCTGCTATGAGGGGGACAGACAGTGAGACATGGTGGTGGCGGCATCCTGCTATGGGGGAGACAGACAGTGACACATGGTGGTGGCAGCATTCTGCTATGAGGGGGACAGACAGTGAGACATGGTGGTGGCGGCATCCTGCTATGGGGGAGACAGACAGTGAGACATGGTGGTGGCAGCATCCTGCTATGGGGGAGACAGACAGTGACACATGGTGGTGGCAGCATCCTGCTATGGGGGAGACAGACAGTAAGACATGGTGCTGGCAGCATCCTGCTATGGGGGAGACAGTGAGACATGGTGGTGGCAGCATCCTGCTATGGGGGAGACAGACAGTGACACATGGCGGTGGCGGCATCCTGCTATGGGGGAGACAGACAGTGACACATGGTGGTGGCAGCATCCTGCTATGGGGGAGACAGTGAGACATGGTGGTGGCAGCATCCTGCTATGGGGGAGACAGACAGTGACACATGGTGCTGGCAGCATCCTGCTATGGGGGAGACAGACAGTGACACATGGTGGTGGCAGCATCCTGCTATGGGGGAGACAGACAGTGAGACATGGTGGTGGTAGCATCCTGCTATGAGGGGGACAGACAGTGACACATGGTGCTGGCAGCATCCTACTATGGGGGAGACAGACAGTGACACATGGTGGTGGCAGCATCCTGCTATGGGGGAGACAGTGAGACATGGTGGTGGCAGCATCCTGCTATGGGGGAGACAGACAGTGACACATGGTGCTGGCAGCATCCTGCTATGGGGGAGACAGACAGTGACACATGGTGGTGGCAGCATCCTGCTATGGGGGAGACAGACAGTGACACATGGTGGTGGCAGCATCCTGCTATGGGGGAGACAGTGAGACATGGTGGTGGCAGCATCCTGCTATGGGGGAGACAGACAGTGAGACATGGTGGTGGCGGCATCCTGCTATGGGGGAGACAGACAGTAAGACATGGTGGTGGCAGCATCCTGCTATGGGGAGACAGACAGTGACACATGGTGGTGGCAGCATCCTGCTATGGGGGAGACAGACAGTGAGACATGGTGGTGGTGGCAGCATCCTGCTATGGGGGAGACAGACAGTAAGACATGGTGGTGGCAGCATTCTGCTATGGGGGAGATAGACAGTGAGACATGGTGGTGGCAGCATCCTGCTATGGGGGAGACAGACAGTGACACATGGTGGTGGCGGCATCCTGCTATGGGGGAGACAGACAGTGAGACATGGTGGTGGTAGCATCCTGCTATGGGGGAGACAGACAGTGACACATGGTGGTGGCAGCATTCTGCTATGAGGGGGACAGACAGTGACACATGGTGGTGGCGGCATCCTGCTATGGGGGAGACAGACAGTGAGACATGGTGGTGGTAGCATCCTGCTATGGGGGAGACAGACAGTGACACATGGTGGTGGCAGCATCCTGCTATAGGGGAGACAGAAGATATATACTGGGCCCATACACTGATATACTGAAGAGAAGACACATACTGGGCGTATACAATAATATACTGAGAAGACATATACTGGGCCCATACACTGATATACTGAAGAGAAGACACATACTGGGCGTATACAATAATATACTGAGAAGACATATACTGGGCGTATACACTGATATACTGAAGAGAAGACATATACTGGGCGTATACACTAATATACTGAAGAGAAGACACATACTGGGTGTATACACTGATATACTGAGAACAAGGCACATACTGGGCGTATACACTGATATACTGAGAACAAGGCACATACTGGGCGTATACACTGATATACTGAAGAGAAGACACATACTAGGCGTATACACTGATATACTGAGAAGACACATACTGGGCGTATACACTGATATACTGAAGAGAAGACATATACTGGGCGTATACACTAATATACTGAGAAGACACATACTGGGCGTATACACTGATATACGGAGAAGACATATACTGGGCGTATACACTGATATACTGAGAACAAGGCACATACTGGGCGTATACACTGATATACTGAAGAGAAGACACATACTGGGCGTATACACTGATATACTGAAGAGAAGACACATACTAGGCGTATACACTGATATACTGAAGAGAAGACATATACTGGGCGTATACACTAATATACTGAGAAGACATATACTGGGTGTATACACTGATATACTGAGAACAAGGCACATACTGGGCGTATACACTGATATACTGAAGAGAAGACATATACTGGGCGTATACACTAATATACTGAGAAGACATATACTGGGCGTATACACTGATATACTGAGAACAAGGCACATACTGGGCGTATACACTGATATACTGAGAACAAGGCACATACTGGGCGTATACACTGATATACTGAAGAGAAGACATATACTGGGCGTATACACTGATATACTGAGAAGACATATACTGGGTGTATACACTGATATACTGAGAACAAGGCACATACTGGGCGTATACACTGATATACTGAGAACAAGGCACATACTGGGTGTATACACTGATATACTGAAGAGAAGACATATACTGGGCGTATACACTGATATACTGAGAAGACATATACTGGGCGTATACACTGATATACTGAGAAGACATATACTGGGCGTATACACTGATATACTGAGAAGACATATACTGGGTGTATACACTGATATACTGAGAACAAGGCACATACTGGGCGTATACACTGATATACTGAGAACAAGGCACATACTGGGCGTATACACTGATATACTGAAGAGAAGACATATACTGGGCGTATACACTGATATACTGAGAAGACATATACTGGGCGTATACACTGATATACTGAGAAGACATATACTGGGCGTATACACTGATATACTGAGAACAAGGCACATACTGGGCGTATACACTGATATACTGAGAACAAGGCACATACTGGGCGTATACACTGATATACTGAAGAGAAGACATATACTGGGCGTATACACTGATATACTGAGAAGACATATACTGGGCGTATACACTGATATACTGAGAACAAGGCACATACTGGGCGTATACACTGATATACTGAAGAGAAGACATATACTGGGCGTATACACTGATATACTGAGAACAAGGCACATACAGGGGAATTTTATACTCACCGTAAATTCTCTTTTCTGTAGTCTGAAGCAGCAGCACATAATGGGGAAGATTCTATCTTCCTGCAATGATAGGACAGATGGTAACAAGCAATAATTGCCCCGCCTATAAGACCCTATGCTGACCCAGCCTCCTTGTGTACTAATGATCTAGGAAAACATAACCCAAACACTCAAGGTATGATGCATAAACTTTTATAGGGAGGGTTAGTTTGTGCTGCTGCTTCGGACTACAGGAAAGAGAATTTACAGTGAGTATAAAATTCCCCTTTCCCTTACGTCCTAAGCAGCAGCACATAATGGGGATATAGCAAGATCACATAATGGGGGGAGAATCATACAGCAGCCATGAGAACCGCTTTACCAAGATTGGTTGCCCAGAGGTTCTAATGTCCAAAAGTATAAGAAGACCACAATGCAGTTCTGTATATCTGATCAATGAGAATGCACATCTCCTCCACCCAGGATGTAGACATTGCCCTTGTGGTAAGGGCCTTAATGGATTCAGGTACTTGGACTCTCACCTCTTGGTAACACACAGAGTCTGCCGTATCCATCTGGATAAAGTGGCTGAGGACTCCAATCACTGTTACTTCCTGAAAAAGATACAGATAAAATCTTCTGACTTCTCTGGTTCTCACTAAATAAACGCTCAAGGCTCCGCCCACAACCAGAGAGCGCAGGCTCAAGGCTCCGCCCACAACCAGAGAGCGCAGGCTCAAGGCTCCACCCACAACCAGAGAGTGCCGGCAGAAGGCTCCGCCCACAACCAGAGAGTGCAGGCTCAAGGCTCCCCCCATATCCAGAGAGTGCAGACTCAAGGCTCCGCCCACAACCAGAGAGCGCAGGCTCAAGGCTCCGCCCACAACCAGAGAGCGCGGTTGTAACGCTTCCTCATTGGAGGAATTTAGGCAAAAACAGGTAACTCAATCTGCGGATTAATGTTGGATAAGGAAGGAACCTTAAGGGTAAAAGACAAAGTCCTGAAGGATAACAAGATCTGGTTCAGTGGCTCCTAATGTCTGAACATCCTCCTGCGTTTAGCAGATGTAATAGCTACTAGGAAGCACCTTGAGGGACAGGTATTATAATTCAACTAAAGATAAGAACTCAAAACGGAGCCGTGCAAGGTGATGAAGGACGAGTCCCGGATCCCACCTGGAGTTGGATCCATTACAGTGGCTTTAATCCTTTGCGTAGCTTTAATAAATCTCTGTATTAGGGATTTATGGGACAGTCAGCTGTCTGGAAGAGCATAAAGAGCAGAGACATGGACTGTGACGGTCGCAGCTTCAGCCCATTCTCAAACCCATCCTGGAGAAATCGAAGGATCGCCTTTATAGACAGTGATATGGGAGAAGTCCGATTCTTCACACCAGGATGGACAATGTCCTTCACCCTCAGGGACGTTCTCTTTGTGGGTTCTGCTCTTAATAGCAGAATCATGTTCACCACCAATTCTAAAAAGCCTCAGCTCATCAGGCCTGTCAATCTTCAGGCCGTCAATCATAGGTGGTCCAGACCCCGACACAATCTGCCCTTCTGTGACACTGAGGATTCTGGGGAAGTCTCCAAAATGGCCTCTTGGACACCTGTATCAGGAGAGAACAGCCATGCCTTCCTGAGCTATAGGAGTAATGAGGCAGGATTCTGTCTTGTCCTTACACGACCACTACGGGTTGTCGTCCCTAGCAGTTTTAGGGAGTAAAAACCAGGTATTCTGGCGTTATCCGAAATGGCCATTAGGTCCACGTAAGGGTCGCCATAATATCTGGTGATTGGCCAGACATAATCCGTCCTCATGGGGCAGTAGGTGAGGAATCTGGGGAGGTCGCCAAAATGTCCCTTTGGACATATTCATCAGGAGAGAACAACAATTACCACAATGACCTCCTGGGCCAATCTGTGGCTATCAGGATTACTGAGACTGATCCTGTATTGTCTTCTTACAAGACTTCTACTGATTGTTGTCCACAGTAGTTTTTAGGGAGTTAAAACCACGCATCCTGGTCTTACCCGAAATGGCCATGGGACCAATGGGTCGCTGTAATATCTGGTGATTCACTAGAACATCTCCTGGTCCAGAGACCATTCTTCTGTCAGGGTAATATCATGGCTTTAGCCTTTTACATTAAGGTATTGTGACTTCCCTGGTTGCTGGATAGATCTCTTGGTCCATGCAAAAAACTGCTTCTGCTTTTAACAGTAATGCTACTGATCGCATGCAGCTCTGAGGATCGATATGCACCACTGTAGATGTGTTACTTACTCCGATAGCTTCCCCATAGATGGATATGCACCACTGTAGATGTGTTCTGGCTCTTACTCCGATAGCTTCCCCATAGATGGATATGCACCACTGTAGATGTGTTACTTACTCCGATAGCTTCCCCATAGATGGATATGCACCACTGTAGATGTGTTACTTACCCCGATAGCTTCCCTATAGATGGATATGCACCACTGTAGATGTGTTACTTACTCCGATAGCTTCCCTATAGATGGATATACACCACTGTAGATGTGTTACTTACTCCGATAGCTTCCCCATAGATGGATATGCACCACTGTAGATGTGTTACTTACTCCGATAGCTTCCCCATAGATGGATATGCACCACTGTAGATGGGTTACTTACTCCGATAGCTTCCCCATAGATGGATATGCACCACTGTAGATGTGTTCTGGATCTTACTCCGATAGCTTCCCTATAGATGGATATGCACCACTGTAGATGTGTTACTTACTCCGATAGCTTCCCTATAGATGGATATGCACCACTGTAGATGGGTTACTTACTCCGATAGCTTCCCCATAGATATATATACACCACTGTAGATGTGTTACTTACTCCGATAGCTTCCCCATAGATGGATATGCACCACTGTAGATGGGTTCTGGATCTTACTCCGATAGCTTCCCCATAGATGGATATGCACCACTGTAGATGGGTTACTTACTCCGATAGCTTCCCCATAGATATATATACACCACTGTAGATGGGTTCTGGATCTTACTCCGATAGCTTCCCCATAGATAGATATGCACCACTGTAGATGGGTTCTGGATCTTACTCCGATAGCTTCCCCATAGATGGATATGCACCACTGTAGATGTGTTACTTACTCCGATAGCTTCCCCATAGATGGATATGCACCACTGTAGATGTGTTACTTACTCCGATAGCTTCCCTATAGATGGATATGCACCACTGTAGATGTGTTACTTACTTGGCTAGCTTCCCCATAGATGGATATGCACCACTGTAGATGTGTTACTTACTCCGATAGCTTCCCCATAGATGGATATGCAGCACTGTAGATGTGTTACTTACTCTGATAGCTTCCCCATAGATGGATATGCACCACTGTAGATGTGTTACTTACCCCGATAGCTTCCCCATAGATGGATATGCACCACTGTAGATGTGTTACTTACTCCGATAGCTTCCCCATAGATGGATATGCACCACTGTAGATGTGTTACTTACTCCGATAGCTTCCCCATAGATGGATATGCACCACTGTAGATGTGTTACTTACTCCGATAGCTTCCCCATAGATGGATATGCACCACTGTAGATGTGTTACTTACTCCGATAGCTTCCCCATAGATGGATATGCACCACTGTAGATGTGTTACTTACTCCTGTAGCTTCCCCATAGATGGATATGCACCACTGTAGATGTGTTACTTACTCCGATAGCTTCCCCATAGATGGATATGCAGCACTGTAGATGTGTTAATTACTCCGATAGCTTCCCCATAGATGGATATGCACCACTGTAGATGGGTTCTGGCTCTTACTCGGATGGCTTCCCCATAGATGGATATGCACCACTGTAGATGTGTTCTGGATCTTACTCCGATAGCTTCCCCATAGATGGATATGCACCACTGTAGATGTGTTCTGGATCTTACTCCGATAGCTTCCCCATAGATGGATGTGCACCACTGTAGATGGGTTCTGGCTCTTACTCTGATAGCTTCCCCATAGATGGATATGCACCACTGTAGATGTGTTCTGGATCTTACTCCGATAGCTTCCCCATAGATGGATATGCACCACTGTAGATGTGTTACTTACTCCGATAGCTTCCCCATAGATGGATATGCACCACTGTAGATGGGTTCTGGATCTTACTCCGATAGCTTCCCCATATATTGATGTGCTGAAGTGGACTGGAGCTCACTTACCGCACTCATCTCTCACATGTTGGATGACAGCCACTTCTATTAGGAACAAAGTCTTCTTCGCCTGTCTCACCCTTTGTTAGATGGATCGGTGGTTGCCTCCATCCACTTTGAGGACGAGATTGGTCTGCCACTGACTGAAGAAAATGTTGAGGCCCTTGTATCTGTGGGTATAAACCATAACCCAATGTAGGCTGTTTATTCTTTGGTCCCATACTGACAGCATCTGCTGCAAGGGGATACATATGCCAACCTGCCTATTCAATTCGTTGCTTGCAGACGTCATGAGACCTGACAATCATCATTGGGTGAAGGGACACCAATTGGGGAGTTCTAGGAATCCTGACCCAGGAATGGTTACGGGTTGGTGAAAATATAGTAGTTTAAGTTTTTGACAATTAACAATCACTCGTGCAGGAAGGAGACAATGGTGATCTTGGATTTTCTCCAGATGGTGACTACAGCCGACATAACATAGAAGAGTGTCCCATCTACTTCCCTTAGGATAGATATATGTCATCCCAGGCCCGGCAGGTAACCTTAGTGAATGTAAAGGGAGCTGAGGGGATTTCAGAAAGATGCAAAGGAATATGCAGTCTTCTCTGTAGCCAGGTACATGCAGGTATATGCAGTCTTCTCTGTAGCCAGGTACATGTAAATGTATGCAGTCTTCTCTGTAGCCAGATAGATGCAGGTGTATGCAGTCTTCTCTGTAGTCAGGTACATGCAGGTGTATACAGTCTTCTCTGTAGCCAGGTATATGCAGGTGTATGCAGTCTTCTCTGTAGCCAGGTACACGCAGGTGTATGCAGTCTTCTCTGTAGCCAGGTACATGCAGGTGTATGCAGTCTTCTCTGTAGCCAGGTATATGCAGGTGTATGCAGTCTTCTCTGTAGCCAGGTACATGCAGGTGTATACAGTCTTCTTTGTAGCCAGGTACATGCAGGTGTATGCAGTCTTCTCTGTAGCCAGGTACATGCAGGTGTATACAGTCTTCTCTGTAGCCAGATAGATGCAGGTGTATACAGTCTTCTCTGTAGCCAGGTACATGCAGGTGTATACAGTCTTCTTTGTAGCCAGGTACATGCAGGTGTATGCAGTCTTCTCTGTAGCCAGGTACATGCAGGTGTATGCAGTCTTCTCTGTAGCCAGGTACATGCAAGTATATGCAGTCTTCTCTGTAGCCAGGTACATGCAGGTGTATACAGTCTTCTCTGTAGCCAGGTACATGCAGGTGTATGCAGTCTTCTCTGTAGCCAGGTACATGCAGGTGTATGCAGTCTTCTCTGTAGCCAGGTACATGCAGGTGTATACAGTCTTCTTTGTAGCCAGGTACATGCAGGTGTATGCAGTCTTCTCTGTAGCCAGGTACATGCAGGTGTATGCAGTCTTCTCTGTAGCCAGGTACATGCAAGTATATGCAGTCTTCTCTGTAGCCAGGTACATGCAGGTGTATGCAGTCTTCTCTGTAGCCAGGTACATGCAGGTGTATGCAGTCTTCTCTGTAGCCAGGTACATGCAGGTGTATGCAGTCTTCTCTGTAGCCAGGTACATGCAAGTATATGCAGTCTTCTCTGTAGCCAGGTACATGCAGGTGTATGCAGTCTTCTCTGTAGCCAGGTACATGCAGGTGTATGCAGTCTTCTCTGTAGCCAGGTACATGCAGGTGTATGCAGTCTTCTCTGTAGCCAGGTATATGCAGTCTTCTCTGTAGCCAGGTATATGTAGTCTTCTCTGTAGCCAGGTACATGCAGGTGTATGCAGTCTTCTCTGTAGCCAGGTACATGCAGGTGTATGCAGTCTTCTCTGTAGCCAGGTACATGCAGGTGTATACAGTCTTCTTTGTAGCCAGGTACATGTAGATATGTGTCTCTCACAACTAGCATGGTTAGTCTCCTTTAGGAGGGGGAGCACAGAGCATATGTTCTCCCTATGGAACCTTCTTTGCTTAGAACTGTAGATCTATGGACGTTCACCAACAACTTACCTTCTTTGGATCGGAAACTGACGAGAATATGGCATCATAAGGTAAACCAACTATTGCTGCCAGAGAAGATTTAGTCACAAGCTTTGTCCCCATCCACAAGACCTCTGAGATGGATGATCCCTTTTAGTGACGGATCCATCATTTCTTCCAGTACCTTCCATGCTGGAAACTTCTATAGAATGGGGAACAAGGGAGGATTTCCTTCTCCTTTTCAGACTGGGGCAGAGATTGTACCTTTCTGTAAGGAAGAGTCCTTCCTCAGAGTGTGCCCAATCCATTCAGGTGGATTCTCATGGTACATAGAGTATTATTAGAAAGAACATCCATCTCTGGCAAAGTCTAATGCTCCTCTACAACCGTGGAGTGACACGCATACTCAGAAGTAAGCACCATAGCATCTTCTGTAATGGGTTACAATGAAGATACAATCTACAAACAGAACTGAATCCCACTGCCATCTGGATGTGGACTCTTGCAGGATACACACATAAGTGACTGAGCTTTCCCAAAGGTTTCCTCACCCTGAGACTTTGGACATTAGATTCCTGCATTAAGTGAGATAAAATGATAATAAACCTGCGCCAGGTACAGAGGCAACAGACTGCTGTGTAGTACAAGAAAGCCAGATCCCTCAGAGCAGCTGATACACAACTAACAATTCTAAAGGCCCTATTCCACGGGTCGTTTAGAGGAGCAATATCGTTCGTATTCGGCCGATATCGGCCGCTACGAACGATATTCGTCCCGTGGAATAGAGTGCAACGATCAGCCGACATCGTTCATGTCGGCTGATCGTTGCAGTCGCTTGTTTTTCAACATGTTGAAAAACAAGCGACTGATATAGCAGCGATCTGCTGCCGTCGCTCCGTTGAATAGGAGCATCGGCAGCAGGCGCTGCTGTATCCTATGGGCTGCCCGGACGATCAGCAATCCCCCGGGCAGCCCCCCCAGCAGCTCCCCGCCGCCCCTCCCACACTCACCCGCTCGCTGACGCCGCGTTGCATAGCGGTGGCAGCGAGCGGGGAACGAGGAGCAAACGAGCACTAATAGCGCTCGTTTGCTCCTCCAAACGACTCGTGGAATAGGGGCATAAGGCTGTGTTCACACCATGCAGCCTCATTGTTTCAATGGATCATTGTTTCAATAGCAGAACTAATGTAAGACAGACACCAGGTATACTCAGTACACAACTAGAAACTCTAATGTTGTGATCATACCCTGCAATATCTTAGTTTTACTTATTTTTAAAAATAGCAGTACTATACATGTAGCAACTCTAGGCGTGTGTACACACAAAGCTGTTTCATAGCTTCAATGCAACATTAAATATCAGTAACTGTGCTAGAAAAGATCCCAGATGCTCAATACACAACCAGCAACTTTAGGGTTGTGTTCATACAATGCAGTCTCAAAACTTCACTGCATCATACAAAAGCAGAGCTATAGATGACATGTAAGGTGCAATCAATACACCACTAGCAGACTGTCTTGAGCTCCATACACCCACCTTGAGCACCCAGCTCCCCACGCCGCCAGGAAAAAAGACAAACACACCAATTTCTTTGCTGGGTGATGGCCGGCCACAGCTTTTATTTAACCGTATTCTGTAAAACCAAACCGGCACGATGTGCCAACTCAACGAGGGGTAGCCACGGGGTGCCACCGGCGGACTCCCGCCGTACACGAACGTCCGCTAACCCTTCCTGCTAGGCAGGTGTTCTCAGCCAGCTGTGACTTGTGATTAAACACTTACGAGCATAGACGGGTGCTGTATTAGTCACCCCTATTATCATTATTTTTTTTTTTTTTATTGTTTTTTTTTTTAGTGTGTAAACAATGACCAACATTTCCAATGTCAACTGTACTTATCTAATAGGGAGGGAGGGAGGGAAAACCGCTCCTCTGAACAGTCACTGAGGAGGGGGAGGTCTGATCCATATTTATGAGCTAAGCTCTAGCCACATCCCCCTGGCCTTCTGATAGGCTCTAAAGCCCGCGAGCAGCCACTATTGGTCCCTGAGCTACCATGCAAAGGAAAGGGGAGGGTGAAGGAGGAAACCACCATTCTTAACTCTTTCCTGGCGGGGCGACAAGCGTAAGGGGAAAGGAAAAATTAAACTGGAAGACAACCTATGGAGGATGCCACAGACAGTCCGTGAACACCCTCCATAGGCAGTCGGGTGCATGCCAATCCTAGGGTTGTGTTCACACAACGCAGTTTCGTAACTTTACTGCCTCATTCAATAGCAGTACTGAATGAAACATCAGGTGTAATAAAAAAAATAGCAACTCTAGGCTTGTGTTCACACAATGCATCTTTCCACAGCAGAACTGGAGCAAGGAATCAATATTCACCTAGCAACTCTGGGCTTGTGTTCACACACTGCAGTCTCACAGCTTCACTGCATCCTTCAATCGCAGAACTAGAGCCAGGAATCACACTCAGGTGTAATGAATCACGCATCAGGTGTCACCAATACACACCTAGCAAATCTAGGGTTGTGTACACACAATGCAGTTTCATAGCTTTCAATGCAACAAGAAAAAGCAGTGTAAGTGTAAGAAAGATACCAGGTGCAATCAATACACAACCAGCAACTTGTATCGCACCTTACTGAATAGGGAAGGTGAGGGCTGACTGCATGCGGCACTTCCCCCCCTCTCTCCCTCTCTAAGAAACATGGGGCCGCCTGTGAGGGGTTAAAATGTTAGCGAACTGGCTCTCCCTCTCCTCCCTCTTTACCACAGCAGCCCTATAGGAGGAATTCCCGGGCTTTATGGCCTATGATATTGCACTAGGGGCGGAGTTAGCTTTACCTTACTGAGCGGGCTTCCTGGTTCCCACAAGTCCACAAGAGCCCCTGGTGCCGTTTTGTGGTCCCCATGGCGTCCGCCGATGAGACACTGCGGGCCGCGCTTAGGGCGCGTGCCTAGTCGGAGGGTGAGGGCTGGCTTCGCAGCTTCTTGTCGGAGTTCGGTCCCCCTCCGGTTCCTGATACGGCTGTGCAGAATATCGAGGGACGGAGGTCTGCTCGTCATTCCCGCCCCCCCTGCACGGCTCAGCCCCGGCCCTTCCGTTTTCCGCCCGAGCGCGCGGCAGAAGTCGGAGATTACCGCAGCAGGCGGCGGCAGCATCCCGCGGTCACCTACACTCCACCGCTTTCAGAGTAGGTCAGGCGGCTATAGCAGGGTCCTCCTGCACTGCTCTCGCAGCCGCAGAGCCGGGCACTGTCCGTCCTTCCCCCTCACTTAGGGCCTCACTCCCCACCGCGGCTGTTTTAGTGCCCCCGGCTGTGGCGGCTGGTGGTCCCCCATTTTTGCCCCCCCCTGCTCCGCTGATCAGAGCCACTCCTTGGGCTGATATGGGAGGCTCTGCCAGTGTGTCCTCTGGGTCTGGGGACTCCCCTATCCCTTCACACCAGCCTGAAAAAGTTCAGGACATCGCTGCAGCCGCTCCATCGGAGGTTCCCCCCTCGGAGTTGGCCACCTCACAGGAGCTATTTGATGGTGACCCCAATAATGAGGCCCCTCCTGCATTGGCAGCTTTAGTTCCCCCTGCAGCGGGTGTACATGCACCAGCGATATCCGGGGCCCTGCCGGCAGCGGGTGGCTCCCGCGTCACTAGATCCCGGTCCCGCAGGCATCGCAGTCGGGACAGCAGGAGATCCCATTCATCCGGTTCTTCCCAGGGCTCACGGCGCTGCCACCGTGGTGCCTTCTCTGGTTCCCATCACTGGCGCTCCAGACATCGTTCCAGGGAGTCTCGGAGCTCACGGCGCTCCAGGTCATCTCGGTGGCGCTCTCCCTCCTCGTCTGAGGGGTTCACTAGCGCTTCTGAGGTGGCCGGGCGGCCGTCCAGATATCGTGGCAGAAGGGGTGCCTCATCGCGTTCCTCCAGGAGGGGGAGCCTGGTTCCAGATGCACCGAGTCTCCCAGCGGTGGTTCCTGCGATGTCATCCGTGCAGCAGCCTGTGCAGCCGGCAGTTCCCCTGGGATCCCCGCCTCAGTCTCCGGCCGGTGAGTTTGGTTTTACTGAAGCTTGGGGGTCAGGGGGTCCGAATGAGGCGGACGTGGTGTCTGCATTAAAATCTATATTGGGTAAGCTTGATGCCTCCGTATCGGGGTCCCCGGCTTCATCGCAAAAAACCCCCACACCTAGTCTAGCCGGTATTCACAAGGATGCGTTGTTCTGTGGCATCAGCCCTTTAGGGGCTCACTTGGACAACGACACGAGAGAAAAAATTTGGTCGCATCAGTATATTGACATCTGGTCCCTGGTGTCTGTCGACCAGCATACGGTTGACAGGGAAAGACGCAAGCTCACTGATGCTAACAGGGTTCTAGGCAAGGTCACCAGGACCATGAATAATTGGTTACAGGCGTTCGCAGTTCTGGGTTTTGTAATGGGGCAGAGGCACCCGGAGCGTTGCTCAGAACTGTTCGGGTACATGGACAGTATTTACGGAGCTTATAAATCTCATGGTGGCACCGCTTGGTGGCGCTATGACGAGGATTTCCGTCGGCGCCTAGCCCTTCAGCCAGAGATTGGCTGGGGGGTCAAGGCCACGGACGTGTGGCTACGGTTAATGCTCACTTCGAAAGCGCCCTTTCCCAGCGGGGCCACTGGTCCAGGGCAGGTTGCCGCCTCAGGGTCAGTGGCCGTGCGGCGTCCGGGAACCTGCTGGCTCTTTAACGAGGGCCACTGCAGGTTCGCTGGACTCTGTAAGTTTAAGCACGAAAGCTCCTCCTGCGGAGGGGCTCATGCTGCAGCGAGATGTTCCAGACCCCCCGTTAAGCAAGTACCCAAATCTTACTCTTCCGAGATCAAGGACGCCGGTGAGCGTAGCCGCGATGGCCCCTTGGCTCAAACGGTACCCCAATAAGTCAGAGGCAGGGGTATTACGCGCGGGTTTCCACGCAGGGTTTTTCATCCCGTTCATTTACTCCAGTTCCCCCTCGTTTGCGGAAAATTTGAGGTCGGCCCGGGACCATCCTGATGTATTGCGCGAGAAGGTGGGACGGGAGGTGGCACTGGGTAGGATGGCGGGTCCGTTTAGTTCCCCCCCGTTCCGCAACCTGCGAGTGTCGCCCTTGGGGGTGGTCCCCAAAAAGGAACCGGGGAAGTTTAGACTTATACATCACCTGTCGTACCCCAGGGGTTCCTCTGTAAATGATGGCATATCGTCTGATGATGCATCCGTGTCCTATGTTTCTTTTGACAGGGCTGTCATGCTGGTGAGACGTGCAGGTAGGGGAGCGCTGCTGGCCAAGTCGGACATAGAATCTGCCTTCCGTTTGCTTCCGGTGCATCCGGAATGTTACCATTTGCTCGGTTGTTTACTGGAAGGCGAATTCTTTTACGACATGTGTTTGCCGATGGGCTGCTCTATTTCGTGCCACTACTTTGAGATTTTCAGCACCTTTTTGGAGTGGGTGGTACATGACGAGACCGGCCACATTTCAGCCATTCATTACCTCGACGATTTTTTATTCATGGGTCCAGCGGGGGAGGGGGTTTGTAATTATTTGTTGTCCACTTTTCAATTTTTCATGTCACGATTCGGGGTTCCCTTGTCGGTGGAAAAGACGGAGGGCCTTGTCACCAGGCTTTCTTTTCTTGGCATCGAGATTGACAATGGTTTTCCGTCTTCCCACCGACAAGTTATCCCAGTTGTTGGATTTGATCGAGGGGTTCTTGAGTGTTGAGAAGGTCACTCTTCGGCAATTGCAATCGCTATTAGGGTTGCTAGTTTTTGCATGCGGTATCATGTCCATGGGCAGGAATTTTTCCAGGCGATTAGCTATGGCTACCTCGGGGGCAAAACGTCCAGACCACCGCATTCGTTTGACTCGCACGCTTAAGGCGGACCTTTCCGTGTGGCACCATTTCCTCCGCACATACAACGGTCGCACCTGCCTTAGGTCTGCAAGACTGACTAATTCGGAATTAGCCCTGTTTACGGACGCGGCAGGTTCCTTTGGTTTCGGGGCTGTTTTCGGTGCAGATTGGTGCGCCGAGGAGTGGCCGCGGGGCTGGCAGGAATCGGGGCTATGTAAGAACATTACGCTACTAGAGCTGTTCCCCATCATAGTAGCGGTAGAATTGTGGGGCCCCTTGTTGGCTGACAGGCACATTTGTTTCTGGTCAGACAATATGGGGGTTGTTTCATGTGTTAACAGCCTTTCCTCCGGGTCTCCCCCCGTCATTAGTCTACTACGGCATCTTGTGCTAAGATGTTTAGAATTCAATATCTACTTTAGGGCCAGTCATGTCCCGGGGGTTGAAAATGTGGTTGCTGATGCATTGTCTCGATTCCATTGGCAGGAATTTCGATCCCTACTGCCTGGGGCCGTGGAAGTGGGCAGGCGGTGCCCGGCTCACCTGTGGGACCTGGTCAGCAGCAACTAATGTCGTTGGTATCATCTTCAGTTACGCCAGCCACCTGGCGTCATCACGGTAAGGCCTGGGCTGAGTGGTGCGCGTTGGTAGGTACGCGTAATGTAGCTGGTAACTCCTCTGTGAGATTGGAAGTAACAACTGAGTATTTTCTGGATTTAAGGGCGCAGGGCGTCTCGGCTTCCCTCGCGCAGCGCAGATTGTCAGGGGTGGCTTTCTTTTTTTCAGCTAATGGGCTGGGAGGATGTGACGAAGGCGTTCGTCTTGCGGCAGGCGCTCAAAGGGTGGATGAAGGAGAAGCGGCGGGTCGATTTGCGCTGTCCGGTGTCATTCCAGCTGCTTTCACGGATAATTGAGCACTGCCCCTCGGCTTGCGGGTCCCCCTATGAAGCGAAGCTGTTTGCTGTGGCATTTTGCATCGCATTTTTCGGGGCACTACGGGTGGGGGAGTTGCTTCCCCTGTCCAAACCAAAACCCGGTGGCCTTCTTTTTTCCGATGTAGTTCGGGGCGATGGGGCCATTCGCATTCGCGTCAGGTGGTCAAAGACGGATTGCTACGGGCGGGGCGCGTGGTTGCCGCTGCGTGCCGTTGCGGGCCCCTCATGTCCAGTGGCCCTGTTTGATGAATACATAGGCTGCAGGGCCCCAGGCGAGCAATTTTTTACGCACGAGGACGGGTCTCCGTTAACGGCGTTTCAGTTTCGGTCTCTATTTAAGAAAATTATAGTTGCCCTGGGTTACTCCCCCCGGGAATTCGGGACTCATTCTTTCCGAATTGGGGCTGCTACCGAGGCGGCCAGGGCTGGCCACCCGGAGGCGGATGTGATGAGAATTGGCCGGTGGCGTTCTGCTTGCTTCGCGCGATATGTTCGTCCGGAGTTGTTGTTATGATGGTTTTGTTTTTCTTTCAGATGTGGTTCTCCCGTCAGTTTTTATCGTTGGGCACTCTTATATCTTTCGTGCAAGTCAAAGGGCTGACATTCGTCCCGGAGGGAGAAGGCTGGGCTTCAGGATCATCAAAGTGTCATGGAGGGGGATACGAGGCTTGAGGTGGTGTCAGATTCTATCCAAGGTTATGTCCTTTGCGGGCACGGTATCGGGCACGGTTATCCTAGTGGTCCACGCAGGGGGCAATGACCTGTGCCAGATGAAGATTGGAGAATTGATGACCCTCATGAGAGCGGATATCGAGAGATTTGGTTTGCTTTTCTCCGAAATGGTTCTGGTGCAAGACGGTCGCTTAACGCTAGGATGTCTCGTTTTGTTCGCTCCCGCTCCAGGGTGGTGGTTTGCCACAGATTACTAGAAGGGGACAACAGGAGCCTAATGTCCTCGGATGGCGTTCACTTGAACAAGATCGGGACGGACATTTTCTTGTCGGGCCTTCAGGACGGGATCGAGCAGGCCCTTTATTTGCTGGGTGGAGGTCGGAGCCCCGTGTAGGGGTACACGGGCTCCTTGGTGGCGGAAATTTACCCGGTGGTGATAGCTGAACGGATGCGCATGGTGGGAGTCCGCCGTCGGTGCACCGTATGCTATGTTATGGTTCGGCACGTAGTGCCCGTTGGTTGGAAAAGTTGTGGAGAATGTTATTTAAGAAATAAATACTGTGGCCTATCTACACCCAGCAAAAAGTTGGAAATACAGTATCCCGTGTTTTTATTCCAGGCGGCGGGTTAGTTATGTGTGCAGTGTTTGTGTGTGTCTGTATGCAGTCTGTATCGCACCTTACTGAATAGGGAAGGTGAGGGCTGACTGCATGCGGCACTCCCCCCCCCCCCCCCTTTCTGAGAAACATGGGGCCGCCTGTGAGGGGTTAAAATGTTAGCGAACTGGCTCTCCCTCTCCTCCCTCTTTACCACAGCAGCCCTATAGGAGGAATTCCCGGGCTTTATGGCCTATGATATTGCACTAGGGGCGGAGTTAGCTTTAACTTACTCAGCGGGCTTCCTGGTTCCCACAAGTCCACAAGAGCCCCTGGTGCCGTTTTCCCTCCCTCCCCTTGTTAACAATAAAAAAAAATATATATACTGTATACACCGGCATAATTATATGCAGATATAGACGTATTTGAAATGGTTTTTACATGGAAATATGGGTGTTAAGTACAACTAAGTCATACATATATGTTGGTTCAAACTGTTTGGGGAAAGGAAACTGAAGCGTTGTGTATTTCAGATATGGTGTTAATGGCGAAGTCACAGCAGCGGAAATTTACCCAGTGGTGATAGCTGAACGGACGCGCACGGTGGGAGTCCGCCGTCGGTGCACCGTATGCTATGTTATAGTTCGGCACGTAGTGCCCGTTGGTTGGAAAAGTTGTGGAGAATGTTATTTAAGAAATAAATGCTGTGGCCGATCTCCACCCAGCAAAAAGTTGGAAATACAGTATCCCGTGTTTTTATTCCAGGCGGCGGGTTAGTTATGTGTGCAGTGTTTGTTTGTGTGTGTCTGTATGCAGTCAGTGCAAGAAATCAGCAACCAGGTGCACAAACAGCTCAGTGACCGCACAACTAACAGCTCTTATCTAAGGCAGCATTCACATATAGCAGATCCATAGCTGTCACTGTATTATTACATAGCAGGACCCAGACCACATGATCACATAGCAGAACTGTCTCACAGAGCTCCCATAGGCAAAAAAATAAAAATTATAAACTATTATAAATCTCATGAACTTTATATCCATTAGCCTGCACACAGGCCTCCTGCCATACAGGTCAGGCTTCCAGGCAGAGAGCCTGCACAGGCACCATACAGCTCCTCACAGAAGAGGCCATATGACTATGACTTACCTCTCTGAAGAGTGAGGACAGACACCAGGCGAGCGGCGTCCTGTCTGAGCAGCGCCATGGTTAGCAGCCACGTGCAGCCCGGCAGCGGATGGCGCCATAATACTTACTGACCAGAGCATAGAAGCTGAGCGATCACTGAGATGGCGCCATAATACTTACTGACCAGAGCATAGAAGCTGAGCGATCACTGAGATGGCGCCATAATACTTACTGACCAGAGCATAGAAGCTGAGCGATCACTGAGATGGCGCCATAATACTTACTGACCAGAGCATAGAAGCTGAGCGATCACTGAGATGGCGGCTGCTTCCATAAGAAAAATAAAATCTTTGCTCTGTACACAACAAAGCAGGATAGAAAACAAAATACATATACAAAAAACTCTCCCTCTCCACACGACCATGTGGAAAAGAAGAATTATTGGAAGGAGAGCAGAGAAACACACATAGGCCTGAGCCTGCTCCTATCCTACCACCTGTCCTACAGGACACACATAGGCCTGAGCCTGCTCCTATCCTCCTACCACCTGTCCTACAGGACACACATAGGCCGGAGCCTGCTCTCCTCCTACCACCTATCCTACAGGACACACATAGGCCTGAGCCTGCTCTCCTCCTACCACCTGTCCTACAGGACACACATAGGCCTGAGCCTGCTCTCCTCCTACCACCTGTCCTACAGGACACACATAGGCCTGAGCCTGCTCCTATCCTACCACCTGTCCTACAGGACACACATAGGCCTGAGCCTGCTCTCCTCCTACCACCTGTCCCACAGGACACACATAGGCCTGAGCCTGCTCTCCTCCTACCACCTGTCCTACAGGACACACATAGGCCTGAGCCTGCTCTCCTCCTACCACCTGTCCTACAGGACACACATAGGCCTGAGCCTGCTCTCCTCCTACCACCTGTCCTACAGGACACACATAGGCCTGAGCCTGCTCTCCTCCTACCACCTGTCCTACAGAAGGACACACATAGGCCTGAGCCTGCTCTCCTCCTACCACCTGTCCTACAGGACACACATAGGCCTGAGCCTGCTCTCCTCCTACCACCTGTCCTACAGGACACACATAGGCCTGAGCCTGCTCCTATCCTACCACCTGTCCTACAGGACACACATAGGCCTGAGCCTGCTCTCCTCCTACCACCTGTCCTACAGGACACACATAGGCCTGAGCCTGCTCTCCTCCTACCACCTGTCCTACAGGACACACATAGGCCTGAGCCTGCTCTCCTCCTACCACCTGTCCTACAGGACACACATAGGCCTGAGCCTGCTCTCCTCCTACCACCTGTCCTACAGGACACACATAGGCCTGAGCCTGCTCCTATCCTACCACCTGTCCTACAGGACACACATAGGCCTGAGCCTGCTCTACTCCTACCACCTGTCCTACAGGACACACATAGGCCTGAGCCTGCTCTCCTCCTACCACCTGTCCTACAGGACACACATAGGCCTGAGCCTGCTCTCCTCCTACCACCTGTCCTACAGGACACACATAGGCCTGAGCCTGCTCTCCTCCTACCACCTGTCCTACAGGACACACATAGGCCTGAGCCTGCTCTTCTCCTACCACCGGTCCTACAGGACACACATAGGCCTGAGCCTGCTCCTATCCTACCACCTGTCCTACAGAAGGACACACATAGGCCTGAGCCTGCTCTCCTCCTACCACCTGTCCTACAGAAGGACAGAAAAAAACACAAGGAGGCTAGAGGTCAGCATAGGCGGGGCAATTAACTCTTTATTGCTTGTTACCATCTCTCCTATCATTGCAGGAAGATAGAATCTTCCCCATTATGTACTGCTGCTTAGGACGTAAGGGAAACTGATATACTGAAGAGAAGACATATACTGGGCGTATACACTGATATACTGAAGAGAAGGCACATACTGGGCGTATACACTGATATACTGAGAACAAGGCACATACTGGGCGTATACACTGATATACTGAAGAGAAGACACATACTAGGCGTATACACTGATATACTGAAGAGAAGACATATACTGGGCGTATACACTGATATACTGAAGAGAAGACACGGCACTTACCAGTTATATGGAAGTTTTCCGTCTCTCTCCAATGTGGCAAAATTGATGAAAGTTCCAGCCCCACATTCTCTGCAGGAAAGCAAGATATATGTTCACCTACAGTATGTACACTGTGAGATACAAGACAAACCGATACACATACACACACCGATATATACCATTATGTACACTCCAATATATGGATACACCGACATATACATATATACTGACACACATGCACTTATTTCATACTGGGCTATAACTGTACACAGGATTCCTGTGACGGTATGACTGCTGTGTACCCTGCAGGAGGTGGTGTATTCTTTACAGGATAAAAGATTTGAGGAAGGGGAATTATCAAAACAGAAGTGTGGTCTGGGGCCAGGCGGATGGCACAGCCGGTGGGTGGGAGTGGTCTGGGGCCAGGCGGATGGCACAGCCGGTGGGAGTTACCTTGACATCTGGAGATGTTTCCTGCGTAAGACGATCAGAGTCGCCAACAACAGCCCGATAAGGAGGATGCTGAGAATGGCGAGCAACGAAATCACCACCACATTGGGGTTCAACTCCGCAACTACAGATAAGACACAACAGATAATTTACTACCAATCCCATCAGCCTCCTATCCCTCCCTCCCCCCAGACCTGAGAGGACCCCACCAATCCCATCAGCATCCTATTCCCCCCCAGACCTGAGAGGAGCCCACCAATCCCATCAACCTCCTATCCCCCCCCAGACCTGAGAGGAGCCCACCAATCCCATCAGCCTCCCAAACCCCCCCCCCCCCCAGACCTGAGAGGTGCCCACCAATCCCATCACCCTCCTATAAACCCCCCCCCCAGACCTGGGAGGAGCCCACCAATCCCATCATCCTCCTAGCCCCCCCCCCCCCTCCCCCCAGACCTGAGAGGTGCCCACCAATCCCATCAACCTCCTATAACCCCCCCCAAACCTGAGAGGAGCTCACTAATCCCATCAGCCTCCTACCACCCCCTCCCCATACCTGAGAGGAGCCCACCAATCCCATCAACCTCCCCCCAGACCTGAGAGGTGCCCACCAATCCCATCAGCCTCCTATCCCCCCAGACCTGAGAGGAGCCCACCAATCCCATCAGCCTCCTATCCCCCCCAGACCTGAGAGGAGTCCATCAATTCCATCAGCTTCCTATTCGTCCCAGACCAGAGAACTGCCCACCATCCCCACCAGCCTCCTAACCCCCCCCCCCAGACCTGAGAGGTGCCCACCAATCCCATCAGCCTCCTATCCCCCCCCCCAGATCTGAGAGGAGCCCACCAATCCCATCAGCCTCCTATCCCCCCAGATCTGAGAGGAGCCCACCAATCCCATCAGCCTCCTATCTCCCCCCAGACTTGAGAGGAGCCCGCCAATCCAATCAGCCTCCTACCCCCCCCCCTCCCCAGGCCTGAGAGATGCCCACCAATCCCATCAGCCTCCTATTCCCCCCAGATCTGAGAGGTGCCCACCAATCCCATCAGCCTCCTATCCCCCAGACCTGAGAGGAGCCCACCAATCCCATCAGCCTCCTATAACGCCCCCCCCCCCAGACCTGAGAGGAGCCCACCAATCCCATCAGCCTCCTATCCCCCCCAGACCTGAGAGGAGCCTACCAATCCCATCAGCCTCCTATCCCCCCCAGACCTGGGAGGAGCCTACCAATCCCATCAGCCTCCTATCCCCCCAGACCTGAGAGGAGCCCACCAATCCCATCAGCCTCCTATCCCCCCAGACCTGAGAGGAGCCCACCAACCCTACAGATGACATTGCAATGTGGTCCATGGCTGTGCCCAGTCAGCATTCTTCCTGATATACAAATAAGTGAATGATCGTAGAGGCCACAGTGGCACTTACCTAGCGTGGAGACCAGGATGTAGGTGGGGACACTGGGTGTGTGGTGGCTGACCGAGCAGATGCTGCAGTTATATGACGTCCCCGGGTGGAGATTGCCAATTGTTACCACATGTGAAAAGACGGTGACTGGATCCTAAGAACAAAGCGATCAGAGTGAGGGCCTCACACCATCAGCAGATATTCTATAGGACCCTACACACACAGATATTCTATAGAACTCTCCACACACACACAAGCAGATAATTCTATAGGATTCTACACACGCACACACGCACACACAGATATTCTTTTTCTTTTTTTTATTCTAAATTTTTATTCAATTTTCACATTTTACAGTAAAAGGAAACAAGAAACATCTGGCGTCCTTACGGGCGCAAAGGCACTCATACAAACTGAAAACAAGGGAAATGCAAACATAGGCCCGTGACCGGGAAAACGGGCCGATCGAAACAATCCAAGGCTCCCATACAAAACTAGCTTTTACCATCAGTAAGGGTAGGGAGTGAGCTAGCGCTCAACGCGAAACCAAGAAGAAGGATGGAGAGGGGAGAAAGAGGGGATAAGGAGGAAAGGGAGAAGAGAGGGTGAGAGGGGAGCATGGCGTCCATAGGGCTGTGAATTGGAGTACAGGGAAGGGGGGGAGTGGGGGAATAGATGGCTCCTCACTGAGCCAGTAAAGATCTATATTCGGCAGTGTTGGTGAACTGATCCCAGTAAAATCAAGTCCGATAGAATCGGGAATTCCGATCGTGCAGTGAGGTCCTCCATGCGTTTGATCTCTTCTACTGGCTTCTGGGTGGAATGTCGGACAGATGTAGGAGGAATAGCGTAGGAGAGAAAGGAAGCTGGTGGTCAGTTAATGTGGAGGTAATACGCCACACTTACCTCCAGAAGGGAGTTAATTTGGGACAGCTCCAAAATATATGTAAAAGGCATCCTTCTCCGACGCAATTCCTCCAACATTGTGGGGACACTTCAAGGAAAATCGGGAAAAGGCGGTAGGAATCCGGTACCACCGGGAGAGTAGCTTATACCCAGCTTCCTGGAGACGAGAAGAGATCGAGGAGGAGTGTTTGCATGTGAACACTTGGTCCACTTGCGCCGCAGAGAAAGAGGTATTCAAGTCCTCTTCCCAGGCAGTGAGGAAGGAAGGAAGGAAGGAAGGAAGGAAGGGGGAGGCTGTTCTGGGAGGGAATCCAGCATTGCATACAGTTGAGAAAGAGTGTGTCTATGGGGGCCTGAGCTCAGGCAAAGAGATTCGAATTGGGTGAGTGCCCGGGCAAAGCAGGTCGGCATTGGGAGGGTAAGGATATAGTGGTGAAGCTGCAGAGACCTCCAGAACCCCAGGGGGGCGGGGTCCGATATGTCATTAAGGTCAGCAAAAGATGGCCACACCGGGCCTCGCAAAAAGGAGCAGGCACGAAAGTCGCCTGCCCTGAACCACGTGCGGAAAATGGGGTCTTCCGTCCCCGGAAGGAAGGCCGGATTGCCCAGTATGGGAAACAGGGGGGACGGGTGTTGAGCCAAAAAGCCAGAGGAGAGATGTTTGTGGCAGACACGGAGTGTCGGGGCAATGGTAGGGTGGGAATTTACGAGACGGGCTGAAGCCGGCAGCCATGGTGCCGCTATCAGGGGTAGCGGCGCGAGCGCCACTTCTAGGTTCACCCACAACCTAGGCATGACAGTGCCAGTCCAGGACCCTGGACAAGTGGGCTGCCACGTAGTATTGGTGGAGGTTAGGGAGGCCTAGGCCTCCTCGTGACTTGGGTCGGTACAAGTTAGCTTTTCCTAGCCGAGGCTGCTTATGCGCCCATATAAATTTAGTGAGGGAGGTGAGCTGCCTAAAGTATGACATGGGTACCGCAACTGGAAGGGCCTGGAAGAGGTACAGCAGGCGAGGCAAGATATTCATTTTAAAGATTGAGCATCGGCCAAACCAAGAAAAGGTGCTCTTGTGCCACCGAAGCAGGTCTTTCTCGACTGTCTTAAGCATAGGCGGGAAATTGGCTTTGAATATATCTGAGGTGGACGGTGTAAGCTGGACAGCCAGATATTGAAGAGAAGAACGGGATCAGCGAAAAAGGAAAAATGTCTCGAGACAGGCTACTATAGAAGGAGAGAGAGAGATGTTGAGAGCCTCGGACTTTTGAAGGTTAATTTTATAATTAGAGAGGGCCTGGTAGCGTGATAGTTCCAAGAGTAGATTGGGGATGGAGACAGTGGGTTGGGTGAGAAAGAATAGAAGGTCATCCGCGTACGCGGCAACCCTGTGTTCCACTGACCCCACTCGGACCCCGGAGATGTTTGGGCTTTTTCCTCACATGCCAGAGAAAGGGTTCCAGCGTTAGGATGAAGATAAGAGGGGAAAAAGGACAGCCCTGACGCGTTCCATTAGAAATAGGGAATGACGCAGAGAGGAGGCCGTTGACCGAGACCTGGGCCGAGGGGTGGGAATATAAGAAGCCAATCCACCCCAGCATACACGGACCAAGACCGATATGTCGGAGAGTGGCAAAGAGGAAAGGCCAGCCTAGTCGGTCAAAGGCCTTCTCCGCGTCCGTGGACAGGAACATAGTGGGGAGGGCCGAGGAACGGTCATAATGAGCTATATTAATGGCTCTGATGGTATTGTCCCGAGCCTCCCGCAGGGGCATGAATCCCACCTGGTCCGGGTGTATTATGGTTTGCAAAAGGGGGGTGAGATGAGCCGCTAAGATTTTGGAGAAGAATTTAAGGTCTAGGTTCAGGAGGGAGATGGGACGGTAATTTTGGCATTGTGAGGCGTCTTTACCTTCTTTAGGGATGACCGATATATGGGCACGTAGGGCGTCGGCAGGGAAAGGGGAGCCAGTGGAAACAGAATTGAAGGCGGAGAGAAAGTGGTCACGGAGTAGGGGGCCGAAAGTCTTGTAGTAGGGCAGAGTGAACCCATCTGGCCCAGGGGCCTTACCCGAAGGGGACGTCTTGAGCGCCCATTCCCGTTCAGTAGCCGCAATGGGGGCTTCAAGCGTCGACACACTCTCCTCAGGCAAGACCGCAAGGCCAGAGGCTGTGAGATAGGAGGCAACAGCAGAGGGGAGGGATGTCGGAATTGTCGAGGAGGAGGCAGGCGGTAGATCATAGAGATTGACATAATAATCCTGGAAGGATTCAGCAATTTGAGAGGTGAGAGTCAGTTTGGAGCCTGAGGGCGATGTAATGTGGGGTAAAAACGAACGGGCTCTTTGCAAACGCAGGGCTCGAGCTAGGGTCTTGCCCGGCTTATTGCCGAACTCATAGAAATGACTGAGGCAGCGTGCTAGAGAGGCCTTGGCATCCGCAAAGGTAAGATCTCGCAGCTTGCCGCACAAGGCCGCTAGCTCTGCCCCTGTGGCTAGGGCGAGGGTTCATTTATGTTGTCTATCAAGGCTTGCGATCCGCGTAATCATTGCTACAATCTTAGCTGACCATTCCTTCTTAAGACAGGACGCCAACTTAAATGTTAATGTTGAATGATGTTATGTTAAATGATAAATGTGCCTTTTATGAAACATTTATGCGCTTCCCACACTGCCAGGGGGGATAAGTCCGGGGTAACGTTGGAGGAGAAATAGTTGTCCAGGTCGGAACAAATTTCGGCAAGGACCCCCTGGTCCCTAAGTAAGATCTCGTTCAGGCGCCAGCGCCATGACCTAGGCTGAGGAGGGGCAAACTTCAGAGAAAGGGAGACTACTGCATGGTCCAAGAACGAAATCGGGTCCATAGAGGCCACGCTTACATGGTCTAAGTGTGTGTGGGAAACCAGGAAGTAATCAATACGAGAGTATACTTTATGTGGGTGTGAGATAAAAGTGTAGTCCTTGTCTCGGGGGTGGAGAAGCCGCCAGGCGTCCATGAGTTGATAGGAGTGAAGAGCTTGCTTTGCCCGTCGCAGGGAAGAGAAAGAGAGAGTAGAGTGACCGGAAGAAGAGTCAAGGAGAGGGTCAAGAGCCATGTTGAAGTCACCCCCGAGAACAATCATACCTTCAAAGAAGTTGTCCGCCTCTGAGAGGCATTGCTCCAAGAAAGCCGTTTGACCTATGTTGGGAAAATATGCCATGCCAAAGGTGCACAGAGTGCCCGCCATTTTCCCTTTCACAAAGAGAAACCGTCCCTCAGAGTCCAGCCTCTGATCCAGAAACTCCCATGGGGCCGAGCGGGCAAACAAAAGCAACACTCCCTTAGTTTTAGAGTCAGGGGAGCAACAATCTGATATTCTCTGCACCTGGTCTTCGCAGAAATGGGTTTCTTGGATGAAGACCACCAAGGCCCTTTTTGCCCATAAAAGGCGTAGCAAAGCGGTACGCTTCTCCGGGACATTCAGACCTTGTGCGTTGATAGATAACACAGCACCGAAGACATGTCTCAGGGAGGAGCTACCTTCGGAGGAAAATAAAAGGGAAGAGGGAAGAGGCGAAGAGAGATGGAAAGGAAGAAGGGGTAGGGGGGTAGGGAGGAAGAGAGAGATGAGGCTTAGGCGGGAGCGGGGGAGGGGGAAGAGACAGGGTACAATGGGGGTCGGTTAGCATATCGGCACATATCATTACACTTAAATTACACTCCCGCCCCTTGGCGTTCCACGGTCGTCGTGATGTCCATCTCAGAGTCTCTGGGCGGTGTTAAGGGGTTCATAACATATGTCCAGGGCTAAGGGGAAAGGGGGGGATGGGCGTGAGGGAGGGGGATGGTGTAGGGCTGCCAAGGGGTGATGGAGGTGACCGCAGGGAGCGGAGGATAGTCCTTGGCTCCAGGGGGGCCCTCAGGGGGAGGGATGGTAGGGGGGGGCAGGCTAGTATCCTGGAGGCAGAGGGAAAATGATGCCGTTCAGTCACCATCCTCACCATCACTGGAGGCAACGTGGGTCTGAGCAAAGCAGACGGTCCGGGTTAGGGACGGGGATCGCGAACCATGAACGGGGGCAAGATCGGTACCTCCATGTGTAGCAGAGTTTGCACAGCAGTAAAGGGTCTCCGGTTAGGTCCATGTCGGCAGGAGCAGGGCACAGGTCAACAAGTGCAGGCCAGCAGCAGCTGAGGACTGTCAGTCAGCGGGTCTCCGTCAGGAAGGAGAACGGTTCTCGCGGATGCGGGGGACTCTCCGGATAGGGGAGCGGGACCTGCGCGGCTCCGAGCAAGGTGACCGGTTTCGGGGAACAGTGCCAGGAGATGTGAGCGGGAGGTCCGGCACCGTCCAGTCCGGTACTTGCAGGGAAGATAGGCCGAGTAGCTTCAGCGCTTTGGGTAAGTCTGCTGGCGTTCGGAGGATGTAAGTGCTCCCGGTCTGGCGAATGATGAGATGGAAGGGGTAGCCCCATCTGTAGGACACTCCCACATCCTTTATAGCATTCAGGAGGGGTCGAAGCAGGCGGCGCATGGCGAGAGTGCGCCTGGACAGGTCCAGAAGGAGCGTTATCTTGGAGCCTTCAAAGGCCAGGGGGCCCATCTCCCAGGCGCGCTGGAGAAGTGCTTTTTTTTCCTGGTAAAAAATGCACCCAGCACATGACATCCCTCGGGCGGTTCCGGTGGGGAGGACGCGCGCCTGCTACCCTGTGCGTGCGGTCCATCTCAATGTGAGTATTGGTGGGGTCCCCCAGGTATCGGTTAAAGATGTAGCGGACGGCACGGGTGAGGCGTTTCGGGCCGACGTCCTCTGGCAGGCCGCGGATCTTCACGTTGTTGCGGCGACCCCGGTTCTTGAGGTCGTCCACGTGGAAGTTCGGATCTCTCAGCACGGCAGCCTGGGCATCCACTCTGGGGGTCAGGGAGGAGAGTGCCTGGTCTGTGGCATCTTGGCGGGATTCCAGTCCCGACACTGCACCGGTGATGGAGGAGATGGAGGAATTCAGTTCTACCATGTCTCCCTCATGTCGTTCTTCCATGCGGGCCAGCTGTGCCGTAAGTTCCTCACTGGTAGAGAGGGCATGGAGGAGGTTTCTCACCTCAGCAAGCAGCGCGTCTGAGGCCAGGGTGCCGAGGGATCCGGTGCCTGAGACACCGGAGGTGTCTGTCAGTCATCGGGCTGGGTTCTTAGGATCTCCAGCAGAGATTGACTGAGCTCCAGGAGAGCCGGGATGGTCTTCTGTGTGGTGCGCCGTGTGGCTGGTGCGGCCGCCATCTTTGCTTGCTGTGGTGAGTTTGGAGATAAACCTGGCTGAGGGCGAGCAAAACGGGTTGGCAAGGCTCAAGGGGTGGTCTGCGGGGTAGAGGGTGCCTTCCTGCCCCCGGTGGGCATAACGTTGCGGACGAGTGTAGGGGTAGAGTCACGTTAATGACAAGTGAGGCCCGGAGCTGTGCTCTGATGCGTCCTCACACGGCCGTGCTCAAGCCACGCCCCACACACACACAGATATTCTATAGGATTCTACACACACACACACACACACACACACACAGATATTCTATAGGATTCTACACACACACACACACACACACACACAGATATTCTATAGGATTCTACACACACACACACACACACAGATATTCTATAGGATTCTACACACACACACACACACACAGATATTCTATAGGATTCTACACACACACACACACACACACACACACAGATATTCTATAGGATTCTACACACACACACACACACACACACACAGATATTCTATAGGATTCTACACACACACACACACACACACAGATATTCTATAGGATTCTACACACACACACACACACACACACACACAGATATTCTATAGGATTCTACACACACACACACACAGATATTCTATAGGATTCTACACACACACACACACACACACACACACACACACACACAGATATTCTATAGGATTCTACACACACACACACACACACACAGATATTCTATAGGACTCTCGATACACTGACCGGCAGAAATTCAATACACATACCGCAATATTCTATAGGATTCTTTACACACACACACACACACACACACACAGATATATATATATATATATATATACACACACACATATATTCTAATATTACAGGAGGAGAAGAAAGAAGAAGAATAGGAGGATTAGTAGAAAGAAGAAGAGGAAGTGGACAAAAAGGAGAAGGAGGAGGTGAAATGGTTTGTTTTCTATTTGAGGGAAATGTGCCCTCAGAAAATGATTTAGGGTGCCTTCACACCTACCGACTCGCAGCGTTAATAACGCTGCAAGTCGGCTAGTTCCTGGCAGATCACTGTCAGTACATACACGCAGCGGTCTAAACGACCGCTGGGTGTATGTAAATCTGCCGGCCACTTAACCCCTTCTGATGCCGGCCGGCCGCCTCCCGCTCAGCTCTGTATACATTACCTCCTCGCTCCACGGGGTCCCGGCGTCCTGCTCTCCCGCCCGGCCAATCAGTGGCTGCGGCAGGGCAACACACTGATTGGCCGGGCGCGAGAGCAGTTGTCTGCTATTTTAGAGCATCTGAGGCAAGAAGGTAGGGACAGCGGGGCGGGTGCCAGCTTCAGGGCTCACCTGTCCTAATCCTAACACTGGATCAGCGCTTCCCTTACCTTCTCATATTGGCTCTGCTCTGGATCTACACGCCAGCAGATCACCTCGTGGTGATCAGAGAAACCATCCTCTACCCACAGCAGAGTGAACGACGTCTGCGTCTTGTTGACGGCATAAAGAGACTTAGGAGGCGCAGGATCTGAGATAGACAAAAAAATCACAAACACAACCAGATGCCACAAAGGATTCATCTCATCATAATGTGGGTAATACACACCCTCGCACACTCACCTAACCCCCCATATAGAGCAGAGAAGACCCTGCACACTCACCTAACCCCTCATATAGAGCAGAGAAGACCCTGCACACTCACCTAACCCCTCATATACAGCAGAGAAGACCCTGCACACTCACCTAACCCCTCATATACAGCAGAGAAGACCCTGCACACTCACCTAACCCCCCATATACAGCAGAGAAGACCCTCGCACACTCACCTAACCCCCCATATAGAGCAGAGAAGACCCTGCACACTCACCTAACCCCCCCCATATACAGCAGAGAAGACCCTCGCACACTTACCTAATCCCTCATATACAGCAGAGAAGACCCTCGCACACTCACCTAACCCCCCATATAGAGCAGAGAAGACCCTCGCACACTCACCTACCCCCCATATACAGCAGAGAAGACCCTGCACACTCACCTAACCCCTCACATACAGCAGAGAAGACCCTGCACACTCACCTAACCCCCCATATAGAGCAGAGATGACCCTGCACACTCACCTAACCCCCCATATAGAGCAGAGAAGACCCTCGCACACTCACCTAACCCCCCATATAGAGCAGAGAAGACCCTGCACACTCACCTAACCCCCCCATATACAGCAGAGAAGACCCTCGCACACTTACCTAATCCCTCATATACAGCAGAGAAGACCCTCGCACACTCACCTAACCCCCCATATAGAGCAGAGAAGACCCTGCACACTCACCTAACCCCCCATATACAGCAGAGAAGATCCTCGCACACTCACCTAACCCCTCATATACAGCAGAGAAGACCCTGCACACTCACCTAACCCCCCCATATACAGCAGAGAAGACCCCGTACACTCACCTAACCCCCTCATATACAGCAGAGAAGACCCCGCACACTCACCCCCTCATATACAGCAGAGAAAACCTCGCACACTCACCTACCCCCCATATACAGCAAAGAAAACCCCGCACACTCACCTAACCCCCCCATATACAGCAGAGATGACCCTGCACACTCACCTAACCCCCCATATACAGCAGAGAAGACGCCGCACACTCTCCTACCCCCCCAAATACAGCAGAGATGACCCCGCACTCACCTTAACCCCCCCATATACAGCAGAGAAGACCCTCGCACACTCACCTAACCCCCCATATACAGCAGAGAAGACCCCGCACACTCACCTAACCCCCCCATATACAGCAGAGATGACCCTGCACACTCACCTAACCCCCCATATACAGCAGAGAAAACCTCGCACACTCACCTAACCCCCCACATACAGCAGAGAAGACCCCGCACACTCACCTACCCCCCCATATACAGCAAAGATGACCCCGCACCATCACCTAACCCCCCAATATACAGCAGAGATGACCCCACACACTCACCTAACCCCCCCAATATACAGCAGAGATGACCCCGCACTCTCACCTAACCCCCCATATATAGCAGAGAAGGCCCAGCACACTCACCTAACCCCCCACATACAGCAGAGAAGACCCCGCACACTCACCTAACCCCCCCCCCCATATACAGCAAAGATGACCCCGCACACTCACCTAACCCCCCCATATACAGGAGAGAAGACCCTCGCACACTCACCTAACCCCCCATATACAGCAGAGAAGACCCCGCACACTCACCTAACCCCCCATATACAGCAGAGATGACCGGGCACACTCACCTAACCCCCCATATACAGCAGGGAAGACCCCGCACACTCAACTAACCCCCCCCCATATACAGCAAAGATGACCCCGCACACTCACCTAACCCTCCCCATATAAAGCAGAGAAGACCCCGCACACTCACCTACCCCCCCATATACAGCAGAGATGACCCCGCACACTCACCAACCCCCCCATATACAGCAGAGATGACCCTCGCACATTCACCTACCCCCCCCCCCCCGCCCATATACAGCAGAGATGACCCCGCACACTCACCTACCCCCCCCATATACAGCAGAGAAGACCCCGCACACTCACCTACCCCCCCATATACAGCAGAGAAGACCCCGCACACTCACCTACTCCCCCCCACATATACAGCAGAGATGACCCCACACACTCACCTACCCCGCCCATATACAGCAGAGATGACCCTCGCACACTCACCTACCCCCCCATATACAGCAGAGATGACACAACACACTCACCTACCCCCCCATATACAGCAGAGATGACCCCGCACTCACCTAACCCCCCATATACAGCAGAGAAGATCCTCGCACACTCACCTAACCCCCATATACTGCAGAGAAGACGCCGCACACTCACCTAACCCCCCATATACAGCAGAGAAGACCCCGCACACTCACCTACCCCCCCATATACAGCAGAGAAGACCCCGCACACTCACCTAACCCCACATATACAACAGAGAAGACCCCGCACACTCACCTAACCCCCCCATATACAGCAGAGAAGACCCTCACACACTCACCTACCCCCCATATACAGCAGAGATGACACCGCAAACTCACCTACCTCCCCCCCATATACAGCAGAGAAGACCCCGCACACTCACCTAACCCCCCTATATATATCAGATATGACCCTCGCACACTCACCTAACCCCCCCATATACAGCAGAGAAGACCCCACACACTCACCTAACCCCCCCATATACAGCAGAGATGACCCCGCACACTCACCTACCCCCCCCATATACAGCAGAGAAGACCCCGCACACTCACCTACCCCCCCCATATACAGCAGAGAAGACCCCGCACACTCACCTACTCCCCCCCACATATACAGCAGAGATGACCCCACACACTCACCTACCCCGCCCATATACAGCAGAGATGACCCTCGCACACTCACCTACCCCCCCATATACAGCAGAGAAGACCCCGCACACTCACCTAACCCCCCCATATACAGCAGAGAAGACCCTCGCACACTCACCTACCCCCCCATATACAGCAGAGAAGACCCCGCACACTCACCTAACCCCCCCATATACAGCAGAGAAGACCCTCGCACACTCACCTACCCCCCCATATACAGCAGAGATGACACCGCAAACTCACCTACCTCCCCCCCCATATACAGCAGAGAAGACCCCGCACACTCACCTACCCCCCCCCATATACAGCAGAGAAGAACCTGCACACTCACCTACCCCGCCCATATACAGCAGAGATGACCCTCGCACACTCACCTACCCCCCCATATACAGCAGAGAAGACCCCGCACACTCACCTAACCCCACATATACAACAGAGATGACCCCGCACACTCACCAACCCCCCCATATACAGCAGAGAAGACCCCGCACACTCACCTAACCCCCCCATATACAGCAGAGAAGACCCTCGCACACTCACCTACCCCCCATATACAGCAGAGATGACACCGCAAACTCACCTACCTCCCCCCCATATACAGCAGAGAAGACCCCGCACACTCACCTAACCCCCCTATATATATCAGATATGACCCTCGCACACTCACCTAACCCCCCCATATACAGCAGAGAAGACCCCACACACTCACCTAACCCCCCCATATACAGCAGAGATGACACCACACACTCACCTACCCCCCCATATACAGCAGAGATGACCACACACTCACCTACCCCCCATATACAGCAGAGATGACCCCGCACTCACCTACCCCCCCATATACAGCACAGAAGACCCTCGCACACTCACCTACCCCCCCATATACAGCAGAGATGACCCCGCACTCACCTAACCCCCCCATATACAGCAGAGAAGATCCTCGCACACTCACCTAACCCCCCATATACTGCAGAGAAGACGCCGCACACTCACCTACCCCCCCATATACAGCAGAGAAGACCCCGCACACTCACCTACCCCCCCCATATACAGCAGAGAAGACCCCGCACACTCACCTAACCCCCCATATACAGCAGAGAAGACCCCGCACACTCACCTAAACCCCCCATTTACAGCAGAGATGACCCCGCACACTCACCTAACCCCCCCCCCATATACAGCAGAGATGACCCCGCACACTCACCTAACCCCCCATATCCAGCAGAGATGACCCCGCACACTCACCTAACCCCCCATATACAGCAGAGATGACCCCGCACACTCACCTAACCCCCCCCATATACAGCAGAGATGACCCCACACACTCACCTACCTCCCCCCCATATAGAGCAGAGATGACCCCGCACACTCACCTAACCCCCCATATACAGCAGAGATGACCCCGCACACTCACCTAACCCCGCATATACAGCAGAGAAGACCCTCGCACACTCACCTACCCCCCACATATACAGCAGAGAAGACCCCCCACAGTCACCTACCCCCACATATACAGCAGAGATGACCCCGCACACTCACCCCCCCCAAATACAGCAGAGATGACCCCGCACTCACCTACCTCCCCCCCATATACAGCAGAGAAGACCCTCGCACACTCACCTACCCCCCCCCATATACAGCAAAGATGACCCCACACACTCACCTACCCCCCCCATATACAGCAGAGATGACCCCGCACACTTCCCCCCCATATTCAGCAGAAATGACCCCGCACACTCACCTAACCCCCCCAATATACAGCAGAGATGACCCCGCACTCACCTACCTCCCCCCCATATACAGCAGAGAAGACCCCGCACACTCACCTAAACCCCCCATTTACAGCAGAGAAGACCCCGCACACTCACCTAAACCCCCCATTTACAGCAGAGATGACCCCACACACTCACCTAACCCCCCCCCCCATATACAGCAGAGATGACCCCGCACACTCACCTACCTCCCCCCCATATAGAGCAGAGATGACCCCGCACACTCACCTAACCCCCCATATACAGCAGAGATGACCCCGCACACTCACCTAACCCCCCCCCATATACAGCAGAGATGACCCCACACACTCACCTACCTCCCCCCCATATAGAGCAGAAATGACCCCGCACACTCACCTAACCTCACTGTTTGTGGCAGGGAGTTATTACTGCTCCTCTCCGTACAGGCGGTGACCGTGATGTTGTAGATGTCTCCAGCTGGAAGACTCAGCACGGCCGTCATTGTTGTTCTGGACACCTGGAAAAAGTAAAAAAGCCATAAAAATTACTCAGGATATTAACAAGGGGAGTGCGCAATACACTACACAGATAGTGACCAGGCATGGGGGGGGGGAATACACTACACAGATAGTGACCAGGCATGGGGGGGGGGGGAATACACTACACAGATAGTGACCAGGCATGGGGGGGGGGGAATACACTACACAGAGAGTGACCAGGCATGGGGGGGGGGGGGAATACACAGATAGTGACCAGGCATGGGGGGGGGGGGGGGAAATACACTACACAGATAGTGACCAGGCATGGGGGGGGGGAATACACTACACAGATAGTGACCAGGCATGGGGGGGGGGGAATACACTACACAGATAGTGACCAGGCATGGGGGGGGGGGGAAAACACAGATAGTGACCAGGCATGGGGGGGGGGGGGGAATACATAGATAGTGACCAGGCATGGGGGGGGAATACACTACACAGATAGTGACCAGGCATGGGGGGGGGGGGGAATACACAGATAGTGACCAGGCATGGGGGGGGGGAATACACTACACAGATAGTGACCAGGCATGGGGGGAGGGGGGAGGAATACACAGATAGTGACCAGGCATGGGGGGGGGAATACACAGATAGTGACCAGGCATGGGGGGAGGGGGAATACACTACACAGATAGTGACCAGGCATGGTGGGGGGGGGGAATACACAACACAGATAGTGACCAGGCATGGGGGGGGGGAATACACTACACAGATAGTGACCAGGCATGGGGGGGGGGAATACACTACACAGATAGTGACCAGGCATGGGGGGAGGGGGGAGGAAGACACAGATAGTGACCAGGCATGGGGGGGGGGGAATACACTACACAGATAGTGACCAGGCATGGGGGGGGGGAATACACTACACAGAAAGTGACCAGGCATGGGGGGGGGGGGGGGGAATACACCACACAGATAGTGACCAGGCATGGGGGGGGGGGGGGGGGGGGGGGGGGGAATACACCACACAGATAGTGACCAGGCATGGGGGGGGGGGGGTACACTACACAGATAGTGACCAGGCATGGGGGGCGGTGGGGGATACACTACACAGATAGTGACCAGGCATGGGGGGGGGGGAATACACAGATAGTGACCAGGCATGGGGGGGGGGGGGGGGAATACACTACACAGATAGTGACCAGGCATGGGGGGGGGAATGCACAGATAGTGACCAGGCATGGGGGGGGGGGGGGGGGGAATACACTACACAGATAGTGACCAGGCATGGGGGGGGGGGGGGAATACACAGATAGTGACCAGGCATGGGGGGGGGGGGGGGAATACACAGATAGTGACCAGGCATGGGGGGGGGGGGAATACACTACACAGATAGTGACCAGGCATGGGGGGGGGGGGAATACACTACACAGATAGTGACCAGGCATGGGGGGGGAATACACAGATAGTGACCAGGCATGGGGGGGGGGGGGGGAATACACTACACAGATAGTGACCAGGCATGGGGGGGGGGGGAATACACAACACAGATAGTGACCAGGCATGGGGGGGGGGGGGGGGAATACACTACACAGATAGTGACCAGGCATGGGGGGGGGGGGGAATACACAGATAGTGACCAGGCATGGGGGGGGGGGAATACACTACACAGATAGTGACCAGGCATGGGGGGGGGGGAATACACTACACAGATAGTGACCAGGCATGGGGGGGGGGGGAATACACTACACAGATAGTGACCAGGCATGGGGGGGAATGCACAGATAGTGACCAGGCATGGGGGGGGGGGGGGAATACACAGATAGTGACCAGGCATGGGGGGGGAATACACAGATAGTGACCAGGCATGGGGGGGGGGGAAAACACAGATAGTGACCAGGCAGGGGGGGGGGGGGATACACAGATAGTGACCAGGCATGGGGGGGGGGGGAATACACTACACAGATAGTGACCAGGCATGGGGGGGGGGGGAATACACAGATCGTGACCAGGCATGGGGGGGGGGGGGGAATACACTACACAGATAGTGACCAGGCATGGGGGGGGGGAATACACAGATAGTGACCAGGCATGGGGGGGGGGGGGGAATACACTACACAGATAGTGACCAGGCATGGGGGGAGGGGGGAGGAATACACAGATAGTGACCAGGCATGGGGGGGGGGAATACACTACACAGATAGTGACCAGGCATGGGGGGGGGGGAATACACTACACAGATAGTGACCAGGCATGGGGGGAGGGGGGGAGGAATACACAGATAGTGACCAGGCATGGGGGGGGGGGAATACACTACACAGATAGTGACCAGGCATGGGGGGGGGGGAATTACACTACACAGATAGTGACCAGGCATGGGGGGGGGGAATACACTACACAGATAGTGACCAGGCATGGGGGGGGGGGGGAATACACTACACAGATAGTGACCAGGCATGGGGGGGGGGGAATACACTACACAGATAGTGACCAGGCAGGGGGGGGGGGGGGGGGAAATACACAGAAAGTGACCAGGCATGGGGGGGGGGAAAACACATAAAGTGACCAGGCATGGGGGGGGGGGAATACACTACACAGATAGTGACCAGGCATGGGGGGGGGGGGGGGGGGGAAGGAATACACTACACAGATAGTGACCAGGCATGGGGGGGGGGGGAATACACTACACAGATAGTGACCAGGCATGGGGGGGGGGGGGGGGAATACACTACACAGATAGTGAACAGGCATGGGGGGGGGGGGAATACACAGATAGTGACAGGCATGGGGGGGGAATACACAGATAGTGACCAGGCATGGGGGGGGGGAATACACTACACAGATAGTGACCAGGCATGGGGGGGGGGGAATACACTACACAGATAGTGACAGGCATGGGGGGGGGGGGGAAATACACAGATAGTGACCAGGCATGGGGGGGGGGGGGGAATACACTACACAGATAGTGACCAGGCATGGGGTGGGGGGGAATACACTACACAGATAGTGACAGGCATGGGGGGGGAATACACAGATAGTGACCAGGCATGGGGGGGGGAATACATACACAGATAGTGACCAGGGCATGGGGGGGGGGGGGGGAATACACTACACAGATAGTGACATGCATGGGGGGGGGGGGGAATACACTACACAGATAGTGACCAGGCATGGGGGGGGGGGAATACACGATAGTGACCAGGCATGGGGGGGGGGAAAACTACACAGATAGTGACCAGGCATGGGGGGGGGAATACACTACACAGATAGTGACCAGGCATGGGGGGCGGTGGGGGATACACTACACAGATAGTGACCAGGCATGGGGGGCGGTGGGGGAATACACAGATAGTGACCAGGCATGGGGGGGGGAATACATTACACAGATAGTGACCGGGGGGGCTATGTGACTCCCGATTCCTGGAGAGAATTAACCCCTTACACTAAGACTTACACTTTTCTTTATTCTCTTCCGTCCTTCAGCCGTCACCTGCCAATGTAACATCCGGGAGTGCGACAAATCCAGAGCGTCTTCTCCATATCTCCAGGTGACGTACAGGAGCGGTCTGACATATTCCATATGGACAATGTGAGGCGCTACAGGGGCTGCAGAGGAAGCAAGTGTAAGAGTAACCCCGACAGCCAAGACCCTCCCTTAGAGAAAGAGGAACCTCAACAGCCAGGACTCCACCACCGATCATATAGAGGAAGAGGAACCCCAACTATACAGGATATAGAGGAACAGTCAGGACCCCACCACCGATCATACAGAGGAAGAGGAACCCCGACTATACAGGATATAGAGGAACAGCCAGGACACCACTGATCGTATAGAGGAAGAGGAACCCCAACTATATAGGATATAGGGGAACAGCCAGGACCCCACCACCGATCATATAGAGGAAGAGGAACCCCAACTATACAGGATATAGAGGAACAGTCAGGACCCCACCACTGATCATATAGAGGAAGAGGAACCCCAACTATATAGGATATAGGGGAACAGCCAGGACACCACCACTGATCGTATAGAGGAAGAGGAACCCCAGCTATACAGGATATAGGGGAACAGCCAGGACCCCACCACCGATCATATAGAGGAAGAGGAACCCCAACTATATAGGATATAGAGGAACAGCCAGGACCCCACCACTGATCGTATAGAGGAAGAGGAACCCCGACTATACAGGATATAGAGGAACAGCCAGGACACCACTGATCGTATAGAGGAAGAGGAACCCCAACTATATAGGATATAGGGGAACAGCCAGGACCCCACCACTGATCATATAGAGGAAGAGGAACCCCAACTATATAGGATATAGAGGAACAGCCAGGACACCACTGATCGTATAGAGGAAGAGGAACCCCAACTATATAGGATATAGGGGAACAGCCAGGACCCCACCACTGATCATATAGAGGAAGAGGAACCCCAACTATATAGGATATAGGGGAACAGCCAGGACCCCACCACCGATCATATAGAGGAAGAGGAACCCTGACTATACAGGATATAGAGGAACAGTCAGGACCCCACCACCGATCATATAGAGGAAGAGGAACCCTGACTATACAGGATATAGAGGAACAGTCAGGACCCCACCACCGATCATATAGAGGAAGAGGAACCCCAACTACACAGGATATAGAGGAACAGTCAGGACCCCACCACCGATCATATAGAGGAAGAGGAACCCCAACTATACAGGATATAGAGGAACAGCCAGGACACCACTGATCGTATAGAGGAAGAGGAACCCCAACTATATAGGATATAGGGGAACAGTCAGGACCCCACCACCGATCATATAGAGGAAGAGGAACCCTGACTATACAGGATATAGAGGAACAGTCAGGACCCCACCACTGATAGTATAGAGGAAGGGGAACCCCAGCTATACAGGATATAGAGGAACAGCCAGGACCCCACCACCGATCATATAGAGGAAGAGGAACCCTGACTATACAGGATATAGAGGAACAGTCAGGACTGTAGTCTGTCTGTAGTCTGTTTGTAGCCTGTAGTCTGTCTATAGCCTGGGTGTTGTCTGTCTGTAGTCTGTCTGTAGCCTGTCTGTGGCCTGGCTGTAGTCTGTATTCTGTATGTAGCCTGGCTATAGTCTGTCTGTATCCTGGCTGTAGTCTGGCTGTATCTTGGCTGTGGCCTGGCTGTAGTCTGTATTCTGTCTGTAGCCTGGCTATGGTCTGTCTGTATCCTGGCTGTGGCCCGTCTGTAGTCTGTATTCTGTCTGTAGCCTGGCTATGGTCTGTCTGTATCCTGGCTGTGGCCTGGCTGTAGTCTGTATTCTGTCTGTAGCCTGTCTGTTGTCTGTAGCCTGTCTGTATTCTGTCTGTAGCCTGTCTGTAGCCTGGCTATAGTCTGTCTGTATCCTGGCTGTAGTCTGGCTGTATCTTGGCTGTGGCCTGGCTGTAGTCTGTATTCTGTCTGTAGCCTGTCTGTTGTCTGTAGCCTGTCTGTATTCTGTCTGTAGCCTGGCTATAGTCTGTCTGTATCCTGGCTGTCGCCTGGCTGTGGTCTGTAGTCTGGCTGTAGTCTGTCTGTATCCTGGCTGTGGCCTGGCTGTAGTCTGTATTCTGTCTGTAGCCTGGCTATAGTCTGTCTGTATCCTGGCTGTGGCCTGTCTGTAGTCTGTATTCTGTCTGTAGCCTGGCTATGGTCTGTCTGTATCCTGGCTGTGGCCTGGCTGTAGTCTGTATTCTGTCTGTAGCCTGTCTGTTGTCTGTAGCCTGTCTGTATTCTGTCTGTAGCCTGTCTGTAGCCTGGCTATAGTCTGTCTGTATCCTGGCTGTCGCCTGGCTGTGGTCTGTAGTCTGGCTGTAGCCTATCTGTATCCTGTCTGTATTCTGTAGCCTGTCTGTGGCCTGGCTGTAGTCTGTCTGTAGCCTGTCTGTGGCCTGGCTGTAGTCTGTATTCTGTCTGTGGCCTGGTTGTAGTCTGTCTGTAGCCTGTATTCTGTCTGTATCCTGGCTGTGGCCTGTCTGTAGTCTGTATTCTGTCTGTGGCCTGGCTGTAGTCTGTATTCTGTCTGTGGCCTGGCTGTAGTCTGTATTCTGTCTGTGGCCTGGCTGTAGTCTGTCTGTAGCCTGTAGTCTGTCTGTATCCTGTCTGTGGCCTGTCTGTAGTCTGTATTCTGTCTGCGGCCTGGCTGTAGTCTGTATTCTGTCTGTGGCCTGGCTGTAGTCTGTCTGTAGCCTGTAGTCTGTCTGTATCCTGTCTGTGGCCTGTCTGTAGTCTGTATTCTGTCTGCGGCCTGGCTGTAGTCTGTATTCTGTCTGTGGCCTGGCTGTAGTCTGTCTGTAGCCTGTAGTCTGTCTGTATCCTGGCTGTGGCCTGGCTGTAGTCTGTATTCTGTCTGTAGCCTGTCTGTTGTCTGTAGCCTGTCTGTAGCCTGTCTGTATTCTGTCTGTAGCCTGTCTGTAGCCTGGCTATAGTCTGTCTGTATCCTGGCTGTCGCCTGGCTGTGGTCTGTAGTCTGGCTGTAGCCTGTCTGTGGCCTGGCTGTAGTCTGTATTCTGTCTGTGGCCTGGCTGTAGTCTGTCTGTAGCCTGTCTGTAGTCTGGGAGCAACGGAGTGGAGGCGCAGCCCTAGCGTAATGCGGCTTGACTCAGTTGAATCAGGCTGCACTAGGCTGGTTTGTCATTAGGGGAAAGGGTTAACTGGTCAGGGTGGAAGAGAGAGAGTCACGCGGGAGGAGGGGTTAGGTGGGGTATAAGAGCTGAGGCGGGCGGAAATACGTCACTGCCCGCCTAGTCAGGAAAGTGAAAGTCGCACCCATCCTCCCTTAGTTGGTATTCCGTGGTCTTGGGTTGGCGGGGTAGAAGGGGGCCCCTTGGAGACAAATTGTAGGTGCATGAGTGGGAGACATGCATCCAACTGGATTTATGGTGGGTCCTGTTGGGCAATAAGCCCACAGGGGAATTGGTGCCTTTGGGTCGGCCAGTGCGGCTGAGGGCAGAGGAGTCAGAATGAAGTAAAATGGGGTCTCCAAGGGGACCTTCTACTCCAGGTCAAACTCAGGTCCCTACACTGTGTGCTGTTATGTTGAGTTTATATGTTTTATGCACAATTTTCTGGGTATGTTATTTATGATGTTTATTGGAAATAATGTTGGTATTAATAAATAGGGCCAACACGGCCTTTTTTCCAATATGCTGGTTGTGTCTTTACTGGGTACGGGGGGGTAGTGTTCGGAATTGGGGATGAGCCCTGGGTGGGGAGTTGGGGTATTGGTAAGTTATGGTGGTACTTAGGGAAGCCAAGTATATCATACTGCAGTCATGTATTTTGTCTATAGTCTGTCTGTATCCTGGCTGTCGCCTGTCTGTGGTCTGTAGTCTGGCTGTAGCCTGTCTGTATCCTGTCTGTGGCCTGGCTGTAGTCTGTCTGTAGCCTGTCTGTGGCCTGGCTGTAGTCTGTATTCTGTCTGTGGCCTGGCTGTAGTCTGTATTCTGTATGTAGCCTGTATTCTGTCTGTAGCCTGGCTATAGTCTGTCTGTATCCTGGCTGTGGCCTGGCTGTAGTCTGTATTCTGTCTGTAGCCTGGCTATAGTCTGTCTGTATCCTGGCTGTCACCTGGCTGTGGTCTGTAGTCTGGCTGTAGCCTGTCTGTATCCTGTCTGTGGCCTGGCTGTAGTCTGTATTCTGTCTGTGGCCTGGCTGTAGTCTGTATTCTGTCTGTGGCCTGGCTGTAGTCTGTATTCTGTCTGTAGCCTGTATTCTGTCTGTAGCCTGGGTGCAGTCTGTCTGTATCCTGTCTGTGGCCTAGCTGTAGTCTGTATTCTGTCTGTAGTCTGTATTCTGTCTGTAGCCTGGCTATAGTCTGTCTGTATCCTGGCTGTGGCCTGGCTATAGTCTGTAGTCTGGCTGTAGCCTGTCTGTATTCTGTAGCCTGTCTGTAGCCTGGGTGTAGTCTGTCTGTATCCTGTCTGTGGCCTGGCTGTAGTCTGTATTCTGTCTGTAGCCTGTCTGTAGTCTGTATTCTGTCTGTAGCCTGGCTATAGTCTGTCTGTATCCTGGCTGTGGCCTGGCTATAGTCTGTAGTCTGGCTGTAGCCTGGCTGTAGTCTGTCTGTATCCTGGCTGTAGTCTGTATCCTGGCTGTAGTCTGTATTCTGTCTGTAGCCTGGCTGTAGTCTGTCTGTAGCCTGGCTGTAGTCTGTTGTCTGTAGCCTGGCTGTAGTTTGTCTGTAGTCTGTTTGTAGCCTGTAGTCTGTCTGTTGCCTGGCTGTAGTCTGTCTGTAGCCTGGCTGTAGTCTGTCTGTAGTCTGTATTCTGTCTGTAGACTGTCTATAGTCTGTCTGTATCCTGGCTGTAGTCTGTATTCTGTCTGTGGCCTGGCTGTAGTCTGTATTCTGTCTGTAGCCTGGCTGTAGTCTGTATTCTGTCTGTAGTCTGTATTCTGTCTGTAGCCTGTCTGTAGCCTGGCTATAGTCTGTCTGTATCCTGGCTGTGGCCTGGCTGTAGTCTGTAGTCTGGCTGTATCCTGGCTGTAGTCTGTAGTCTGTATCCTGGCTGTAGTCTGTAGTCTGTATGTACCCTGGCTGCTGTAGTCTGTCTGTATCCTGGCTGTGGCCTGGCTGTAGTCTGTCTGTAGTCTGTTTGTAGCCTGTAGTCTGTCTGTAGCCTGGCTGTAGTCTGTTTGTAGCCTGGCTGTAGTCTGTCTGTAGTCTGTATTCTGTCTGTAGCCTGTCTATAGTCTGTCTGTATCCTGGCTGTGGCCTGGCTGTAGTCTGTATTCTGTCTGTAGCCTGTCTATAGTCTGTCTGTATCCTGTCTGTATCCTGGCTGTGGCCTGGCTGTAGTCTCTAGTCTGGCTGTAGCCTGGCTGTAGTCTGTATTCTGTCTGTAGCCTGTCTGTAGCCTGGCTATAGTCTGTCTGTATCCTGGCTGTGGCCTGGCTATAGTCTCTAGTCTGGCTGTAGCCTGGCTGTAGTCTGTATTCTGTCTCTAGCCTGGCTGCAGTTGTGTTCTGCCTAGTCTGAGGAGAGAGTGTAGACTAGTCAGGTATCCAGAGAGTCAGTTATCTAGAGATTAAATTAGAGCTCCAGAGTTAGTCATGTCTGTCTAGCGCACTTATAGGGAAGTAAAAGAGATGGGGAGAATGTATCCACACAGAGAGATTACTGGAGGAGAGAGAAGGAGGATTCATCTACAGTCACATAGTATCCAGCCAGCAGTAAGCTAAGTGTACTATTCAAGCTGCTGCAAGCGGCTAGTGTTCCTAGAGGGTCACCCAGGTTTGGAGCCTGCATTCCCTGATCCTGTGTCACTCTGTGCCTGCAAGATAGTCAAAGTGGACTTTCATCCCCGTGGAAGCTGGTACTGTTGTATCACCACCCCCAAACTGGTCAGAGTCCCTTTTGTTGAGAGCCTTTGGGTCTGGATAAGCCCCTTCCCTCAAACAACCGCCCTAAACCAAGCAAAAGTCACCCTTACTACCTACACCTAAGAGCTTTTAGCTGCACCCTAACCCAACTACCTAGTCAACCTCGTACAAAGGGATCTTGGATGACATGATTAAGCGTGCATGTGCGAGAAACGTGTTGGTTTTCTAGCAGTAACTACATGAGCTCTTTTTTTAAATCTATTTAGACATGCAATAAAAGAATTGGTGATTGGCCGACGCCGGACCCGTGCACCGTCTACCATTAACTGAGATCTAACAAGCTATTATGGAGGTGATCTGACTTTCACTATTTTATCTACTGACTATACATCTTGGATAACATCTGTACCGTTCACATCACAATTTTACAATCCGTCTCACTGTATGGAAAACGTACAGAAAAGTGTGGTCAACCACGGGTAAGTTTATAAAATGTAGGGGGAAAAAACAGATCCATTTTGATCTGTATTTTTTTTTATTATGTAAGTCAATAGAAAATGGATGAAAGCGTATGGCGCACAACAGCAACTTACACAAACGGATAGCAAAATCATGGTGTGAACCGAGCCTAAGTTGTACTGTTTACCAAGTTCTCAGTAAACACTTTAACTGGTTAAGAACCGGAGTGTGTCCTCAATCCTGCCCGACACTCACTACTCTGCCCGACACTCACTACTCTGTCCGACACTCACTACTCTGCCCGACACTCACTACTCTGCCCGACACTCACTACTCTGCCCGACACTCATTACTCTGCCCGACACTCACTACTCTGCCCGACACTCACTACTCTGCCCGACACTCATTACTCTGCCCGACACTCACTACTCTGCCCGACACTCATTACTCTGCCCGACACTCACCACTCTGCCCGACACTCATTACTCTGCCCGACACTCACTACTCTGCCCGACACTCATTACTCTGCCCGACACTCACTACTCTGCCCGACACTCACTACTCTGCCCGACACTCACCACTCTGCCCGACACTCACCACTCTGCCCGACACTCACTACTCTGCCCGACACTCATTACTCTGCCCGACACTCACTACTCTGCCCGACACTCACTACTCTGCCCAATTACAGCAGCTACAACTCACTGCGCGCGGTGCTGCCGAGCCAGCGCTCAGGGGGGGCCAGCCTCTGTATTGACGTTGTTCATATAGAGAAGGGAATAGGAGGAACCCCAGTTATACAGGATATAGAGAGTGGACTTGCCTCTGGAGGGTCTCTACTTGCCTGTTATGAAGCTGAGGGTGGAGGTGTCGCAGCAGCTCAGCTCGGGGTCGCCCCATGTTACCATGGTAACCTTGAAGTTATAATACCAGGCTGGGAGCAGGTTGCTGAGTCTCTAAAAGAAGAATGTGATGAGTAATGGGCAGTAGTGGGGGGCACAACTAATAATACTGTAATAGTGGGGGCACAACTAATAATACTGTAATAGTGGGGGCACAACTAATAATACTGTAATAGTGGGGGGCACAGCTAATAATACTGTAATAGTGGGGGGCACAACTAATAATACTGTAATAGTGGGGGGCACAACTAATAATACTGTAATAGTGGGGCACAACTAATAATACTGTAATAGTGGGGGGCACAACTAATAATACTGTAATAGTGGTGGGCACAGCTAATAATACTGTAATAGTGGGGCACAACTAATAATACTGTAGTAGTGGGGGGCACAACTAATAATACTGTAATAGTGGGGGCACAACTAATAATACTGTAATAGTGGGGGCACAACTAATAATACTGTAATAGTGGGGGCACAGCTAATAATACTGTAATAGTGGGGGGCACAACTAATAATACTGTAATAGTGGGGGCACAACTAATAATACTGTAATAGTGGGGGCACAACTAATAATACTGTAATAGTGGGGGCACAGCTAATAATACTGTAATAGTGGGGGGCACAACTAATAATACTGTAATAGTGGGGGGTACAGCTAATAATACTGTAATAGTGGGGGGCACAACTAATAATACTGTAATAGTGGGGGGGGGGACAGCTAATAATACTGTAATAGTGGGGGGTACAGCTAATAATACTGTAATAGTGGGGGCACAACTAATAATACTGTAATAGTGGGGGGTACAGCTAATAATACTGTAATAGTGGGGGGCACAACTAATAATACTGTAATAGTGGGGGGCACAACTAATAATACTGTAATAGTGGGTGCACAGCTAATAATACTGTAATAGTGGGGGCACAACTAATAATACTGTAATAGTGGGGGGCACAACTAATAATACTGTAATAGTGGGGGCACAGCTAATAATACTGTAATAGTGGGGGGCACAACTAATAATACTGTAATAGTGGGGGGCACAACTAATAATACTGTAATAGTGGGGGGCACAGCTAATAATACTGTAATAGTGGGGGGCAACAACTAATAATACTGGTAAATAGTGGGGGGCACAACTAATAATACTGTAATAGTGGGGGCACAACTAATAATACTGTAATAGTGGGGGGCACAACTAATAATACTGTAATAGTGGGGGGCACAGCTAATAATACTGTATAGTGGGGGGCACAGCTAATAATACTGTAATAGTGGGGGGTACAGCTAATAATACTGTAATAGTGGGGGGCACAGCTAATAATACTGTAATAGTGGGGCACAACTAATAATACTGTAATAGTGGGGCACAACTAATAATACTGTAATAGTGGGGGCACAACTAATAATACTGTAATAGTGGGGGGCACAACTAATAATACTGTAGTAGTGGGGGGCACAACTAATAATACTGTAATAGTGGGGGGCACAAAGTAATAATACTGTAATAGTGGGGGGCACAGCTAATAATACAGTAATAGTGGGGGGCACAGCTAATAATACTGTAATAGTGGGGGGCACAGCTAATAATACTGTAATAGTGGGGGGCACAACTAATAATACTGTAATAGTGGGGGGCACAACTAATAATACTGTAATAGTGGGGGGCACAACTAATAATACTGTAATAGTGGGGGGCACAGCTATTAATACTGTAATAGTGGGGGGCACAGCTAATAATACTGTAATAGTGGGGGGCACAGCTAATAATACTGTAATAGTGGGGCACAACTAATAATACTGTAATAGTGGGGCACAACTAATAATACTGTAATAGTGGGGGGCACAACTAATAATACTGTAATAGTGGGGGCACAGCTAATAATACTGTAATAGTGGGGAGCACAACTAATAATACTGTAGTAGTGGGGGGCACAACTAATAATACTGTAATAGTGGGGGGCACAACTAATAATACTGTAATAGTGGGGGGCACAGCTAATAATACAGTAATAGTGGGGGGCACAGCTAATAATACTGTAATAGTGGGGGGCACAGCTAATAATACTGTAATAGTGGGGGGCACAACTAATAATACTGTAATAGTGGGGGGCACAACTAATAATACTGTAATAGTGGGGGGCACAACTAATAATACTGTAATAGTGGGGGGCACAGCTATTAATACTGTAATAGTGGGGGCACAGCTAATAATACTGTAATAGTGGGGGGCACAACTAATAATACTGTAATAGTGGGGGGCACAACTAATAATACTGTAATAGTGGGGGGCACAACTAATAATACTGTAGTAGTGGGGGGCACAGCTAATAATACTGTAATAGTGGGGGGCACAACTAATAATACTGTAATAGTGGGGGGCACAACTAATAATACTGTAATAGTGGGGGGCACAGCTAATAATACTGTAATAGTGGGGGGCACAACTAATAATACTGTAATAGTGGGGGCACAACTAATAATACTGTAATAGTGGGGGGCACAACTAATAATACTGTAATAGTGGGGGGCACAGCTAATAATACTGTAATAGTGGGGGGCACAACTAATAATACTGTAATAGTGGGGGGCACAGCTAAAAATACTGTAATAGTGGGGGGCACAGCTAATAATACTGTAATAGTGGGGGCACAACTAATAATACTGTAATAGTGGGGGGCACAACTAATAATACTGTAATAGTGGGGGGCACCGCTAATAATACTGTAATAGTGGGGGGCACAGCTAATAATACTGTAATAGTGGGGGGCACAGCTAATAATACTGTAATAGTGGGGGGCACAACTAATAATACTGTAATAGTGGGGGCACAGCTAATAATACTGTAATAGTGGGGGGCACAACTAATAATACTGTAATAGTGGGGGCACAACTAATAATACTGTAATAGTGGGGGGCACAACTAATAATACTGTAATAGTGGGGGGTACAACTAATAATACTGTAATAGTAGGGGCACAGCTAATAATACTGTAATAGTGGGGGGGGCACAGCTAATAATACTGTAATAGTGGGGGCACAGCTAATAATACTGTAATAGTGGGGGGCACAGCTAATAATACTGTAATAGTGGGGGGCACAACTAATAATACTGTAATAGTGGGGGGCACAGCTAATAATACTGTAATAGTGGGGGGCACAACTAATAATACTGTAATAGTGGGGGCACAACTAATAATACTGTAATAGTGGGGGGCACAACTAATAATACTGTAATAGTGGGGGGCACAGCTAATAATACTGTAATAGTGGGGGGCACAACTAATAATACTGTAATAGTGGGGGGCACAACTAATAATACTGTAATAGTGGGGGGCACAGCTAATAATACTGTAATAGTGGGGGGCACAACTAATAATACTGTAATAGTGGGGGCACAACTAATAATACTGTAATAGTGGGGGGCACAGCTAATAATACTGTAATAGTGGGGGGCACAACTAATAATACTGTAATAGTGGGGGGCACCGCTAATAATACTGTAATAGTGGGGGGCACAGCTAATAATACTGTAATAGTGGGGGGCACAACTAATAATACTGTAATAGTGGGGGGCACAGCTAATAATACTGTAATAGTGGGGGGCACAACTAATAATACTGTAATAGTGGGGGCACAACTAATAATACTGTAATAGTGGGGGGCACAACTAATAATACTGTAATAGTGGGGGGTACAACTAATAATACTGTAATAGTAGGGGCACAGCTAATAATACTGTAATAGTGGGGGGGGGCACAGCTAATAATACTGTAATAGTGGGGGCACAGCTAATAATACTGTAATAGTGGGGGCACAGCTAATAATACTGTAATAGTGGGGGGCACAACTAATAATACTGTAATAGTGGGGGGCACAGCTAATAATACTGTAATAGTGGGGGGCACAACTAATAATACTGTAATAGTGGGGGGCACAGCTAATAATACTGTAATAGTGGGGGGCACAACTAATAATACTGTAATAGTGGGGGCACAACTAATAATACTGTAATAGTGGGGGGCACAACTAATAATACTGTAATAGTGGGGGGCACAGCTAATAATACTGTAATAGTGGGGGCACAGCTAATAATACTGTAATAGTGGGGGGCACAACTAATAATACTGTAATAGTGGGGGCACAGCTAATAATACTGTAATAGTGGGGGCACAGCTAATAATACTGTAATAGTGGGGGGCACAGCTAATAATACTGTAATAGTGGGGGCACAACTAATAATACTGTAATAGTGGGGGGCACAACTAATAATACTGTAATAGTGGGGGCACAGCTAATAATACTGTAATAGTGGGGGCACAGCTAATAATACTGTAATAGTGGGGGGCACAGCTAATAATACAGTAATAGTGGGGGGCACAGCTAATAATCCTGTAATAGTGGGGGGCACAGCTAATAATACTGTAATAGTGGGGGGCACAACTAATAATACTGTAATAGTGGGGGCACAACTAATAATACTGTAATAGTGGGGGGCACAACTAATAATACTGTAATAGTGGGGGGCACAGCTAATAATACTGTAATAGTGGGGGGCACAGCTAATAATACTGTAATAGTGGGGGGCACAACTAATAATACTGTAATAGTGGGGGGCACAGCTAATAATACTGTAATAGTGGGGGGCACAACTAATAATACTGTAATAGTGGGGGCACAACTAATAATACTGTAATAGTGGGGGGCACAACTAATAATACTGTAATAGTAGGGGCACAGCTAATAATACTGTAATAGTGGGGGGGGCACAGCTAATAATACTGTAATAGTGGGGGGGGTACAGGTAATAATACTGTAATAGTGGGGGCACAGCTAATAATACTGTAATAGTGGGGGGGGGCACAGCTAATAATACTGTAATAGTGGGGGCACAGCTAATAATACTGTAATAGTGGGGGGCACAACTAATAATACTGTAATAGTGGGGGGCACAGCTAATAATACTGTAATAGTGGGGGGCACAACTAATAATACTGTAATAGTGGGGGCACAACTAATAATACTGTAATAGTGGGGGGCACAACTAATAATACTGTAATAGTGGGGGGTACAACTAATAATACTGTAATAGTAGGGGCACAGCTAATAATACTGTAATAGTGGGGGGGGGCACAGCTAATAATACTGTAATAGTGGGGGGGGTACAGCTAATAATACTGTAATAGTGGGGGCACAGCTAATAATACTGTAATAGTGGGGGGGGGCACAGCTAATAATACTGTAATAGTGGGGGGCACAACTAATAATACTGTAATAGTGGGGGCACAACTAATAATACTGTAATAGTGGGGGCACAACTAATAATACTGTAATAGTGGGGGGCACAACTAATAATACTGTAATAGTGGGGGGCACAGCTAATAATACTGTAATAGTGGGGGGCACAGCTAATAATACTGTAATAGTGGGGGGCACAACTAATAATACTGTAATAGTGGGGGGCACAGCTAATAATACTGTAATAGTGGGGGGCACAACTAATAATACTGTAATAGTGGGGGCACAACTAATAATACTGTAATAGTGGGGGGCACAACTAATAATACTGTAATAGTGGGGGCACAGCTAATAATACTGTAATAGTGGGGGGGGGCACAGCTAATAATACTGTAATAGTGGGGGGCACAACTAATAATACTGTAATAGTAGGGGCACAGCTAATAATACTGTAATAGTGGGGGGGGGGCACAGCTAATAATACTGTAATAGTGGGGGCACAGCTAATAATACTGTAATAGTGGGGGCACAGCTAATAATACTGTAATAGTGGGGGGCACAACTAATAATACTGTAATAGTGGGGGGCACAGCTAATAATACTGTAATAGTGGGGGGCACAACTAATAATACTGTAATAGTGGGGGGCACAGCTAATAATACTGTAATAGTGGGGGGCACAACTAATAATACTGTAATAGTGGGGGCACAACTAATAATACTGTAATAGTGGGGGGCACAACTAATAATACTGTAATAGTGGGGGGCACAGCTAATAATACTGTAATAGTGGGGGCACAGCTAATAATACTGTAATAGTGGGGGGCACAACTAATAATACTGTAATAGTGGGGGCACAGCTAATAATACTGTAATAGTGGGGGCACAGCTAATAATACAGTAATAGTGGGGGGCACAACTAATAATACTGTAATAGTGGGGGGCACAGCTAATAATACTGTAATAGTGGGGGGCACAACTAATAATACTGTAATAGTAGGGGCACAGCTAATAATACTGTAATAGTGGGGGGGGCACAGCTAATAATACTGTAATAGTGGGGGGGGTACAGCTAATAATACTGTAATAGTGGGGGGGGGCACAGCTAATAATACTGTAATAGTGGGGGGGGGCACAGCTAATAATACTGTAATAGTGGGGGCACAGCTAATAATACTGTAATAGTGGGGGGCACAACTAATAATACTGTAATAGTGGGGGGCACAGCTAATAATACTGTAATAGTGGGGGGCACAACTAATAATACTGTAATAGTGGGGGCACAACTAATAATACTGTAATAGTGGGGGGCACAACTAATAATACTGTAATAGTGGGGGGTACAACTAATAATACTGTAATAGTAGGGGCACAGCTAATAATACTGTAATAGTGGGGGGGGTACAGCTAATAATACTGTAATAGTGGGGGCACAGCTAATAATACTGTAATAGTGGGGGGGGGCACAGCTAATAATACTGTAATAGTGGGGGGCACAACTAATAATACTGTAATAGTGGGGGCACAACTAATAATACTGTAATAGTGGGGGCACAACTAATAATACTGTAATAGTGGGGGGCACAACTAATAATACTGTAATAGTGGGGGGCACAGCTAATAATACTGTAATAGTGGGGGGCACAGCTAATAATACTGTAATAGTGGGGGGCACAACTAATAATACTGTAATAGTGGGGGGCACAACTAATAATACTGTAATAGTGGGGGCACAGCTAATAATACTGTAATAGTGGGGGGGGGGCACAGCTAATAATACTGTAATAGTGGGGGCACAACTAATAAATACTGTAATAGTAGGGGGCACAGACTAATAATACTGTAATAGGGGGTGGGGGGTGGGCACAGCTAATAATACTGTAATAGTGGGGCAATGCTAATAATACTGTAATAGTGGGGGCACAGCTAATAATACTGTAATAGTGGGGGGGCACAACTAATAATACTGTAATAGTGGGGGGCACAGCTAATAATACTGTAATAGTGGGGGGCACAACTAATAATACTGTAATAGTGGGGGGCACAGCTAATAATACTGTAATAGTGGGGGGCACAACTAATAATACTGTAATAGTGGGGGGCACAACAAATAAATACTGTAATAGTGGGGGGCACAAAGCTAATAATACTGTACTAGGTGGGGGGCACAACTATAATACTGTAATATTGGGGGGCACAACTAATAATACTGTAATAGTGGGGGGGCACAGCTAATAATACTGTAATAGTGGGGGGCACAGCTAATAATACTGTAATAGTGGGGGGCACAACTAATAATACTGTAATAGTGGGGGGCACAGCTAATAATACTGTAATAGTGGGGGGCACAACTAATAATACTGTAATAGTGGGGGCACAACTAATAATACTGTAATAGTGGGGGGCACAGCTAATAATACTGTAATAGTGGGGGCACAACTAATAATACTGTAATAGTGGGGGGCACAACTAATAATACTGTAATAGTGGGGGGCACAACTAATAATACTGTAATAGTAGGGGCACAGCTAATAATACTGTAATAGTGGGGGGGGCACAGCTAATAATACTGTAATAGTGGGGGGGGTACAGCTAATAATACTGTAATAGTGGGGGCACAGCTAATAATACTGTAATAGTGGGGGGGGGCACAGCTAATAATACTGTAATAGTGGGGGCACAGCTAATAATACTGTAATAGTGGGGGGCACAACTAATAATACTGTAATAGTGGGGGGCACAGCTAATAATACTGTAAAAGTGGGGGGCACAACTAATAATACTGTAATAGTGGGGGCACAACTAATAATACTGTAATAGTGGGGGGCACAACTAATAATACAGTAATAGTGGGGGGTACAACTAATAATACTGTAATAGTAGGGGCCACAGCTAATAATAACTGTAATAGTGGGGGGGGCACAGCTAATAATACTGTAATAGTGGGGGGCACAGCTAATAATACTGTAATAGTGGGGGGCACAGCTAATAATACTGTAATAGTGGGGGGCACAGCTAATAATACTGTAATAGTGGGGGCACAACTAATAATACTGTAATAGTGGGGGCACAACTAATAATACTGTAATAGTGGGGGGCACAACTAATAATACTATGTAATAGTGGGGGGCACAGCTAATAATACTGTAATAGTGGGGGGCACAAGCTAATAATACTGTAATAGTGGGGGGCACAACTAATAATACTGTACTAGTGGGGGGGCACATCTAATAATACTTAATAGTGGGGGGCACAACTAATAATACTGTAATAGTGGGGGCACAACTAATAATACTGTAATAGTGGGGGGCACAACTAATAATACTGTAATAGTGGGGGGTACAACTAATAATACTGTAATAGTAGGGGCACAGCTAATAATACTGTAATAGTGGGGGGGGGCACAGCTAATAATACTGTAATAGTGGGGGGGGGTACAGCTAATAATACTGTAATAGTGGGGGCACAACTAATAATACTGTAATAGTGGGGGGCACAGCTAATAATACTGTAATAGTGGGGGGCACAACTAATAATACTGTAATAGTGGGGGCACAACTAATAATACTGTAATAGTGGGGGGCACAGCTAATAATACTGTAATAGTGGGGGGCACAACTAATAATACTGTAATAGTGGGGGCACAACTAATAATACTGTAATAGTGGGGGGCACAGCTAATAATACTGTAATAGTGGGGGGCACAACTAATAATACTGTAATAGTGGGGGCACAACTAATAATACTGTAATAGTGGGGGGCACAACTAATAATACTGTAACTAGCTGGGGGGCACAGCTAATAATACTGTAATAGTGGGGGGCACAGCTAATAATACTGTAATAGTGGGGGGTCACAACTAATAATACTGTAATAGTTGGGGGGCACAAGCTAATAATACTGTAATAGTGGGGGGCACAACTAATAATACTGTAATAGTGGGGGCACAAGCTAATAATACTGTAATAGTGGGGGGCACAAGCTAATAATACTGTAATAGTGGGGGGTACAACTAATAATACTGTAATAGTGGGGGCACAGCTAATAATACTGTAATAGTGGGGGGGGCACAGCTAATAATACTGTAATAGTGGGGGGGTACAGCTAATAATACTGTAATAGTGGGGGGGCACAGCTAATAATACTGTAATAGTGGGGGTCACAAGCTAATAAAGTACTAGGGGGGCACAACTAATAATACTGTAATAGTGGGGGGCACAGCTAATAATACTCGTAATAGTGGGGGGGGCACAGCTAATAATACTGTAATAGTGGGGGCACAGCTAATAATACTGTAATAGTGGGGGCACAGCTAATAATACTGTAATAGTGGGGGGGGGCACAGCTAATAATACTGTAATAGTGGGGCACAGCTAATAATACTGTAATAGTGGGGGGCACAACTAATAATACTGTAATAGTGGGGGGCACAGCTAATAATACTGTAATAGTGGGGGCACAACTAATAATACTGTAATAGTGGGGGGCACAGCTAATAATACTGTAATAGTGGGGGGCACAACTAATAATACTGTAATAGTGGGGGCACAACTAATAATACTGTAATAGTGGGGGCACAGCTAATAATACAGTAATAGTGAGGAGCACAGCTAATAATACTGTAATAGTGGGGGGCACAGCTAATAATACTGTAATAGTGGGGGGCACAACTAATAATACTGTAATAGTGGGGGGCACAACTGATAATACTGTAATAGTGGGGGGCACAACTAATAATACTGTAATAGTGGGGGGCACAACTAATAATACTGTAATAGTGGGGGGCACAACTGATAATACTGTAATAGTTGGGGGGCACAATCTAATAATACTGTAATAGTGGGGGGCACACAATCTGAATAATACTGTAATAGTGGGGGGCACCAGCTAATAATACTGTAATAGTGAGGAGCACAACTAATAATACTGTAATAGTGGGGGGCACAACTAATAATACTGTAATAGTGGGGGGCACAGCTAATAATACTGTAATAGGGGGGGGCACAATGCTAATAATACTGTAATAGTGGGGTGGCACAACTAATAATACTGTAGTCGTGGGGGGGCACAACTAATAATACTGTAAGTAGTGGGGGGCACAGCTAATAATACTGTAATAGTGGGGGGCACAGCTAATAATACTGTAATAGTGTGGGGGGTACAGCTAATAATACTGTTAATAGTGGGGGGCCACAGCTCAATAATACTGTAATAGTGGGGGGGCACAACTAATAATACTGTAATAGTGGGGGGCACAGTAATAATACTGTAATAGTGGGGGGGGCACAGCTAATAATACTGAATAGTGGGGGCACAGACTAATAATACTGTAATAGTGGGGGGGCCACAGCTAATAATCTGTAATATGTGGTGCGCACAGCTAATAATACTGTAATAGTGGGGGGGCTACAAGCTAATAACTACTGTAATAGTGGGTGGGGCCACAACTATATAATACTGTAGGATAGTGGGGGGCACAAGCTAATACTACTGTAATAGTGGGGGGCTACAACTAATAATACTGTAATAGTGGGGGCACAACTAATAATACTGTAAGTAGTGGGTGGTCACAACTAATACTACTGTATATCGGTGGGGGGCACAGGTAATAATACTGTAAGTAGTGGGGGGCTACAGCTAATAATACTGTAATAGTGGGGGGCTACAGCTAATAATACTGTAATAGTGTGGGGGGGTACAAGCTAATAATACTAATAGTAATAGTGGGGCGGCACTCAGCTAATAATTTACTGTAATAGTGGGGGGCACAAGCTTTAATAATACTGTAATCAGTGGGGGGGGCTACAAGCTAATAACTTACTGTAAGTAATGTGGGGGGGCCACAGCTTAATAGTACTGTAATAGCTGGGGGGCACAGCTAATAATACTGTAATAGTGGGGGGCACAGCTAATAATACTGTAATAGTGGGGGGCACAGCTAATAATACTGTAATAGTGGGGGGGGCACAGCTAATAATACTGTAATAGTGGGGGGCACAGCTGATAATACCGTAATAGTGGGGGGCACAGCTAATAATACTGTAATAGTGGGGGGCACAGCTAATAATACTGTAATAGTGGGGGGCACAGCTAATAATAATGTAATAGTGTGGGGGGGCACAGCTAATAATACTGTAATAGTGGGGGGCACAACTAATAATACTGTAATAGTGGGGGGCACAGCTAATAATACTGTAATAGTGTGGGGGGGCACAGCTAATAATACTGTAATAGTGGGGGGCAAAACTAATAATACTGTAATAGTGGGGGGCACAACTAATAATACTGTAATAGTGGGGGGCACAACTAATAATACTGTAATAGTGGGGGGCACAGCTAATAATACTGTAGTACTGGGGGGCACAGCTAATAATACTGTAATAGTGGGGGGGGCACAGCTAATAATACTGTAATAGTGGGGGGCACAACTAATAATACTGTAATAGTGGGCGGCACAGCTAATAATACTGTAATAGTGGGGGGCACAACTAATAATACTGTAATAGTGGGGGGCACAACTAATAATACTGTAATAGTGGGGCACAGCTATTAATACTGGAATAGTGGGGGGGACAAGTAATAATCCTGTAATAGTGGGGGGCACAGCTAATAATACTGTAGTACTGGGGGGCACAACTAATAATACTGTAATAGTGGGGGATACAGCTAATAATACTGTAGTACTGGGGGGTACAGCTAATAATACTGTAGTACTGGGGGGTACAACTAATAATACTGTAATAGTGGGGGGCACAACTAATAATACTGTAATAGTGGGGGGCACAACTAATAATACTGTAATAGTGGGGGCACAACTAATAATCCTGTAATAGTGGGGGGCACAGCTAATAATACTGTAGTACTGGGGGGCACAACTAATAATACTGTAATAGTGGGGGCACAGCTAATAATACTGTAATAGTGGGGGCACAGCTAATAATACTGTAATAGTGGGGGGCACAGCTATTAATACTGTAATAGTGGGGGCACAGCTAATAATACTGTAATAGTGGGGGCACAGCTAATAATCCTGTAATAGTGGGGGGCACAGCTAATAATACTGTAGTACTGGGGGGCACAACTAATAATACTGTAATAGTGGGGGGCACAGCTAATAATACTGTAATAGTGGGGGCACAGCTAATAATATTGTAATGGCGGGGGCACAGCTAATAATACTGTAATAGTGGGGGCACAACTAATAATACTGTAATAGTGGGGGGCACAACTAATAATACTGTAATAGTGGGGGGCACAACTAATAATACTGTAATAGTGGGGGCACAACTAATAATACTGTAGTAGTGGGGGGGCACAGCTAATAATACTGCAGTAGTGGGGGGGCACAGCTAATAATACTGTAATAGTGGGGGGCACAGCTAATATTACTGTAATAGTGGGGGCACAGCTAATAATACTGTAATAGTGTGGGGGGTGCACAACTAATAATACTGTAATAGTGGGGGGCACAGCTAATAATACTGTAATAGTGGGGGCACAGCTAATAATACTGTAATAGTGTGGGGGGGCACAACTAATAATACTGTAATAGTGGGGGGCACAGCTAATAATACTGTAATAGTGGGGCACAGCTAATAATACTGTAATACTGGGGGGCACAGCTAATAGTACTGTAATACTGGGGGGCACAGCTAATAATACTGTAATAGTGGGGGCACAGCTAATAATACTGTAATAGTGGGGGGCACAACTAATAATACTGTAATAGTGGGGCACAGCTAATAATACTGTAATAGTGGGGGGCCACAACTAATAATACTGTAATAGTGGGGGGCACAACTAATAATACTGTAATAGTGGGGGGGCACAGCTAATAATACTGTAATAGTGGGGGGCACAGCTAATAATACTGTAATAGTGGGGCACAGCTAATAATACTGTAATAGTGGGGGGTACAACTAATAATACTGTAATAGTGGGGGGCACAACTAATAATACTGTAATAGTTGGGGGCACAGCTTTAATAATACTGTAATAGTGGGGGCACAACTAATAATACTGTAATAGTGGGGGCACACCTAATAATCCGTAATAGTGGGGGGCACAGCTAATAATACTGTAATAGTGGGGGGCACAACTAATAATACTGTAATAGTGGGGGGCACAGCTAATAATACTGTAATAGTGGGGGGCACAGCTGATAATACTGTAATAGTGGGGGCACAACTAATAATACTGTAATAGTGGGGGGGCACAGCTAATAATACTGTAGTACTGGGGGGCACAGCTAATAATACTGTAATAGTGGGGAGGTACAGCTAATAATACTGTAGTAGTGGGGGGCACAACTAATAATACTGTAATAGTGGGGGGCACAGCTAATAATACTGTAATAGTGTGGGGGGGGCACAGCTAATAATACTGTAATAGTGTGGGGGGGGCACAGCTAATAATACTGTAATAGTGGGGGGCACAGCTAATAATACTGTAATAGTGGGGGGCACAGCTAATAATACTGTAATAGTGGGGGGCACAGCTAATAATACTGTAATAGTGGGGGCACAGCTAATAATACTGTAATAGTGGGGGGCACAGCTAATAATACTGTAATAGTGGGGGGCACAGCTAATAATACTGTAATAGTGGGGGCACAGCTAATAATACTGTAATAGTGGGGGGGCACAACTAATAATACTGTAATAGTGGGGGGCACAACTAATAATACTGTAGTAGTGGGGGGCACAACTAATAATACTGTAATAGTGGGGGGTACAGCTAATAATACTGTAATAGTGGGGCACAACTAATAATACTGTAGTAGTGGGGGGCACAACTAATAATACTGTAATAGTGGGGGGCACAGCTAATAATACTGTAATAGTGGGGGGTACAGCTAATAATACTGTAATAGTGGGGGGCACAGCTAATAATACTGTAATAGTGGGGGGTACAGCTAATAATACTGTAATAGGGGGGGGGCACAGCTAATAATACTGTAATAGTGGGGGGCACAACTAATAATACTGTAATAGTGGGGGATACAGCTAATAATACTGTAGTAGTGGGGGGGCACAGCTAATAGTACTGTAATACTGGGGGGCACAGCTAATAATACTGTAATAGTGGGGGCACAGCTAATAATACTGTAATAGTGGGGCACAGCTAATAATACTGTAATAGTGGGGGGTACAGCTAATAATACTGTAATAGTGGGGGGCACAGCTAATAATACTGTAATAGTGGGGGGTACAGCTAATAATACTGTAATAGTGGGGGGCACAGCTAATAATACTGTAATAGTGGGGGGCACAACTAATAATACTGTAATAGTGGGGGATACAGCTAATAATACTGTAGTAGTGGGGGGCACAGCTAATAGTACTGTAATACTGGGGGGCACAGCTAATAATACTGTAATAGTGGGGGCACAGCTAATAATACTGTAATAGTGGGGCACAGCTAATAATACTGTAATAGTGGGGGGTACAGCTAATAATACTGTAATAGTGGGGGGCACAGCTAATAATACTGTAATAGTGGGGGGCACAACTAATAATACTGTAATAGTGGGGGGCACAGCTAATAATACTGTAATAGTGGGGGTACAGCTAATAATACTGTAGTACTGGGGGGGCACAGCTAATAATACTGTAATAGTGGGGGGCACAGCTAATAATACTGTAATAGTGGGGGCACAACTAATAATACTGTAATAGTGGGGGTACAGCTAATAATACTGTAATAGTGGGGGGCACAACTAATAATACTGTAATAGTGGGGCACAGCTAATAATACTGTAATAGTGGGGCACAACTAATAATACTGTAATAGTGGGGCACAGCTAATAATACTGTAATAGTGGGGGCACAACTAATAATACTGTAATAGTGGGGCACAGCTAATAATACTGTAATAGTGGGGGGCACAGCTAATAATACTGTAATAGTGGGGGGCACAACTAATAATACTGTAATAGTGGGGGGCACAACTAATAATACTGTAATAGTGGGGGGGCACAACTAATAATACTGTAATAGTGGGGGGCACAGCTAATAATACTGTAATAGTGGGGGGCACAGCTAATAATACTGCAGTAGTGGGGGGCACAGCTAATAATACTGTAATAGTGGGGCACAGCTAATAATACTGTAATAGTGGGGGCACAGCTAATAATACTGTAATAGTGGGGGGCACAGCTAATAATACTGTAATAGTGGGGGGCACAGCTAATAATACTGTAATAGTGGGGGGGCACAACTAATAATACTGTAATAGTGGGGGGTACAGCTAATAATACAGTAATAGTGGGGGGTACAGCTAATAATACAGTAATAGTGGGGAGCACAACTAATAATACTGTAATAGTGGGGGGGGGCACAGCTAATAATACAGTAATAGTGGGGGCACAGCTAATAATACTGTAATAGTGGGGGATACAGCTAATAATACTGTAATAGTGGGGAGCACAACTAATAATACTGTAATAGTGGGGGGGCACAACTAATAATACTGTAATAGTGGGGGGCACAACTAATAATACTGTAATAGTGGGGGGGGGCACAACTAATAATACTGTAATAGTGGGGGCACAACTAATAATACTGTAGTAGTGGGGGGCACAGCTAATAATACTGTAATAGTGGGGGGTACAGCTAATAATACTGTAATAGTGGGGGCACAGCTAATAATACTGTAATAGTGGGGGGCACAGCTAATAATACTGTAATAGTGGGGGGCACAGCTAATAATACTGTAATAGTGGGGGGCACAGCTAATAATACTGTAATAGTGGGGGCACAGCTAATAATACTGTAATAGTGGGGGCACAGCTAATAATACTGTAATAGTGGGGGGCACAACTAATAATACTGTAATAGTGGGGGCACAGCTAATAACACTGTAATAATGTGGGGGGGCACAGCTAATAATACTGTAATAGTGGGGGGCACAGCTAATAATACTGTAATAGTGGGGGGCACAGCTAATAATACTGTAATAGTGGGGGGCACAGCTAATAATACTGTAATAGTGGGGGGGGCACAGCTAATAATACTGTAATAGTGGGGGGCACAGCTAATAATACTGTAATAGTGGGGGGCACAGCTAATAATAATGTAATAGTGTGGGGGGGCACAGCTAATAATACTGTAATAGTGGGGGGCACAACTAATAATACTGTAATAGTGGGGGGCACAGCTAATAATACTGTAATAGTGTGGGGGGCACAGCTAATAATACTGTAATAGTGGGGGGCAAAACTAATAATACTGTAATAGTGGGGGCACAACTAATAATACTGTAATAGTGGGGGGCACAACTAATAATACTGTAATAGTGGGGGGCACAGCTAATAATACTGTAGTACTGGGGGGCACAGCTAATAATACTGTAATAGTGGGGGGGGCACAGCTAATAATACTGTAATAGTGGGGGGCACAACTAATAATACTGTAATAGTGGGCGGCACAGCTAATAATACTGTAATAGTGGGGGGCACAGCTATTAATACTGTAATAGTGGGGGCACAGCTAATAATACTGTAATAGTGGGGGGCACAGCTAATAATACTGTAATAGTGGGGGGCACAGCTAATAATACTGTAATAGCGGGGGCACAACTAATAATACTGTAATAGTGGGGGCACAGCTAATAATACTGTAATAGTGGGGGCACAGCTAATAATCCTGTAATAGTGGGGGGCACAGCTAATAATACTGTAATAGTGGGGGGCACAACTAATAATACTGTAATAGTGGGGGGCACAACTAATAATACTGTACTAGTGGGGGCACAACTAATAATACTGTAATAGTGGGGGGCACAACTAATAATACTGTAGTACTGGGGGGCACAACTAATAATACTGTAATAGTGGGGGCACAACTAATAATACTGTAATAGTGGGGGCACAACTAATAATACTGTAATAGTGGGGGGCACAACTAATAATACTGTAATAGTGGGGGGCACAACTAATAATCCTGTAATAGTGGGGGGCACAGCTAATAATACTGTAATAGTGGGGGGCACAGCTATTAATACTGTAATAGTGGGGGCACAGCTAATAATACTGTAATAATGTGGGGGGGCACAGCTAATAATACTGTAATAGTGGGGGCACAGCTGATAATACTGTAATAGTGGGGGGCACAACTAATAATACTGTAATAGTGGGGGGCACAACTAATAATACTGTAATAGTGGGGGGCACAACTAATAATACTGTAATAGTGGGGGCACAGCTAATAATACTGTAATAGTGGGGGGCACAGCTAATAATACTGTAATAGTGGGGTACAACTAATAATACTGTAATAGTGGGGGGCACAGCTAATAATACTGTAATAGTGGGGGGCACAGCTAATAATACTGTAATAGTGGGGAGCACAGCTAATAATACTGTAATAGTGGGGGGCACAGCTAATAATACTGTAATAGTGGGGGGCACAGCTAATAATACTGTAATAGTGGGGGGGGCACAACTAATAATACTGTAATAGTGGGGGGGCACAACTAATAACACTGTAATAGTGGGGGGCACAGCTAATAATACTGTAATAGTGGGGGCACAGCTAATAATACTGCAATAGTGGGGGGCACAGCTAATAGTACTGTAATACTGGGGGGCACAGCTAATAATACTGTAATAGTGGGGGCACAGCTAATAATACTGTAATAGTGGGGGGCACAACTAATAATACTGTAATAGTGGGGGGCACAGCTAATAATACTGTAATAGTGGGGGGCACAACTAATAATACTGTAATAGTGGGGGGGCACAGCTAATAATACTGTAATAGTGGGGGCACAGCTAATAATACTGCAGTAGTGGGGGGCACAGCTAATAGTACTGTAATACTGGGGGGCACAGCTAATAATACTGTAATAGTGGGGGCACAGCTAATAATACTGTAATAGTGGGGGGGCACAACTAATAATACTGTAGTACTGGGGGGTACAGCTAATAATACTGTAGTACTGGGGGGTACAGCTAATAATACTGTAGTACTGGGGGGTACAGCTAATAATACTGTAGTACTGGGGGGTACAGCTAATAATACTGTAGTACTGGGGGTACAGCTAATAATACTGTAGTACTGGGGGGTACAGCTAATAATACTGTAGTACTGGGGGGTACAGCTAATAATACTGTAGTACTGGGGGGCACAGCTAATAATACTGTAGTACTGGGGGGTACAGCTAATAATACTGTAGTACTGGGGGGTACAGCTAATAATACTGTAGTAGTGGGGGCACAGCTAATAATACTGTAGTACTGGGGGGTACAGCTAATAATACTGTAATAGTGGGGGGCACAGCTAATAATACTGTAATAGTGGGGGGCACAGCTAATAATACTGTAATAGTGGGGGGCACAGCTAATAATACTGTAATAGTGGGGGGCACAGCTAATAATACTGTAATAGTGGGGGGCACAGCTAATAATACTGTAATAGTGGGGGCACAGCTAATAATACTGTAATAGTGGGGGGCACAGCTAATAATACAGTAATAGTGGGGGGCACAGCTAATAATACTGTAATAGTGGGGGGCACAACTAATAATACTGTAATAGTGGGGGGCACAACTAATAATACTGTAATAGTGGGGGGCACAGCTAATAATACTGTAATAGTGGGGGGCACAACTAATAATACTGTAATAGTGGGGGGCACAGCTAATAATACTGTAATAGTGGGGGGCACAGCTAATAATACTGTAATAGTGGGGGGTACAGCTAATAATACAGTAATAGTGGGGGGCACAACTAATAATACTGTAATAGTGGGGGGTACAGCTAATAATACTGTAATAGTGGGGGGCACAGCTAATAATACTGTAGTACTGGGGGGGTACAGCTAATAATACTGTAATAGTGGGGGCACAGCTAATAATACTGTAGTACTGGGGGGCACAGCTAATAATACTGTAGTAGTGGGGGCACAGCTAATAATACTGTAGTACTGGGGGGCACAGCTAATAATACTGTAGTAGTGGGGGGCACAGCTAATAATACTGTAGTAGTGGGGGGCACAGCTAATAATACTGTAATAGTGGGGGGCACAACTAATAATACTGTAATAGTGGGGGCACAGCTAATAATACTGTAATAGTGGGGGGCACAACTAATAATACTGTAGTACTGGGGGGCACAGCTAATAATACTGTAGTAGTGGGGGCACAGCTAATAATACTGTAGTACTGGGGGGCACAGCTAATAATACTGTAGTACTGGGGGGCACAGCTAATAATACTGTAGTAGTGGGGGGCACAGCTAATAATACTGTAGTACTGGGGGGTACAGCTAATAATACTGTAGTACTGGGGGGTACAGCTAATAATACTGTAGTACTGGGGGGTACAGCTAATAATACTGTAATAGTGGGGGCACAACTAATAATACTGTAGTACTGGGGGGCACAACTAATAATACTGTAGTACTGGGGGGTACAGCAGGGTCCCTGAGGAAGCCGCTAGATGGCAGAACGCGTGGGGGTATTTCTTATCCCATCTGACTCTCATTCTCTTGGACTGCATATGGTGATCTTTTCCAATTTTTTTCTATTCTCCATTTTTTGTGGTTATATTTTGTTTTCCCGGGTCTCTGTGTAGGTAGAGATGTTGGATTTGTGTTATTGTACATACAGTCTATGGTCAGAGTGGAAGATTAGTCCTGGCCGGAACGCCAGCAGGACTTATGGGGACATTTTAGAGCCCACTAGCTTTATATATATAACGGATATATAACATTATATCATTACCCATATAGTAGCAGCATTTACCACTTATACTACATGCACCTCGACCCCCAGACTCCTCCCATCTTCCCCACTGAGCGCCCCCGACCTCCAGACTCCTCCTATCTACCCCACCGAGGGCCTCAGACCCCCAGGCTCCTCCCATTTACCACACTGAGGGCCCGACCCCCAGGCTCCTCCCATCTACCCCACTGAGGGCCCATTCATCTATCACCTCCTGGATCTCACCTGAGTCTATGAGGGCACCCCAACCCCTAGACTTCTCCCATCTACCCCACTAAGGTCCCCAACCCCTAGACTCCTCCCATCTACCCCACTGAGGGCCTCAGACCCCCAGGCTCCTCCCATTTACCACACTGAGGGCCCGACCCCCAGGCTCCTCCCATCTACCCCACTGAGGGCCTCATTCATCTATCACTCATAGTCTTCCTCTCTGGAGGACCTCAGTGTCCCTGTGGGTCGCCTCCAGGATCAGCAGGACATTTTCCTAGCTCTCCCTAATGACTGGCGCTCAGACCTTTTGAATCTTATGGCGCCTCATGTGTGGGGGTCACATGGTACTGGAGAGAAGCAGCCACTAGGAGGCGGCAGTGTACATCATGGAGGGGGCTCATATACTGTAGCATCATCTGGTTGGGAGGACAGAGATGGTGGACGTTACCACGGTGGATGTTAAAGAGACAGTGGCTGCGATTTCATAGTACGGCGTCCATTCTGAGATCATTGTGATGGGATTAAAGTAAAACATTTCCACCACGTATTTCCGGAAGGAGCTGAGGTACGGCCGCGTCCAACTTAACACAACAGATGACGGCCCCAGAGGGTAAAGCACCAAGTCCCGGACTCCAGGGGGTTCTGCAGGTGGAAGAGAGGTCAGAGCGTTAATGGAGACCATGAAGGGGCCCCAGTACATGCCATGTGTATATCAAACTACACCAAAATTATATATGGAAGAAATATGAAAAGGAGTCAACCACTGATTACAGAAATAGATGTTTATTTAATCAATCACAGAAAAACAAGACCTGGGGAGGTGGGGGGGGGGGGGGGGGGGGGCAGTGGACTGGGACCTGTGTGGCATACCGCTAACAATATTTGTCATCCATATGTACTTCTTTATCTGTATGTGATTCCTATCAGCGTACTGTAGCAACTGGCACTAGCACTTTTGTATTATGCTGGATGAATTATACAGTTTACAAAATGATGTATATGGATGCACTGACACTTCAAACAACTTGTCCCAGCAGCGTGGTCTCCCACCTCCCCAGGTCTTGTGTTTAATCTTTTTTTCTGTGATTGATTAAATAAACATCTATTTCTGTAATCAGTGATTGACTCATTTTCATATTTGAGGTCTTCCATATATAATTTTGGTGGTTTGGTTTAGCTTGATATGTGAGGACAGTTTTACAGTCCCCTACATAGTTATTCATCCTGGATCTATAGGTGTTTTCATGTTTATATCAGCTGTATACTGGATTTATGCTTGTATCGGCTGTATACATCTGTGTATCGGCTCTATACTGTACATATGTGTATATTGGCTGTTTACATTTATATATGTATATTGGCTGTATACCATATATATGCTGTATGTGTATATCAACTGTATACCATATATGTGAATATACGCTGTATGTGTACACATATATATATGCATTTCCATAATATACGTGCTGTCCATGTATATAGTCCATAATATACGTGTTGTTATATGTCATTTATTCATAACAGGCAGGCAGGAGTTCCTTGCATTTCATTGAAGATGTAAAAGTTTGGTGGAATAGTTACAGACTAGGCACCTGGACATGTCCGGACACTGCTGCAGAGATTCTGTAAGTTCTCTCACATCTAAGCAGCTATAAACTACTACAGTCCCATCTGACATAGATAGAATGTCTCAGCAGTGTCAGACCAGTCACAATACCTGTTGAGAGTACAAGCTTAACTTTTAAAGAGGCACGGTGACAGCTCTCATCATGGAAGAGGCACGGTGACAGCTCTCATCATGGAAGAGGCACGGTGACAGCTCTCATCATGGAAGAGGCACAGTGACAGCTCTCATCATGGAAGAGGCACGGTGACAGCTCTCATCATGGAAGAGGCACGGTGACAGCTCTCATCATAGAGGCACGGTGACAGCTCTCATCATAGAGGCACGGTGACAACTCTCATCATGGAAGAGGCACAGTGACAGCTCTCATCATAGAGGCACAGTGACAGCTCTCATCATAGAGGCACGGTGACAACTCTCATCATGGAAGAGGCACGGTGACAGCTCTCATCATGGAAGAGGCACGGTGACAGCTCTCATCATAGAGGCACGGTGACAGCTCTCATCATAGAGGCACGGTGACAACTCTCATCATGGAAGAGGCACAGTGACAGCTCTCATCATAGAGGCACAGTGACAGCTCTCATCATAGAGGCACGGTGACAACTCTCATCATGGAAGAGGCACGGTGACAGCTCTCATCATGGAAGAGGCACGGTGACAGCTCTCATCATGGAAGAGGCACGGTGACAGCTCTCATCATGGAAGAGGCACGGTGACAGCTCTCATCATAGAGGCACGGTGACAGCTCTCATCATGGAGGCACGGTGACAGCTCTCATCATGGAAGAGGCACAGTGACAGCTCTCATCATGGAAGAGGCATGGTGACACCTCTCATCATAGAGGCACGGTGACAGCTCTCATCATAGAGGCACGGTGACAGCTCTCATCATAGAGGCACGGTGACAACTCTCATCATGGAAGAGGCATGGTGACAGCTCTCATCATAGAGGCACGGTGACAGCTCTCATCATAGAGGCACGGTGACAGCTCTCATCATAGAGGCACGGTGACAACTCTCATCATGGAAGAGGCACAGTGACAGCTCTCATCATAGAGGCACGGTGACAACTCTCATCATGGAAGAGGCACGGTGACAGCTCTCATCATGGAAGAGGCACGGTGACAGCTCTCATCATGGAAGAGGCACGGTGACAGCTCTCATCATGGAAGAGGCACGGTGACAGCTCTCATCATAGAGGCACGGTGACAGCTCTCATCATGGAGGCACGGTGACAGCTCTCATCATGGAAGAGGCACAGTGACAGCTCTCATCATGGAAGAGGCATGGTGACAGCTCTCATCATAGAGGCACGGTGACAGCTCTCATCATAGAGGCACGGTGACAGCTCTCATCATAGAGGCACGGTGACAACTCTCATCATGGAAGAGGCATGGTGACAGCTCTCATCATAGAGGCACGGTGACAGCTCTCATCATAGAGGCACGGTGACAGCTCTCATCATAGAGGCACGGTGACAGCTCTCATCATGGAAGAGGCACGGTGACAGCTCTCATCATGGAAGAGGCACGGTGACAGCTCTCATCATAGAGGCACGGTGACAACTCTCATCATGGAAGAGGCACAGTGACAGCTCTCATCATGGAAGAGGCACGGTGACAGCTCTCATCATAGAGGCACGGTGACAGCTCTCATCATAGAGGCACGGTGACAACTCTCATCATGGAAGAGGCACGGTGACAGCTCTCATCATGGAAGAGGCACGGTGACAGCTCTCATCATGGAGGAGGCACGGTGACAGCTCTCATCATGGAAGAGGCACGGTGACAGCTCTCATCATGGAAGAGGCACGGTGACAGCTCTCATCATAGAGGAGGCACGGTGACAGCTCTCATCATGGAAGAGGCACGGTGACAGCTCTCATCATAGAGGAGGCACGGTGACAGCTCTCATCATAGAGGCACGGTGACAGCTCTCATCATGGAAGAGGCACGGTGACAGCTCTCATCATGGAAGAGGCACGGTGACAGCTCTCATCATAGAGGCACAGTGACAGCTCTCATCATAGAGGCACGGTGACAGCTCTCATCATAGAGGCACGGTGACAGCTCTCATCATGGAAGAGGCACGGTGACAGCTCTCATCATAGAGGCACAGTGACAGCTCTCATCATGGAAGAGGCACGGTGACAGCTCTCATCATGGAAGAGGCACGGTGACAGCTCTCATCATGGAAGAGGCACGGTGACAGCTCTCATCATGGAAGAGGCACGGTGACAGCTCTCATCATGGAAGAGGCACGGTGACAACTCTCATCATGGAAGAGGCACGGTGACAGCTCTCATTATGGAAGAGGCACGGTGACAACTCTCATCATGGAAGAGGCACGGTGACAACTCTCATCATGGAAGAGGCACGGTGACAGCTCTCATCATGGAAGAGGCACGGTGACAGCTCTCATCATGGAAGAGGCACGGTGACAGCTCTCATCATAGAGGCACGGTGACAGCTCTCATTATGGAAGAGGCACGGTGACAGCTCTCATCATGGAAGAGGCACGGTGACAGCTCTCATCATGGAAGAGGCACGGTGACAGCTCTCATCATAGAGGAGGCACGGTGACAGCTCTCATCATGGAAGAGGCACAGTGACAGCTCTCATCATAGAGGCACGGTGACAGCTCTCATCATAGAGGCACGGTGACAGCTCTCATCATAGAGGCACAGTGACAGCTCTCATCATGGAAGAGGCACGGTGACAGCTCTCATCATGGAAGAGGCACGGTGACAGCTCTCATCATAGAGGCACGGTGACAGCTCTCATCATGGAGGAGGCACGGTGACAGCTCTCATCATAGAGGCACGGTGACAGCTCTCATCATAGAGGCACAGTGACAGCTCTCATCATGGAAGAGGCACGGTGACAGCTCTCATCATAGAGGCACGGTGACAGCTCTCATCATGGAAGAGGCACGGTGACAGCTCTCATCATGGAAGAGGCACGGTGACAGCTCTCATCATAGAGGCACGGTGACAGCTCTCATCATGGAAGAGGCACAGTGACAACTCTCATCATGGAAGAGGCACGGTGACAACTCTCATCATGGAAGAGGCACGGTGACAGCTCTCATCATGGAAGAGGCACGGTGACAGCTCTCATCATAGAGGCACAGTGACAGCTCTCATCATAGAGGCACGGTGACAGCTCTCATCATAGAGGCACGGTGACAGCTCTCATCATGGAAGAGGCACAGTGACAGCTCTCATCATGGAAGAGGCACGGTGACAGCTCTCATCATAGAAGAGGCACGGTGACAGCTCTCATCATGGAAGAGGCACGGTGACAGCTCTCATCATGGAAGAGGCACGGTGACAGCTCTCATCATAGAGGCACGGTGACAGCTCTCATCATAGAGGCACGGTGACAGCTCTCATCATGGAAGAGGCACGGTGACAGCTCTCATCATGGAAGAGGCACGGTGACAGCTCTCATCATGGAAGAGGCACGGTGACAGCTCTCATCATGGAAGAGGCACGGTGACAGCTCTCATCATAGAGGCACAGTGACAGCTCTCATCATAGAGGCACGGTGACAGCTCTCATCATGGAGGAGGCACGGTGACAGCTCTCATCATAGAGGCACGGTGACAGCTCTCATCATGGAGGAGGCACGGTGACAGCTCTCATCATGGAAGAGGCACGGTGACAGCTCTCATCATGGAAGAGGCACGGTGACAGCTCTCATCATAGAAGAGGCACGGTGACAGCTCTCATCATAGAGGCACAGTGACAGCTCTCATCATAGAGGCACGGTGACAGCTCTCATCATAGAGGCACGGTGACAGCTCTCATCATGGAAGAGGCACGGTGACAGCTCTCATCATAGAGGCACGGTGACAGCTCTCATCATAGAGGCACGGTGACAGCTCTCATCATAGAGGCACGGTGACAGCTCTCATCATGGAAGAGGCACGGTGACAGCTCTCATCATGGAAGAGGCACGGTGACAGCTCTCATCATAGAAGAGGCACGGTGACAGCTCTCATCATGGAAGAGGCACGGTGACAGCTCTCATCATGGAAGAGGCACGGTGACAGCTCTCATCATGGAAGAGGCACGGTGACAGCTCTCATCATGGAGGCCTATGAGCTGTACTAGGGATGCTTCTTTTCCCACCATGTCTCTAGTTTCTCTGCTAACAGTAAGAGATCCATTGAGTATCGCAACCTGCCTTCAGCTATGAGACTAGTGCCACATGATGACACTTCCAGTACCAAAACCACCAGAAACATGGAGCCGATGAAGATGTTTCAGTCCATGGGTCACAGATGGGGAACGACTGTGAGCCACATATGGTTGATGAACCCCATATGATGGAGTGAGGTGAGGAGAAGGAGCGATGGGGTGAGGCATGGAGGAAGAGGAGGAGCAATGGGGTGAGGCATGGAGGAAGAAGAGGAGCGATGGGGTAAGGCATGGGAAGGAGTAATGGGGTGAGGCATGGAGAAAGAAGAGGAGTGATGGGGTGAGGAATGGAGGAAGAGGAGGAGCAATGGGGTGAGGCAGGGAAGAAGAGGAGGAGCGATGGGGTGAGACTTGGAGGAAGAAGAGGAGCGATGGGGTAAGGCATGGGAAGGAGTAATGGGGTGAAGCATGGAGAAAGAAGAGGAGTGATGGGGTGAGGCATGGAGGAAGAGGAGGAGCAATGGGGTGAGGCAGGGAAGAAGAGTAGGAGCAATGGGGTGAGGCATGGAGGAAGAGGAGGAGCAATGGGGTGAGGCAGGGAAGAAGAGGAGGAGCAATGGGGTGAGGCATGGAGGAAGAAGAGGAGCGATGGGGTAAGGCATGGGAAGGAGTAATGGGGTGAGGCATGGAGGAAGAGGAGGAGCAATGGGGTGAGGCAGGGAAGAAGAGGAGGAGCAATGGGGTGAGGCATGGAGGAAGAAGAGGAGCGATGGGGTAAGGCATGGGAAGGAGTAATGGGGTGAGGCATGGAGAAAGAAGAGGAGTGATGGGGTGAGGCATGGAGGAAGAGGAGGAGCAATGGGGTTAGGCATGGAGGAAGAGGAGGAGCAATGGGGTGAGACTTGGAGGAAGAAGAGGAGCGATGGGGTAAGGCATGGGAAGGAGTAATGGGGTGAGGCATGGAGAAAGAAGAGGAGTGATGGGGTGAGGCATGGAGGAAGAGGAGGAGCAATGGGGTGAGGCAGGGAAGAAGAGTAGGAGCAATGGGGTGAGACTTGGAGGAAGAAGAGGAGCGATGGGGTAAGGCATGGGAAGGAGTAATGGGGTGAGGCATGGAGAAAGAAGAGGAGTGATGGGGTGAGGCAGGGAAGAAGAGTAGGAGCAATGGGGTGAGACTTGGAGGAAGAAGAGGAGCGATGGGGTAAGGCATGGGAAGGAGTAATGGGGTGAGGCATGGAGAAAGAAGAGGAGTGATGGGGTGAGGCATGGAGGAAGAGGAGGAGCAATGGGGTGAGGCAGGGAAGAAGAGTAGGAGCTATGGGGTGAGACTTGGAGGAAGAAGAGGAGCGATGGGGTAAGGCAGGGGTCTCAAACTCGCGGCCCGCGGGCCAACTGCGGCCCTCGGGACACTAGTTTGCGGCCCCCACCTCAATGGTAGCTTTCCTGTAAGTGCGGCCCTCATCAGCTGCTCAGCCACGATTGGCTGAGCTTAACTTTATGCTCAGCCAATCGACGGAGAGGTTGGCGGCGGTGGTGGTGGGAGGGGAGGTGTGGGAGGGGACACATGCAGCTCCTTGATCTCTGGAGGAGGAGGCCGTGGGGACTGCAAGGTCCTGGGGCTGTTCAGCAGGATCGGGGGATGTAGTGCAGACCCTCGATCCTGCTTTACAGCCCCAGGACTTGCAGCGATGCGATCACCTCACCCTGCAGTCCCCGCGGCCTCCTCCTCCAGAGATCAAGGAGCTGCATGTGCGGCTGAGAGGAGAGCACCGGTGCCGGGGGTGAGAGGAGGAGGAGGGGTGTGTGCCCAGCTCCCCCTAGTCCCCTCTCAGTGATCCCCAGCTCCCCCCAGTCCCCTGTGTCACCCCCCAGTCCCCTCTCAGAGACTCCCAGTCCCCTGTGTCACCCCAGTCCCCTCTCAGAGACCCCCAGTCCCCTGTGTCACCCCCTGCTCCCCCCAGTCCCCTGTGTCACCCCCTGTTCCCCCCAGTCCCCTCTCAGAGACCCCCAGTCCCCTTTGTCACCCCCAGTCCCCTCTCAGAGACCCCCAGTCCCCTTTGTCACCCCCTGCTCCCCCCAGTCCCCTGTGTCACCCTCTCCTCCCTCAGTCCCCTGTGTCACCCCCCAGCTCCCCCTAGTTCCCTGTGTCAGCCCCCAGCTCCCCCCAGTCCCCTGTGTCACCCCCCTGCTTCCCCCAGTCCCCTGTGTCACCCCCCAGCTCCCCCCAGTCCCCTGTGTCACCCCCTGCTCCCCCAGTCCTCTGTGTCACCCTCTCCTCCCCCAGTCCCCTGTGTCACCCCCTGCTTCCCCCAGTCCCCTGTGTCATTCCCCAGCTCCCCCAGTCCCCTGTGTCACCCCCAGCTCCCCCCAGTCCCCTGTTTCACCCCCCTGCTCCCCCCAGTCCCCTGTGTCACCCCCCAGCTCCCCCCAGTCCCCTGTGTCACCCCCAGCTCCCCCCAGTCCCCTGTGTCACCCCCAGCTCCCCCCAGTCCCCTGTGTTACCCCCCCCCCCCATCCCCTTTTTGTGGAAAACCTGATGCGGCCCAGCCTCACCCAGACTCTACCTCCAACGGCCCCCGGGTAAATTGAGTTTGAGACCCATGGGGTAAGGCATGGGAAGGAGTAATGGGGTGAGGCATGGAGAAAGAAGAGGAGTGATGGGGTGAGGCATGAAGGAGGAAGAGCGATGGCAGATATTCTTGTGACGTTCTCTGGGACGCTCATTCATGTGAAGGCACTTTTACTCCATTTAGATATGAAATAGAGATGAGCAAACTGTTCATCTAAACAAAGCTCCGCTCATCAAGCCTCTGGCCTTTCAGTGCTGCTCCGCCTGGGTGCTGGGGAAAAGCTGGATCCAATCCTGGGAAACTGGGAGAAGTTTCTCAGGATTGGATCCAGCTTTTCCCAGCATCCTGGGAGGAGTGGCAGGAGCGGAGCAGCACTGAAAGGCCGGCGGCTTGATGAACAGAGCGCAGATCAAACAAAGCTATTCACTTTGTTTAGATGAGTGATTTGCTCATCTCTAATCTGAATCCATGACAAAACCATACAAGCTGGTTGTCTCCACTCGTTGCAGATGGGATCTTCTAGCAAGACAATGCAATGTGTCAGACTGCTAGAAATGTCCAATATTGATTGGAAGAGCATGACCAAGACCTCTCAATACTACCCTGGCCCAATTACCCAGACTTGAACTTAGGGCCCTATTCCACGGGACGATTATCGTTTGCATAATCGTTAACGATTAACGATCGCTATTGCGAAAACGTTCACTCATTTCCATGGAACGATAATCGTTACTTATGATCGTAATTACGATCGTTTTTTCTTCGCTATTTATTCGCTATTGCGTTCGTATCTATTGCGAACGACCGAACGATGTCTTATTCAATGCGAACAATTTGCAAACGTTTTGCGAACGAGCAACGATAAAAATAGGTCCAGGTCTTATAAAGCGATCAACGATTTCTCGTTCGGTCGTTAAACGTTAACTGCATTTCAAGCGAATGATTATCGTTTAGATTCGAACGATTTAACGATAATTTGAACGATAATCGTCCAGTGGAATAGGGCCCTTAGTTGAGGTTCTGTGGGACCACCTGATGGTTGTGTTGAATACATGGATCCTCCTGCACGTACCCTCCAGCAGCTGTGGAACCACCTGGATTGTGGTGTTGGCTCTATGGACCCCTCAGTAGATGTGGGACCACCTGGATGGTTTATATCAGTTGAGTCCCATTATCTGGACCATTTCCTACACTTGATGTTGGCAGTGTGTAGCTCATGAAGAAGTTGCATGTTGTCAGTGGTGGGTTTATATTGGGTGCGATAGTCTGCAAACAGATTGCTCGCTGCTGGTATAGGGGGAAAGGGATAAATAGCTGTCAGGCTGAGGGTGGCGCTATTTCTGACTCTAGGCAGTGTGAGAGCTTTTCTCGTGTTGCTGAGATGAAAATGTGTCATCATAGGAGAAATGGCACCATTGTGAATTAGTGACATGGAGACTGCAGAGCACCAGGAGCCATTGATATGAGAGGTGAAAGTCGGCTACAAAGGGGCAGGAGGGAGGCAAACACACTACAGTGGAGCAGCTCCACAACAATGACCCAGGGGGCACCTGACATGTGTAACACAACAGATCAGTGATCCCTACTGTTTATAGGGCTCTGAAGCAGATAGATGGTCAATGCTCCTCCAATAAGCAAGTTGTATCATCTGAAAAGGCTTCAGTATTCCTGGTAGTATCAGGATTGGACCACCACTGATTGGCAAAGGTTTGTCTTCTCCTTGGATGATTGGTAAAGGTTTGTCTTCTCCAATGATTGGTAAAGGGTTGTCTTCTCCAATGGTAAAGGGTTGTCTTCTCCAACGATTGGTAATGGATTGTCTCATACTCGGATAATTGGTAAAGGTTTGTCTTCTCCTTGGATGCTTGGTAAAGGGTTGTCTTCTCCAATGATTGGTAAAGGGTTGTCTTCTCCAATGATTGGTAATGGATTGTCTCATACTTGGATAATTGGTAAAGGTTTGTCTTCTCCTTGGATGATTGGTAAAGGGTTGTCTTCTCCAATGATTGGTAATGGATTGTCTCATACTCGGATAATTGGTAAAGGTTTGTCTTCTCCTTGGATGATTGGTAAAGGGTTGTCTTCTCCAATGATTGGTAAAGGGTTGTCTTCTCCAATGGTAAAGGGTTGTCTTCTCCAATGATTGGTAAAGGGTTGTCTTCTCCAATGATTGGTAATGGATTGTCTCATACTTGGATAATTGGTAAAGGTTTGTCTTCTCCTTGGATGATTGGTAAAGGGTTGTCTTCTCCAATGATTGGTAAAGGGTTGTCTTCTCCAATGGTAAAGGGTTGTCTTCTCCAACGATTGGTAATGGATTGTCTCATCCTCAGATAATTGGTAAAGGTTTGCCTTCTCCACTCATCGTTAAAGGATTGTCTTCTCCGCTGATTGGTAAAGGTGTTGACTCAGAGTGGCTTCAGCTACCTGTGACACTTAAGGCCCTATTAAACGGAACGATTATCGGCCAATAATCACTCTGTGTAATGGTGGGTTTACACAGACATTTATCTGACAGATTTTTGAAGCCAAAGCCAGGAATGGATTTGAAAAGAGGAGAGATTCCAGTCTTTCCTTTATTACCCGTTCCCTGTTTATAGTCTGTTCCTGGCTTTGGCTTCAAAGATGTCAGATAAATCTCTCTGTGTAAATACACCATTATAGAAGGCAAAATCAGCTGACATGGTCGTTGCAGTCGTTTGTCTTTCAACATGTTGAAAGACAAATGACTGTGACAGCAACGATCTGCTGCCGTTGCTCTGTGGAATAGGAGGCAGCAGACCGCTGCTTCTATCTTCTATGGGCTGCCCGGACGATCTAGCGATCACCTGGACAGCCTCCCCACACTTTCCCACTCGCTGCCGCCTCGTGTAATAGCAGCAGCAGTGAGTAAGAAACGAGGAGCAAACGAGCGTTGACAGCTCCTCTGCATCGCCCCGTGTAATAGGGGCTTTACCGAGACCTTATAGAGGCCCTCCGCATCCATCTAGCTAATGACCATTCTGCACACGCCAGATAGCAGCCACAATAATGAGACTGCACTGTGTATACAGTCACACTGCACAATCATTGTCCTTACCCAGTGAATAGAGGACAGGGTCAGATGGGGGCCCCAGTAATGGAGCTTTCTGCAGGTAAACCACCACTCTGTACTGGGCACCTGGGACCAGGTCACTAATCAGGTTGCTGGTAATATTTACCTGAAATAGAAGAAAAAGCAATGCTAAGCTGTCCTGAAATTAATATATATTATATATATATATATATATACACACATACACACACACACACACATATATACATTATATACATACACACATATATATATATATATATATATATATATATATATATATATATACACATACACACACACATATATACATTATATACATACACACACATATATATATATATACACATACACACACACACACATATATATTATATACATACACACACACATATATATATATATATATATATATATATATATACACATACACACACACACACATATATACATTATATACATACACACACACATATATATATATATACACACATATATATATATACACATACACACACACACACATATATATTATATACACACACACACACACACATATATATATATATACACACATACACACACATATATATTATATACATACACACATATATATTATATACATACATACACACACACACACTAGCCACATCATATCAAGAATGCATCCAATCCTATTGTGTGATGCCTGCTGAGCCACTACATTTAATCCTGTCATATTGTCCGCTGTATCTAAGCCCCTGTACACAAGTGTGTTATGTGTGATACTATCTGAAGGTGTCTCACACTCAGCTAATCCAGAAATCTTTGACCAGGCAGATAAGACTGAATACTATATATACAATAGATATGGAGCAGTGCTCATCCAAAACTGGTCAGGAAATAAACTCACCCGGTGATAGTGGGTATTATTGAACACCCATATCACCCAAAGCCATGATCATATAGGTGTCACTCGTCCACTCAAGGAGGGCACAGGCGTCTCACCCCAATGTAGAAAATCCACACCGGTAAAGCAAATGAAAATTCAGCGCTCAGGTGACTACTTAAATGATTCCACCAAACCAGTGTAGACTTACTTCACATGGGGGACAGATCACTTGTATCTAATCTCCTCCAAGGAGTCCTAGCAACAGACCACACTCCGTTACCAGCGGTGACCACACTGGATTAGGCAACGCCTTTCAGTGGTATGGCGACCCCCTTTCTCCAGCCAGGTAAACACAATAAAACATAACACAAATTTATAAATGATAAATTACATAGAGGCTACCCCCCTTTTATCGGCATGGATCCCATGTGCTACCATTGCGACAACCAGAAGCGCACACCGCGTGCGGTCCACTCTGGGGCGCAAGGAGGGGGATCACGTGGTTTTGTGTAGCGAGATGGAAAGCTGATTTGCGAGCGCCTCTCTCAGACCACGCGGGGGGGTTAGGGTTGGGGCGCGGGAAGGGGGACAAGGAAACCTGGGACACAGAGTGATCAGGCATGACATGCGTTCCACCTTGGAATGCATTGGTTTGAAATGGGGCTGTGGGGGTGGAAAAGTTAATCAATAATAAATAATAAATGAAATCAAAGGATAAAGGAATAAAACTGGATGTAAAACTAAAGGGAACAAATCTTCCCAGGATTCCCAATGCCATTCCTATACAATAATGGGGTGATAGAGAATATTCACACAGTAATGGGGTCACACAGTAATGGGGTGATAGAGAATATTTACACAGTAATGGGGTCACACAGTAATGGGGTCACATAGTAATGGGGTGATAGAGAATATTCACACAGTAATGGGGTGATAGAGAATATTCACACAGTAATGGGGTCACACAGTAATGGGGTCACACAGTAATGGGGTGATAGAGAATATTTACACAGTAATGGGGTCACACAGTAATGGGGTGATAGAGAATATACACACAGTAATGGGGTCACACAGTAATGGGGTGATAGAGAATATACACACAGTAATGGGGTCACACAGTAATGGGGTCACATAGTAATGGGGTCACACAGTAATGGGGTCACACAGTAATGGGGTCACATAGTAATGGGGTCACATAGTAATGGGGTTACACAGTAATGGGGTCACATAGTAATGGGGTCACACAGTAATGGGGTGATAGAGAATATTCACACAGTAATGGGGTCACACAGTAATGGGGTGATAGAGAATATTCACACAGTAATGGGGTCACACAGTAATGGAGTCACATAGTAATGGGGTCACACAGTAATGGGGTGATAGAGAATATTCACACAGTAATGGGGTCACACAGTAATGGGGTGACAGAGAATATACACACAGTAATGGGGTCACAAAGTATTGGGGTGATAGAGAATATTCACACAGTAATGGGGTCACACAGTAATGGGGTCACATAGTAATGGGGTCACATAGTAATGGGGTCACACAGTAATGGGGTCACACAGTAATGGGGTGATAGAGAATATTTACACAGTAATGGGGTCACACAGTAATGGGGTGATAGAGAATATACACACAGTAATGGGGTCACACAGTAATGGGGTGATAGAGAATATACACACAGTAATAGGGTTATAGAGAATATTCACCCAGTAATAGGGTCACACAGTAATGGGGTGATAGAGAATATTCACACAGTAATGGGGTGATAGAGAATATTTACACAGTAATGGGGTCACACAGTAATAGGGTGATAGATAATATACACACAGTAATAGGGTCACACAGTAATGGGGTGATAGATAATATACACACAGTAATAGGGTCACACAGTAATGGGGTGATAGAGAATATACACACAGTAATAGGGTCACACAGTAATGGGGTGATAGAGAATATTCACACAGTAATGGGGTCACACAGTAATGGGGTGATAGAGAATATTCACACAGTAATGGGGTGATAGATAATATACACACAGTAATAGGGTCACACAGTAATGGGGTGATAGATAATATACACACAGTAATAGGGTCACACAGTAATGGGGTGATAGAGAATATTCACACAGTAATGGGGTCACACAGTAATGGGGTGATAGAGAATATACACACAGTAATAGGGTTATAGAGAATATTCACCCAGTAATAGGGTCACACAGTAATGGGGTGATAGAGAATATTCACACAGTAATGGGGTGATAGAGAATATTTACACAGTAATGGGGTCACACAGTAATAGGGTGATAGATAATATACACACAGTAATAGGGTCACACAGTAATGGGGTGATAGGGAATATTCACCATACATAAATCCATAAATATAAACGTGCATGTCCAGAATAGACAAATCTTACACTAGTTCATATTAAAACAATTATATACAATATATACTGTACACACACACACACACACACACACACACACACACACATACATTCTGGTGAATAGAATTGGTTAGTAAATTTGTTCCAGTGCTTCCTTTAGGCCATTAGGGTACAGATAGATCCAGTCCATCTCCTTGTTACACAGACTTCCATTGGTTTCTTGGGTGACTTTTTCTAATGGGGTACCTTTTAATGTAGTGGGGTCACAAGTGTGGACTTGAGTAAAATGTCTGGACACACTATGTTTCATGTAGTTATGTGGTATATTAAACCAATGTTTATTGAGTCTCAATTGGTTAATGGTCCGAGCCCCGGGGGCAGAGCCTGACCGGGGATGAAGTAAGACGCGTGTAGCGTGAGCTCCCGCATCCTTCCGGTATATATATGCTCCTGCGGGCTGGTGGACGGCGGCACTCACTCACCCCACGCACCGGAGGCTCTAGGACACGGCGGGGTCCCGATATGGCCGGCGGCACCTCTAAAAAGAGTACCCGGGAGCCCAAGGACACAGCGGCACCTCCACACAGGGGCCTTCAAGATGGCGCCGGCTCCTCTGTGACGCGGTCAGGCGGAGGGACTGTGCTGCACGCAGCAGCGCAGCCGGCTGCACACACCAGGGACCAGCCTGACAAGCAAGGGGGAAGCCCGGGCACTAGCCAGAACCGGAGCCCACGTTCCCCAGATACGGCCATGTCTGCACACTCCTCACCGGGGCCCGCCATTACTGCGCAGCAGCACCACGAGGTGCAGATCCACAGGGAGGAGGAGGAGGACGAGCTGACTGAGCCCACACTGCGGGAGGTTTTTCAAGCCGTAACGAAAGGTAACATGGCTATAGCCTCCCTACAACAGCAGGTAGGCTCTATCCAGGAGGAACTGTCTTTTCTGCGCCAAAATATGCAAAAGGTTAATGAGAAAATGGCAGCTGCAGAGGGCAGGATCAGTGATCTAGAGGACAAGTTTGGCCCTGTAGCTAGGGACACCCGCAGACATGATCAGCAAATCTCTGCCCTCCTTCTAAAAGCAGATGATCTGGAGAACAGACTCCGGCGCAATAATGTGCGTATTGTGGGATTCCCGGAAAAAGCAGAAGGACCCAACCCCACCCGCTTCTTTGAGTCCTGGATTAGGGACACTATGGGAGAAGGGACCTTGTCACCTCTGTATGCTATAGAAAGAGCCCACCGAGTCCCCACTCGCCCGTTGCCGCCAGGGGCTCAGCCGCGTCCGGTACTGGCGAAATTGCTACACTATAAAGACAGAGACGCTATCCTGCAGGCTGCACGCCAGAATCCTGATATTACCTACAACGGCTGCCGCATCTCCTTCTATCCGGATTATTCGGCTGAAATTCAGAAGAAGCGGGCACGCTTCACGGAAATAAAGCGCAGGCTGCGCCAACTTCATGTTCCTTATGCCATGTTATACCCGGCTAAATTACGCGTTGTCGCTATGGGAGACGCGCATTTCTTCACTGAACCTAAGGATGCTGACCGTTGGCTTGACGCACACCAGCAGCAGATCCGGCAGGAGGCCCACCCCTGATGAAAACATCTCCTCCTGCCTCCCTCCGTGCTAGGCGGATACTTTCCCCTCTGTCGTGGGGGGACCAACCTTTTGTGCCTTTTGTTCTAAGCCCGCAGTTGCACATTACATCCTGCTGAAGCGGGGCGCCCTGTCGAGGATGTGACTTTTTCACCTACGCCCGGTAGTGTGGAGAACTGGTGGCCCCTACTGTCCACACATAGTGGATAGTCGTTCCTGGTTTTTTGTTCTTTTTCCCCTTTTTTTTTCTTCTTCGTTTTCTCTGTATGTTCTTTCTGGTTGTTGGGTCTCTCAGGCCCCTCGTTTATTGGCAACTCCTACATACTATACTTGTACTTTCTACCCACCGATACTCCCCACTGTATTACTCACTGTGTATTGACATGCCTATATCTGCTGATGTATTTCTTCCTGTTCCCTTATGGCGAATGGAATTAGAGTGGTCTCCTGGAACATAAGAGGTCTGGGTGAGGCTGATAAGCGTTATGCACTATTTGATAGATTACGTACTTTCCACCCCCTCATCTTGTGTTTGCAGGAGACTCACCTCACTAAAGACACTGCTCATCTATTACGGAGGTCGTGGATAGGCTGGAGTTATCATTCTTATCATTCACAATATTCCCGTGGTGTGAGCATACTGGTCCATAAGAATATACCGTTTATCTGTTTAGAAGTTAAGGTAGACCCTAATGGACAATTTATTTGTTTATATTGCTCCATCTATGCCGCCAAATGGGTACTATGTTCGCTTTATATACCCCCACCTTATAACGGTGCGGTTTTAAAAACGATTCTGAATTTTGGCGCCGCACATCCGGATGCCCCACTGCTCCTCATAGGTGATTATAACTCTGTAGTGGATGGCGCCCTTGATAGGGTGTCGGTGGCGGCATCGACCGCTACGGCGCGCCTGAGTCCCCTAGGTGCGCTCATATCCGAGGTGGCTCTCTTTGATATTTGGAGGGCACGGCATCCGGGGGTGCGAGCCTACTCTTGTTATTCGGCCACACACAATAGCCTGTCCCGTATTGATCTTGCCTTGGGGGACGCTCGAGCGCCGTCCTTGGTGATAGAGGTGGAATATTTGCCGCGGTCGCTTTCTGATCATTCCCCCCTAAGCCTCCTCCTGGAACACCCCGGGGTGTGGCGCCCCACGGTGCGCACTTGGCGCCTTAATCCACACTGGCTGTCTGTCCTAGAGACGCCCGGTATTCAAATGGCAGTGGCAGAATTCTTTACCCATAATGCTGGGACTGCCACCCCACAGATTGAGTGGGACGCTATGAAGGCGTATCTAAGAGGTTATTTCGTACAAACGATTACCCGCACTAAGCGAGCCTGAGGCCGTCTTCGGTTGGCTCTCCAGGACTCCTGTCTGCAGGCAGAAGAGACTCATATTACAGGTAACTCTGCTGCTACCTCAGCTAGACGTAGAGAGGCCCAAAAGGCGCTGGCAGATTTTGATTTAGAATCAGCTGCTCACAAGAGAAATTTTGCTAAGCACATGTTTTTTGTGGAAGGAGAACGCACGGGGCATCTTTTATCTGTTATTACGAGTGCTCAAAAAAGCCCAGCCTTCCTCACCCACATACAGAATACTGAGGGAGTCCTGGTCACCTCCACCCCTGAAATACTGCAAGTATTCTATTCCTACTATTCCAACCTATACAGCTCTAGATTGGAAGTCACTCCCGATCATATCAAAGATTTCCTGTCCTCTATTACCCTCCCTGTTCTGACCGCTGATGCCCGGGAGGCATTAGAGGCCCCACTGACCCTAGAAGAGTTAGAGGCTGCGGCCTCCTCTATCACCAATAACAGAGCGCCAGGGATGGATGGGCTACCAGGGGAGCTATTTAAAAAGGTTGGGGAGATACTACTACCTAGGTTGCTGGAGGTGTGGCAGGCCTCTGTAGAATCAGGCTCTCTCCCGGGGTCCATGAGGGAAGCTATAATGATAGTCCTACCTAAGCCTGGGAGAGATGCATCCTTGCCGGGTTCTTATAGACCCATATCTCTTTTATCTTCAGATATTAAGATAGTGGCAAAGGCCATAGCTACTAGACTTTCCCTCTATATGAGCGCCCTGGTACATCCCGACCAAACGGGTTTTATTCCAGCCAGGTCTACTGCCATGAACATTAGGCGATTGTATGTTAATCTCCAGCTGCCCTCGGGGGATCCGGGGGGAAGGGCGGTGTGTTCACTTGACGCTGTCAAAGCTTTTGACAGCGTCGAGTGGGCATTTTTATGGGCGGTGCTGGACAGGATGGGGTTTGGTCCACAATTTATCTCTTGGATCCAGTTGTTATACTCCTCTCCCTGTGCCCGTTTGAAGATAAATGGCGGCCTCTCGGCCAGATTTGACTTGCAGCGGGGTACACGGCAGGGGTGCCCTCTGTCGCCGTTGCTTTTTGCGATAGCCATAGAGCCGCTGGCATCCCTGATTCGTGGCCACCCGGGCGTTATACGCAGATGATTTATTGCTGTATCTGAATGACACTGATGCATCTCTTGCCACGGCTATTATGCTCATTAATGATTTTGGTAGGTTCTCGGGACTGTCTATTGGTTGGGACAAGTCGGTGCTGCTGCCACTGGATGTAGACATAGCGCACATGCCCGTCCTCCCCTTCCCTCTTAAGATTGTCACGGAATTCAAATACCTAGGGATCATGATCTCTAAGGACATTAGAGCTTATGAGAGGTTGAATCTTACACCGATTCTATCTAAATTCCAAGCCAAATTGGGAGTATGGCGTAAGCTCCCTCTGTCCATGGTGGGACGCTCCAATCTGATAAAAATGGTTTGGATGCCTCAATTGTTATATGCATTGCACAACTCCCCAATCTGGATCCCACTTCGGTATTTTCATAAAGTGCACAGTCTATTCAGAGACCTCATATGGGGTTCCCAGCGCCCTCGTATAAAGCTAGAGTCCCTACAAACAGCTAAAACATCAGGGGGGTTAGCAGTGCCCAATGCCATGATCTATTTTCTGGCCGCCCAGCTGCAGCATTTTAGAGGGTGGGAGACCGACGGGCTAATAGACCCTACTTCTCGATTGTTGCAGGCTCACTTTGGTACGGAGAGGCTGTTTGAGGTCTTGGAGGCTAAACGTTTCTCCACAGCCGCAACAGGACTGCCTACAATTCAGCTTTATCATAGGGTCTGGTGGAAGGTTAGAGACATGTACGGGTTACCTGGATGCTCTGCATACACCTCTATATGGGATACCCCCTGGCTAAGCGAGCTCTTTTCCCTAGAAGGGTTCACACCATGGCGGGCACTTGGTCTTAGACGAATAGAGCAGTTGTACACTAATGGCCAGCTAAAAAGCTTCCAACAGCTGTGTGAAGAATTCCCCATCCCTAGGACACACTTTTATAAATATCTTCAGTTGCGCCACGCGTGCGACAGTGAGGGGGGCATTCTATCCCGGGAGCGAGTTGTTATCCCGCCTATTCATATAGTGGGGGAGTCCACGTCCACGTCTGGTCTAATATCCATATTATATATACATTTACATGACAAATTTTTAGAGAAACACCCGCTGACCATCAAGGAGAAGTGGGAGGCTGACTTGGGCCCCCTGGAGGATGGGTTGTGGAGGGAAATTCTGGAGATGACACCCCAGCTGTCTGTGGGGGAGCAGCACCGACTGTCCCAGCTGTAACTTCTACACCGTGTTTACAGGACCCCCGGGTTTTTATTTAGAGTGGGGCTTCGCCCCGATGCCCTGTGTCCTCGGTGCCGGAGAGATGGGGGAGGGATCCTGCACATGTTCTGGCGATGCCCAAAATTGACCAGGTACTGGGAGGATGTTGCCTCCACCATTTACAAAGTCTACTCTATTCGCATTGAACAGTCTCCCTTAGTCTGTGTTTTGGGTTACGTGGAGGACTTAGTTTTGCCTAGCCCTGAAAAACTGGCTGTTGCTAGGATATTATATATGGCTAGAAAGTTGATAGCCCAGTCCTGGCTTGATCAGGTTCCCCCGTCATGTGCGGCCTTTATAGCTAAAGTTAACGGGCTCATTGCCACGGATAAATATGCTTATGAAAAGTGGGAGGCGATGAAAAAATTTGAAAAAATCTGGGCTCACTGGTTGGATACCCCCGGTATGGCACCGTCGTCGCTTACTAGGGGCAGGCTCCCTCCCTCAACGACCACCTAAGCATTTCTCTGTGGATGGTCCCGTTGGGATGTTCCCACACCATTTTCCTCATCATTTACCATCCTGGTTTCTCTAGACATGTGAATAGACTCGGTGTATGTCTATATGTTTACATTCTTTATCACAGTGCACTCCCTCTCCAGGAGGGGCTTTTACCGTGACTTGTGGGATGTTGCCAAAGTAATGTTTGTATTGTTTGTTATGTTTGGTTTTGTGCAGGGACTGGACGGATGTTATCGCCATCCCTGTGATTGTGTGTCGATAAAATGCAAAACCTTTAAATAAACACTATTTGATTGAAAAAATGGTCCGAGCCCCAAATCTCAGTCCACAAGGACGTTCCCGCATATCTACAAGATAACTTGCGTGGCCGGTAAGATATGGTTTAAACTCGGAAGGTTGTTCCTCATCCTAAATGGAGTTGGCAGGTACTCACCAGGATAAGTTGCAAAAACAATAGAAATCTTTATTTCATTACTGCTCACTGGGATGGGTGCAGACGGGCGGCGATCGTTTCGCGTGCTCCGCTGACGCACGCTTTGTCTCAGCCTAGATGGAGATAGTTTTTGCCTACTATAGATTTTAGCAGCTTTTTTTATTCTTCAGTTTTGGGGACAGAGGGTGCAGGCAGGTTCTTTAGGGTTTTACTCTTTCTAATAACACATTGGGCTTTTCTGTAATATGATCACGCTCCAAAATGTTCCCGTTTGTCTGAATGCTCTTTTGGATGGGATTGTGGTTGGCAGTGTAGCGGCTGACGAAGGCCATATGGGACTTTTCATCAGAGCTGGAGGTTTTCTTCTTGGTCAGACTGGCTTCCTGAGATAATGGCTCTTCTCTTGGCTCCATCGATAAGTGAACCAGGATGGTTTTTATCTGGTTGTCTCCTGCTTAGAGGGGTCAGCTGCTTATTGCACACCATATTGGAACTGCAGTTTCGCCTGATCCTCTTCATCGGCAGATATGTAGGTCAAGATAACGGTTTACATCCACCTCTTTAAAGTTAGTGGCTGTTTCAATACAGTAGTACCTCGGTTCTCAAACTCTTTTTTCAAGAAAATTAGCTTTGGTTCTCAAACACTTTTTGGGCCCCCAGTCTTGAAGTACTCGGTATCTGAACGTTTTGCGAGCGTGGGTGGTGGGTTGTACCTGGTGAGTTTAGCACTGGTGAGGCTTCACATACAGTACCAGAGGTGGAAATATCACTTTTGAAGCCTGTTTAGCTGCACAGGAGCCCAGGCCAATAGAAGAGCCCACCAGGCTCAGACAAAGTGTCAGCTCAGCATGGCACAGGTCTGTAGCGGGCCCCCCAGGCAGCATCAGCACCGAGAAAGTGCAAGCCCAATGCTCCTGGGGGGCCCACTCAGTCACTGGATGCTGTGCCCAGCTGGGGCTGGTTCTCCTCCTTTCTCCTCCTGCACCATGCTGCTGCTGACACCCCCTCCTGTACTCCACTGTCCTGCATACCTTGTGTGAGGAGGAGAGGACAGAGAGCATGTGGTGACAGGGAGGGATCCTGCAGGGTTATGGCTGCCCGGGACAGGACTGTGAAGAGGAGCAGTAGCAGCGGCTGACAGTGAGTGACGGATTATTGTCAGTGTGTCTGTCAGGCTGCTGGAAGTTGTAAGATAGAGGGTGGAAGAGAAAGCACAGCCCCCCCCCTCTGATGCTGTAAGTTTTATTGTAAGTTTTTTTAGCCAATAACTGTGCCCCCTGTAGCGTGGTTGTTTTTCTCTTTCATCTCCCTCCTAATCAGCCACATACAGTTCATGTACCCATACGCCCCCGCAGGGTGGGCTTTAACGCAAACGGGCGTATAGGTACGCCCGATGTTTCCCCGATCGCTGTGTGTTCACACACAGCGGTCGGGAAAGATGGCCTGCTATGGCCGTGCCGACGATCGCTGCTATATGCTGATCAATACAGATCAGCATATAGCAGCTGAAAACAGCTTTCCGGGTCATCGGTGACCCGGTGGCCCGGAAAGCAAAGGCGATTGGTGCTGTCCGAGATAGCACCAATCGCCATAAGTGTCCCCAACAAAGATGGCCGCGGTGCCACCCCCACGATCGCCGTGATAGGCCGGCCAGTACCGGCCGGCCCATCACGGCGATCATACTGTAAAAAACAGTATTGCCGAGTTCTGCACCCCCCAGCTAGGTAGCTGAGGGGTGCAAAACAGGTGTGTGTGGTGCAGGTGTACCATACTCACCTGATCTGGCCGTCCGGAGCGAAGATCTGCGGTCCGCGCCGTCCTCGCGTCTTCTTCGCGTCGCTTCCGGGTTCGTTCGTCCAGCATCGGAAATCTTCGAAAACACTCGGGTCTTCGTTTTCGGCGGGCCTCGGTAATCTCCGGCAGCGTCGCTCTACTGCCCCCTAGCGGCTGATCAGTGAATATCATTCACTGATCAGTTGCTTTGGGTTAAAAAGATTTTTTATTTTTTTTTTCCCCCCCAATTTTTTTTTTTTTACTTTATTTGCGCCCTAACGCCGCTGAGTACTGATCAGCATCGCACATAAGTGCGCCACTGATCAGCAACTCCTCCTTTTTGGCGTAGGAGCGTTTTTCCCCCCTATATCCTACCGCCACTGTCTGCTGATAAGTGCCGCACGTAAGTGCGGCATTTATCAGCAGCTCCTTTCTTGGCGTAGGGATATTATTTTCTTACTGTCAAAAAAACTTAAAAAACACTACATTACACTACACTACATGAAATAAAATTTTACAATAAACATTTACATACCCCATATATTAGTGACCGTATAAAGATGGCCCCCAGGGTGTTTTCGGCGTCGGACGCATATGCTATTATTGCCTCCAACACCGAAACAGCCAGTGAGAATGAATTGGGGGGATCCTTCTTTCCTCCATTCATCCTCATCATCATCATCATCATCATCATCAAGTGACGTGTCTGGGGGTAGCGTAGCGTACGCTGCCCCCCAGACACGTCTTTTCCGCCAGTACCGTCCCAATAAGAGATCACGGTATGGCGTGAAATTCTACAAACTCTGTGAGCGTACCTCAGGGTACTCTTACAGATTTAGGGTAGGTGCACACTGCGGAATGGCGAAGGATAACCCTTTGTGCATTCCGCAGCTGGCACCCGCCGGCGGACTGATGCAGGCGCGCGTCTCCGCCCGTGTCATAGACTCTATTCTATGCACGGGCGGATTCCGTTGTCCGTCCAAAGAATGAACACGTTCATTCTTTGGACAGAGGGCGGAATCCGCCCGTGCATAGAATGGAGTGTGACACGAGCGGAGACGCGCGCCTGCATCAGTCCGCCGGCGGGTGCCAACTGCGGAATGCACAAAGGGTTATCCTTCGCCATTCCGCAGTGTACATGTACCATTACAGTGTATGAAGGAAGGGACACCCGAATCCTGCCCCCAGATGCCCCCTCCCCCCCCCCATCCTCGGAGTTAGTGGGGACATCGTCCGGGAACTGATCTTCCCACTGCTGGATAAAGGTCACCACCACCTGTACGGATAACTTTTATACCAGCACCCCCTCTTCCGGTCCCTCGCTGCCTGAGCTACTGTAGCTTGCGGCACGATCCGAACATATCAGAAGTAGTAATAGAGCCCTAATATTTAGCAGCCATGGAGCGGACCCAGCACTTCTGGATATGAAGGACCCCGTATCGCACCAGGACAACATTTTCCAGGTGACGTCCCCCACACTGGAGAACGGGAGACCCCAGAAGAAGTGCAGAGTGTGGCGTAACAGGGGGATCAGGAAGGACGCCATTTACCAGTGTGACACCTGTCCTGATCCCCCCGGCCTCTGTATACTGGATCGCTCCAAGGCGCACCACACGTCACTGGGGTTCTACATTATCTAAATTCTGTCCCTTATTCCTATTTCAGGGGTCACGTTGGTCCGGGGATTATTCTGATCGCCATTATGGAGTCGGGAAGGAATTTTTCCCATTGATGAGGCTACTATCGTCTGCCTCACGAGGGGTTTTTGCCTTCCTCTGGATCAACACAGGTTGAATTTGATGGACACCTGTCATTTCCAACCTTATAAACTAATAATTGCCCTAATACCCCCAAATAAATTAGAATTGTCCCTTTTCCCCAGCTAAGTAGGTATGGCCGCCATTCCCATTAGAGGATGCCATGATGCAATTACAAAGCCTCTGTGCGGCCAGGACAGTAGAAACCCCCCACAAGTGACCCCATTCTGGAAACTACACCCCATAAGGAATCTAACAAGGGGGGCAGCGGGGATATGGCCCCTGGTGACGGCCACATTTGGGACGTGAAAATGAAAAAAAATGGTATTTTTTATTTTCTCGGCACATGTTCTACGTAAGTGCCCATCACCAGTGGGGTCCATATGCTCACTGCACCCCTTGTTGGATTCCTTATGGGGTGTAGTTTCCATAATGGGGTCACTTGTGGGGGGTTTCTACTGTTCTGGCAGCACAGGAGCTTTGTAATTGCGACATGGCCTCCATCCTCCATTCCAGCCTCTAAATGGCGCTCTGTCCCTTTGGTGGCTTGCCCTGTGCCAATATGGCACATTATGCCCACATGTGGGGTATTTTCGTACTCAGGGGAAATTACCCTACACGTTTTGTGTTAACTTTCTTTTTTAACCCCTTGTGGAAAAAGAAAAAAATCAAGGCTAGACCAACATTTAGTGTAAAAAATGTTTAATTTTTACACTAAATCATTGATCTTGTCTTAATTTTTTCATTTTCACAAGGGGCTAAAAGATAAAAAAAAACACTAAATGTGTAGCGCAATTTCCCCTGAGTATGGAAATACCCGACATGTGGACATAAAGCGCCATGCGGGTGCAGGGTAAGCCTCCAAGGGAAGGAGCGCCATTTGGTTTTTGAAGGCTGGATTTGGATGGAATGGATTCCAAGGGCCTTGTTGCATTTAAAAAGGCCCCTGTGTTGCCAAGACAGTTGAAACCCCCCACAAGTGACCCCATTATGGAAACTGCACCCCTCAGGGAATGTAACAAGGGGTGTAGTGAGCATATGGACCCCACTGGTGACGGGCACAAATGTGGAACAATGTGGCGTGAAAATGAAATATTACATTTTTTACACTATAATGTTGGTTTAGCCTTAAATTTTTCATTTTCACAAGGGGTTAAAAGAGAAAAAAAACACACAAAATGTGTAGAGCAATTCCCCCTGAGTCCGTAAATACCCCACATGTGGACATAAAGCGCCATGTGGGCGCAGGGCAAGCCTCCAAAGGGAAGGAGCGCCATTTGGATTTTGGAGGCTGGATTTGGCCAGAATGGATGATGAACGCCATGTCGCATTTACAGAGCCCTCGTGCTGCCAAAACACTGGAAACCCCCCACAAGTGACCCCATTCTGGAAACTGCACCCCTCAAGGAATCTATCAAGGGGTGCAGTGAGGATATGGACCCCTGGATGACGGCCACATTTGTGCCGAGAAAGTGAAAAAATGAAAATTTTCCCTTTCACGTCACATTGTTCCACATTTGTGCCCGTCACCAGTGGGGTCCATATGCTCACTGCACCCCTTGTTAGATTCCTTGAGGGGTGTAGTTTCCAGAATGGAGTCACTTGTGGGGGGTTTCTAGTGTCTTGGCAGCACGAGGGCTCTGTAAATGCGACATGGCCCTTGAAATCCATTCCAGTAAAATCCAGCTTGCAAAGGACAATTGGCGCTCCTTCTCTTTGGAGGCTCGTCCTGCGCCCCCTTGGCACTTTATCGCCACATGTGGGGTATTTCTGTACTCGGGAGAAACTGCGCTACATGTTTGGTGTTTTTTTTTTCTTTTATCCCCTTGTAAAAATGAAAATTGAAGGCTAGAACAACATTTTAGTGTAAAAAATAGAATTTTTCCTTTTTTACACCACATTGTTCTGAAAATCTGTGGCGCACCTCTGGGGTCCAGATGCTCACCGCACCCCTTGTTACATTCCTTGAGGGGTGCAGTTTTCTAAATGGTGTCCCTTTAGGGGTGTTTTTAATGTTTTGGCACCCCAGAGCCTCTGCCAACCTGAAGTGGTACGGTCAAAAATAACCAAATATAACGGAGGCGTTGAAATTCACTAGGCTCTCCCTTATATCTGAGGCTTGTGGTTGCGTCAAATAGCGCAATAGGGTCACATATGGGGTATATCTATAAACTGCAGAAACGGGGCAATAATTATTGGGGTGCATTTCTCTGGTAATAGGTTTATAATTATGAAAAATATTGGATTACAATAAAATCTCTGCACAGAAAATTAAAATTTTCAAATTTCTTACACACTTAGCTTTTATTTCTGTGACTCCCCTAAAGGGTTAAAACACTTTCTGGATATGCTTTTGCAGAGTTTGGGGGGTGCAGTTTCTGAAATGGGGTGCTTTGTGGGGCTTTCTAACATACAGGCCCCTCAAATACACTTTAAACCTGAACAGGTCCCTAAAAATATCTGATTTTGAAATTTTACAGAAAATTTGGAAAATTGCTGCTAATGTTTTAAGCTTCCTATTGTCTAAAAAAAATGAAAGATAGTTTAATAAATGCTGCCAACATAAAGTAGACATGTTGCTAATGCTATTTAATATATAATTTATGTGGTATAACCACTTTCTGTATACGCAGGAAGGTTTCAAAGTTGGAAAAATGCATTTTTTCACAATTTTTCACATTATTTTGGTGTTTTTCATAAAGATTCGTTATAAGTATCGACTCCAATTTACCAGAAATGTGAAGTACAATATGTCACGAGAAAACAATCTCAGAATCAGCCGGATAGGTAAAAGCATCCCGAAGGTATTAGTGACTAAAGTGACACTGGTCATATTCATAAAATTTGTCTCTGTCCTTAAGGGGTTAAATCTCCCCACTAAGTAGCCACATACAGTACATGTCTCCCACCTGTGTAGCCACATACAGTACATGTCTCCCACCTGTGCCCCCACATACAGTCCATGTCTCCCACCTGTGCAGCCACATACAGTACATGTCTCCCACCTGTGTAGCCACATACAGTACATGTCTCCCACCTGTGTAGCCACATACAGTACATGTCTCCCACCTGTGTAGCCACATACAGTACATGTCTCCCACCTGTGCCCCCACATACAGTCCATGTCTCCCACCTGTGCCCCCACATACAGTACATGTCTCCCACCTGTGCAGCCACATACAGTACATGTCTCCCACCTGTGCAGCCACATACAGTACATGTCTCCCACCTGTGTAGCCACATACAGTACATGTCTCCCACCTGTGTAGCCACATACAGTACATGTCTCCCACCTGTGTAGCCACATACAGTACATGTCTCCCACCTGTGTAGCCACATACAGTACATGTCTCCCACCTGTGCCCCCACATACAGTCCATGTCTCCCACCTGTGCCCCCACATACAGTACATGTCTCCCACCTGTGCAGCCACATACAGTACATGTCTCCCACCTGTGCAGCCACATACAGTACATGTCTCCCACCTGTGTAGCCACATACAGTACATGTCTCCCACCTGTGCCCCCACATACAGTCCATGTCTCCCACCTGTGCCCCCACATACAGTACATGTCTCCCACCTGTGCCCCCACATACAGTACATGTCTCCCACCTGTGCAGCCACATACAGTACATGTCTCCCACCTGTGCCCCTACATACAGTACATGTCTCCCACCTGTGCAGCCACATACAGTACATGTCTCCCACCTGTGCAGCCACATACAGTACATGTCTCCCACCTGTGTAGCCACATACAGTACATGTCTCCCACCTGTGCCCCCACATACAGTCCATGTCTCCCACCTGTGCAGCCACATACAGTCCATGTCTCCCACCTGTGCAGCCACATACAGTACATGTCTCCCACCTGTGCCCCCACATACAGTACATGTCTCCCCCCTAAGTAGCCACATACAGTACATGTCTCCCACCTGTGCCCCCACATACAGTCCATGTCTCCCACCTGTGCAGCCACATACAGTACATGTCTCCCACCTGTGCAGCCACATACAGTACATGTATCCCCCCTAAGTAGCCACATACAGTACATGTCTCCCACCTGTGCAGCCACATACAGTACATGTCTCCCACCTGTGCAGCCACATACAGTACATGTCTCCCACCTGTGCAGCCACATACAGTACATGTCTCCCACCTGTGCAGCCACATACAGTACATGTCTCCCACCTGTGTAGCCACATACAGTACAGGTCTCCCACCTGTGCAGCCACATACAGTACATGTCTCCCACCTGTGCAGCCACATACAGTACATGTATCCCACCTGTGCAGCCACATACAGTACATGTACCCCACCTGTGCAGCCACATACAGTACATGTACCCCACCTGTGCAGCCACATACAGTACATGTACCCCACCTGTGCAGCCACATACAGTACATGTACCCCACCTGTGCAGCCACATACAGTACATGTCTCCCACCTCTGCAACCACATACAGTACACGTCTCAAACCCGTGCAGCCACATACAGTACATGTCTCCCACTATTACCCCAACAGTGATTAAGGGCCCATGTGTTCTGGGGTCACTTCCACACTAGGAGCTATATACTCTCATCCCCCACACAGCATCCAGTGTATAATTCACCCAGAACATTCCAAATACAACAGCTGCAAACACTACAACTCCCAGCATTTACTGCAGTCTGCAGCCCTCAGAATGTGCTGGGATTTGAAGTACAAATGAGCAGACAACCCAGCATTCTCTGAGAGCTTCATAAGTGTAAAAGATTCTGAGAGTTGTAGTTATTTTAATCTGGGAGTTGTGGTCACACATACATAAGTACGGGATGGGACCGGGCCAGCATGTCACTTCTGATAGGTTCTTTATTTGGGTGCCCCCCATGATCAGTTCTTTTGGTGGCCACAGGAAGCCCAGTCCCACACTGGGGCCAGGAATGACTGCAGTACAGTCCTTTAGAGGGCCCTGGCATCTGTGCTATAGGCTTCCCGAGACACCAGGACACACGTACCGGATACCAATGCATACATACGGGTGTATAAGGCAGAAAGTTGGAGAAACAAACAGGTATGGGGACCCAACACACATTTTTTGCACAGGGGCACAGTGCACCGCCATCTCCCATCCTGTACTGTATAATACTGCTGGAGTGCATATACAGCACAGTAGTAGTACAGTCAGTGCACCGCCATCTCCCATCCTGTACTGAATAATACTGCTGGAGTGCATATACAGCACAGTAGTAGTACAGGCAGTGCACCGCCATCTCCCATCCTGTATAATACTGCTGGAGTGCATATACAGCACAGTAGTAGTACAGGCAGTGCACCGCCATCTCCCATCCTGTACTGTATAATACTGCTGGAGTGCATATACAGCACAGTAGTAGTACAGGCAGTGCACCGCCATCTCCCATCCTGTATAAGACTGCTGGAGTGCATATACAGCACAGTAGTAGTACAGGCAGTGCACCGCCATCTCCCATCCTGTACTGTATAATACTGCTGGAGTGCATATACAGCACAGTAGTAGTACAGTCAGTGCACCGCCATCTCCCATCCTGTATAATACTGCTGGAGTGCATATACAGCACAGTAGTAGTACAGGCAGTGCACCGCCATCTCCCATCCTGTACTGTATAAGACTGCTGGAGTGCATATACAGCACAGTAGTAGTACAGGCAGTGCACCGCCATCTCCCATCCTGTACTGTATAATACTGCTGGAGTGTATATACAGCACAGTAGTAGTACAGGCAGTGCACCGCCATCTCCCATCCTGTACTGTATAATACTGCTGGAGTGTATATACAGCACAGTAGTAGTACAGGCAGTGCACCACCATCTCCCATCCTGTACTGTATAAGATTGCTAGAGTGCATATACAGCACAGTAGTAGTACAGTCAGTGCACCACCATCTCCCATCCTGTACTGTATAATACTGCTGGAGTGCATATACAGCACAGTAGTAGTACAGGCAGTGCACCGCCATCTCCCATCCTGTATAATACTGCTGGAGTGCATATACAGCACAGTAGTAGTACAGTCAGTGCACCGCCATCTCCCATCCTGTACTGTATAATACTGCTGGAGTGCATATACAGCACAGTAGTAGTACAGGCAGTGCACCACCATCTCCCATCCTGTATAATACTGCTGGAGTGCATATACAGCACAGTAGTAGTACAGGCAGTGCACCACCATCTCCCATCCTGTACTGTATAATACTGCTGGAGTGTATATACAGCACAGTAGTAGTAGAGTCAGTGCACCGCCATCTCCCATCCTGTACTGTATAAGACTGCTGGAGTGCATATACAGCACAGTAGTAGTACAGTCAGTGCACCGCCATCTCCCATCCTGTACTGTATAAGACTGCTGGAGAGTATATACAGCACAGTAGTAGTACAGGCAGTGCACCACCATCTCCTATCCTGTATAATACTGCTGGAGTGCATATACAGCACAGTAGTAGTACAGGCAGTGCACCACCATCTCCCATCCTGTACTGTATAATACTGCTGGAGTGCATATACAGCACAGTAGTAGTACAGTCAGTGCACCGCCATCTCCCATCCTGTACTGTATAATACTGCTGGAGTGCATATACAGCACAGTAGTAGTACAGGCAGTGCACCGCCATCTCCCATCCTGTACTGTATAAGACTGCTGGAGAGTATATACAGCACAGTAGTAGTACAGGCAGTGCACCACCATCTCCCATCCTGTATAAGACTGCTGGAGTGTATATACAGCACAGTAGTAGTACAGGCAGTGCACCACCATCTCCCATCCTGTACTGTATAAGACTGCTGGAGTGTATATACAGCACAGTAGTAGTACAGGCAGTGCACCACCATCTCCCATCCTGTACTGTATAAGATTGCTGGAGTGCATATACAGCACAGTAGTAGTACAGGCAGTGCACCGCCATCTCCCATCCTGTACTGTATAATACTGCTGGAGTGCATATACAGCACAGTAGTAGTACAGGCAGTGCACCACCATCTCCCATCCTGTATAAGACTGCTAGAGTGTATATACAGCACAGTAGTAGTACAGTCAGTGCACCGCCATCTCCCATCCTGTACTGTATAATACTGCTAGAGTGTATATACAGCACAGTAGTAGTACAGTCAGTGCACCGCCATCTCCCATCCTGTACTGTATAAGATTGCTGGAGTGCATATACAGCACAGTAGTAGTACAGGCAGTGCACCACCATCTCCCATCCTGTACTGTATAATACTGCTGGAGTGCATATACAGCACAGTAGTAGTACAGGCAGTGCACCACCATCTCCCATCCTGTACTGTATAAGATTGCTGGAGTGCATATACAGCACAGTAGTAGTACAGGCAGTGCACCACCATCTCCTATCCTGTATAAGACTGCTGGAGTGTATATACAGCACAGTAGTAGTACAGGCAGTGCACCACCATCTCCCATCCTGTACTGTATAAGACTGCTGGAGTGCATATACAGCACAGTAGTAGTACAGTCAGTGCACCGCCATCTCCCATCCTGTACTGTATAATACTGCTGGAGTGCATATACAGCACAGTAGTAGTACAGTCAGTGCACCGCCATCTCCCATCCTGTACTGTATAATACTGCTGGAGTGTATATACAGCACAGTAGTAGTACAGTCAGTGCACCGCCATCTCCCATCCTATGTAGAACTGCTGGAGTGTATATACAGCACAGTAGTAGTACAGGCAGTGCACCACCATCTCCCATCCTGTATAATACTGCTGGAGTGTATATACAGCACAGTAGTAGTACAGTCAGTGCACCGCCATCTCCCATCCTGTATAATACTGCTGGAGTGTATATACAGCACAGTAGTAGTACAGTCAGTGCACCGCCATCTCCCATCCTGTACTGTATAATACTGCTGGAGTGCATATACAGCACAGTAGTAGTACAGGCAGTGCACCACCATCTCCCATCCTGTACTGTATAAGATTGCTGGAGTGTATATACAGCACAGTAGTAGTACAGTCAGTGCACCGCCATCTCCCATCCTGTACTGTATAATACTGCTGGAGTGCATATACAGCACAGTAGTAGTACAGTCAGTGCACCGCCATCTCCCATCCTGTACTGTATAATACTGCTGGAGTGTATATACAGCACAGTAGTAGTACAGTCAGTGCACCGCCATCTCCCATCCTATGTAGAACTGCTGGAGTGTATATACAGCACAGTAGTAGTACAGGCAGTGCACCACCATCTCCCATCCTGTATAATACTGCTGGAGTGTATATACAGCACAGTAGTAGTACAGTCAGTGCACCGCCATCTCCCATCCTGTATAATACTGCTGGAGTGTATATACAGCACAGTAGTAGTACAGTCAGTGCACCGCCATCTCCCATCCTGTATAATACTGCTGGAGTGTATATACAGCACAGTAGTAGTACAGTCAGTGCACCGCCATCTCCCATCCTGTACTGTATAAGACTGCTGGAGTGTATATACAGCACAGTAGTAGTACAGTCAGTGCACCGCCATCTCCCATCCTGTACTGTATAACACTGCTGGAGTGTATATACAGCACAGTAGTAGTACAGACAGTGCACCGCCATCTCCCATCCTGTACTGTATAATACTGCTGGAGTGCATATACAGCACAGTAGTAGTACAGTCAGTGCACCACCATCTTCCATCCTGTACTGTATAATACTGCTGGAGTGCATATACAGCACAGTAGTAGTACAGTCAGTGCACCGCCATCTCCCATCCTGTATAAGACTGCTGGAGTGTATATACAGCACAGTAGTAGTACAGGCAGTGCACCGCCATCTCCCATCCTGTATAAGACTGCTGGAGTGTATATACAGCACAGTAGTAGTACAGGCAGTGCACCACCATCTCCCATCCTGTACTGTATAATACTGCTGGAGTGCATATACAGCACAGTAGTAGTACAGTCAGTGCACCGCCATCTCCCATCCTGTATAAGACTGCTGGAGTGTATATACAGCACAGTAGTAGTACAGGCAGTGCACCGCCATCTCCCATCCTGTATAAGACTGCTGGAGTGTATATACAGCACAGTAGTAGTACAGGCAGTGCACCACCATCTCCCATCCTGTACTGTATAATACTGCTGGAGTGCATATACAGCACAGTAGTAGTACAGGCAGTGCACCACCATCTCCCATCCTGTACTGTATAAGATTGCTGGAGTGTATATACAGCACAGTAGTAGTACAGTCAGTGCACCGCCATCTCCCATCCTGTATAAGACTGCTGGAGTGCATATATAGCACAGTAGTAGTACAGGCAGTGCACCACCATCTCCCATCCTGTACTGTATAAGACTGCTGGAGTGTATATACAGCACAGTAGTAGTACAGGCAGTGCACCACCATCTCCCATCCTGTACTGTATAATACTGCTGGAGTGCATATACAGCACAGTAGTAGTACAGGCAGTGCACCACCATCTCCCATCCTGTATAAGACTGCTGGAGTGTATATACAGCACAGTAGTAGTAGTACAGGCAGTGCACCGCCATCTCCGATCCTGTATAATACTGCTGGAGTGCATATACAGCACAGTAGTAGTACAGTCAGTGCACCGCCATCTCCCATCCTGTACTGTATAAGACTGCTGGAGTGCATATACAGCACAGTAGTAGTACAGGCAGTGCACCGCCATCTCCCATCCTGTATAAGACTGCTGGAGTGCATATACAGCACAGTAGTAGTAGAGTCAGTGCACCACCATCTCCCATCCTGTATAAGACTGCTGGAGTGCATATACAGCACAGTAGTAGTACAGGCAGTGCACCGCCATCTCCCATCCTGTACTGTATAATACTGCTGGAGTGCATATACAGCACAGTAGTAGTAGAGTCAGTGCACCACCATCTCCCATCCTGTACTGTATAAGATTGCTGGAGTGTATATACAGCACAGTAGTAGTACAGGCAGTGCACCACCATCTCCCATCCTGTACTGTATAATACTGCTGGAGTGCATATACAGCACAGTAGTAGTACAGTCAGTGCACCGCCATCTCCCATCCTGTATAAGACTGCTGGAGTGTATATACAGCACAGTAGTAGTACAGGCAGTGCACCACCATCTCCCATCCTGTATAAGACTGCTGGAGTGTATATACAGCACAGTAGTAGTACAGACAGTGCACCGCCATCTCCCATCCTGTATAAGACTGCTGGAGTGTATATACAGCACAGTAGTAGTACAGTCAGTGCACCGCCATCTCCCATCCTGTACTGTATAATACTGCTGGAGTGTATATACAGCACAGTAGTAGTACAGGCAGTGCACCACCATCTCCCATCCTGTACTGTATAATATTGCTGGAGTGTATATACAGCACAGTAGTAGTACAGTCAGTGCACCACCATCTCCCATCCTGTACTGTATAATATTGCTGGAGTGCATATACAGCACAGTAGTAGTACAGGCAGTGCACCGCCATCTCCCATCCTGTATAAGACTGCTGGAGTGCATATACAGCACATTAGTAGTACAGGCAGTGCACCACCATCTCCCATCCTGTACTGTATAAGACTGCTGGAGTGTATATACAGCACAGTAGTAGTACAGGCAGTGCACCGCCATCTCCCATCCTGTACTGTATAATACTGCTGGAGTGCATATACAGCACAGTAGTAGTACAGGCAGTGCACCACCATCTCCCATCCTGTACTGTATAAGATTGCTGGAGTGCATAAACAGCACAGTAGTAGTACAGGCAGTGCACCACCATCTCCCATCCTGTACTGTATAAGACTGCTGGAGTGTATATACAGCACAGTAGTAGTACAGGCAGTGCACCGCCATCTCCCATCCTGTATAAGACTGCTGGAGTGTATATACAGCACAGTAGTAGTACAGGCAGTGCACCGCCATCTCCCATCCTGTATAAGACTGCTGGAGTGTATATACAGCACAGTAGTAGTAGAGTCAGTGCACCACCATCTCCCATCCTGTACTGTATAATACTGCTGGAGTGCATATACAGCACAGTAGTAGTACAGGCAGTGCACCACCATCTCCCATCCTGTACTGTATAATACTGCTGGAGTGCATAAACAGCACAGTAGTAGTACAGGCAGTGCACCACCATCTCCCATCCTGTATAATACTGCTGGAGTGTATATACAGCACAGTAGTAGTACAGGCAGTGCACCACCATCTCCCATCCTGTATAAGACTGCTGGAGAGTATATACAGCACAGTAGTAGTACAGGCAGTGCACCACCATCTCCCATCCTGTATAAGACTGCTGGAGTGTATATACAGCACAGTAGTAGTACAGGCAGTGCACCACCATCTCCCATCCTGTACTGTATAAGATTGCTGGAGTGCATAAACAGCACAGTAGTAGTACAGGCAGTGCACCACCATCTCCCATCCTGTATAAGACTGCTGGAGTGTATATACAGCACAGTAGTAGTACAGACAGTGCACCATCATCTCCCATCCTGTATAAGACTGCTGGAGTGTATATACAGCACAGTAGTAGTACAGGCAGTGCACCACCATCTCCCATCCTGTACTGTATAAGACTGCTGGAGTGTATATACAGCACAGTAGTAGTACAGGCAGTGCACCACCATCTCCCATCCTGTACTGTATAAGATTGCTGGAGTGCATAAACAGCACAGTAGTAGTACAGGCAGTGCACCACCATCTCCCATCCTGTACTGTATAAGACTGCTAGAGTGTATATACAGCACAGTAGTAGTACAGGCAGTGCACCGCCATCTCCCATCCTGTATAAGACTGCTGGAGTGTATATACAGCACAGTAGTAGTACAGGCAGTGCACCGCCATCTCCCATCCTGTATAAGACTGCTGGAGTGTATATACAGCACAGTAGTAGTACAGTCAGTGCACCGCCATCTCCCATCCTGTATAATACTGCTGGAGTGTATATACAGCACAGTAGTAGTACAGTCAGTGCACCGCCATCTCCCATCCTGTATAAGACTGCTGGAGTGTATATACAGCACAGTAGTAGTACAGTCAGTGCACCACCAACTCCCATCCTGTACTGTATAATACTGCTGGAGTGCATATACAGCACAGTAGTAGTACAGGCAGTGCACCACCATCTCCTATCCTGTATAAGACTGCTGGAGTGCATATACAGCACAGTAGTAGTACAGTCAGTGCACCGCCATCTCCCATCCTGTACTGTATAATACTGCTGGAGTGCATATACAGCACAGTAGTAGTACAGGCAGTGCACCACCATCTCCCATCCTGTACTGTATAATACTGCTGGAGTGCATATACAGCACAGTAGTAGTACAGTCAGTGCACCACCATCTCCCATCCTGTACTGTATAAGATTGCTGGAGTGTATATACAGCACAGTAGTAGTACAGGCAGTGCACCACCATCTCCCATCCTGTACTGTATAATACTGCTGGAGTGCATATACAGCACAGTAGTAGTACAGGCAGTGCACCACCATCTCCTATCCTGTACTGTATAATACTGCTGGAGTGCATATACAGCACAGTAGTAGTACAGGCAGTGCACCACCATCTCCCATCCTGTATAAGACTGCTGGAGTGCATATACAGCACAGTAGTAGTACAGGCAGTGCACCACCATCTCCTATCCTGTACTGTATAAGATTGCTGGAGTGTATATACAGCACAGTAGTAGTACAGGCAGTGCACCACCATCTCCCATCCTGTATAAGACTGCTGGAGTGTATATACAGCACAGTAGTAGTAGTACAGTCAGTGCACCACCATCTCCCATCCTGTACTGTATAATACTGCTGGAGTGCATATACAGCACAGTAGTAGTACAGGCAGTGCACCGCCATCTCCCATCCTGTATAAGACTGCTGGAGTGCATATACAGCACAGTAGTAGTAGAGTCAGTGCACCACCATCTCCCATCCTGTACTGTATAAGATTGCTGGAGTGCATATACAGCACAGTAGTAGTACAGTCAGTGCACCGCCATCTCCCATCCTGTACTGTATAAGATTGCTGGAGTGTATATACAGCACAGTAGTAGTACAGGCAGTGCACCACCATCTCCCATCCTGTACTGTATAATACTGCTGGAGTGCATATACAGCACAGTAGTAGTACAGTCAGTGCACCGCCATCTCCCATCCTGTATAATACTGCTGGAGTGTATATACAGCACAGTAGTAGTACAGACAGTGCACCGCCATCTCCCATCCTGTATAAGACTGCTGGAGTGTATATACAGCACAGTAGTAGTACAGTCAGTGCACCGCCATCTCCCATCCTGTACTGTATAATACTGCTGGAGTGTATATACAGCACAGTAGTAGTACAGGCAGTGCACCACCATCTCCCATCCTGTACTGTATAATATTGCTGGAGTGTATATACAGCACAGTAGTAGTACAGTCAGTGCACCACCATCTCCCATCCTGTACTGTATAATATTGCTGGAGTGCATAAACAGCACAGTAGTAGTACAGGCAGTGCACCACCATCTCCCATCCTGTATAAGAGTGCTGGAGTGCATATACAGCACAGTAGTAGTACAGGCAGTGCACCGCCATCTCCCATCCTGTATAAGACTGCTGGAGTGCATATACAGCACATTAGTAGTACAGGCAGTGCACCACCATCTCCCATCCTGTACTGTATAAGACTGCTGGAGTGTATATACAGCACAGTAGTAGTACAGGCAGTGCACCGCCATCTCCCATCCTGTACTGTATAATACTGCTGGAGTGCATATACAGCACAGTAGTAGTACAGGCAGTGCACCACCATCTCCCATCCTGTACTGTATAAGATTGCTGGAGTGCATAAACAGCACAGTAGTAGTACAGGCAGTGCACCACCATCTCCCATCCTGTACTGTATAAGACTGCTGGAGTGTATATACAGCACAGTAGTAGTACAGGCAGTGCACCGCCATCTCCCATCCTGTATAAGACTGCTGGAGTGTATATACAGCACAGTAGTAGTACAGGCAGTGCACCGCCATCTCCCATCCTGTATAAGACTGCTGGAGTGTATATACAGCACAGTAGTAGTACAGTCAGTGCACCACCATCTCCCATCCTGTACTGTATAATACTGCTGGAGTGTATATACAGCACAGTAGTAGTACAGTCAGTGCACCGCCATCTCCCATCCTGTATAAGACTGCTGGAGTGTATATACAGCACAGTAGTAGTACAGTCAGTGCACCACCATCTTCCATCCTGTATAAGACTGCTGGAGTGCATATACAGCACAGTAGTAGTACAGGCAGTGCACCACCATCTCCTATCCTGTACTGTATAATACTGCTGGAGTGCATATACAGCACAGTAGTAGTACAGTCAGTGCACCACCATCTCCCATCCTGTACTGTATAAGACTGCTGGAGTGCATATACAGCACAGTAGTAGTACAGGCAGTGCACCACCATCTCCTATCCTGTACTGTATAATACTGCTGGAGTGTATATACAGTACAGTAGTAGTACAGTCAGTGCACCGCCATCTCCCATCCTGTATAAGACTGCTGGAGTGTATATACAGCACAGTAGTAGTAGAGTCAGTGCACCACCATCTCCCATCCTGTACTGTATAATACTGCTGGAGTGCATATACAGCACAGTAGTAGTACAGGCAGTGCACCACCATCTCCCATCCTGTACTGTATAATACTGCTGGAGTGCATAAACAGCACAGTAGTAGTACAGCCAGTGCACCACCATCTCCCATCCTGTATAATACTGCTGGAGTGTATATACAGCACAGTAGTAGTACAGGCAGTGCACCACCATCTCCCATCCTGTATAAGACTGCTGGAGAGTATATACAGCACAGTAGTAGTACAGGCAGTGCACCACCATCTCCCATCCTGTATAAGACTGCTGGAGTGTATATACAGCACAGTAGTAGTACAGGCAGTGCACCACCATCTCCCATCCTGTACTGTATAAGATTGCTGGAGTGCATAAACAGCACAGTAGTAGTACAGGCAGTGCACCACCATCTCCCATCCTGTATAAGACTGCTGGAGTGTATATACAGCACAGTAGTAGTACAGACAGTGCACCATCATCTCCCATCCTGTATAAGACTGCTGGAGTGTATATACAGCACAGTAGTAGTACAGGCAGTGCACCACCATCTCCCATCCTGTATAAGACTGCTGGAGTGTATATACAGCACAGTAGTAGTACAGTCAGTGCACCGCCATCTCCCATCCTGTACTGTATAATACTGCTGGAGTGTATATACAGCACAGTAGTAGTACAGGCAGTGCACCACCATCTCCCATCCTGTATAAGACTGCTGGAGTGCATATACAGCACAGTAGTAGTACAGTCAGTGCACCACCATCTCCCATCCTGTACTGTATAAGACTGCTGGAGTGCATATACAGCACAGTAGTAGTACAGGCAGTGCACCGCCATCTCCCATCCTGTACTGTATAATATTGCTGGAGTGCATATACAGCACAGTAGTAGTACAGGCAGTGCACCACCATCTCCTATCCTGTACTGTATAATACTGCTGGAGTGCATATACAGCACAGTAGTAGTACAGTCAGTGCACCGCCATCTCCCATCCTGTATAATACTGCTGGAGTGTATATACAGCACAGTAGTAGTACAGGCAGTGCACCACCATCTCCCATCCTGTATAAGACTGCTGGAGTGTATATACAGCACAGTAGTAGTAGAGTCAGTGCACCACCATCTCCCATCCTGTACTGTATAATACTGCTGGAGTGCATATACAGCACAGTAGTAGTACAGGCAGTGCACCACCATCTCCCATCCTGTATAAGACTGCTGGAGTGTATATACAGCACAGTAGTAGTAGAGTCAGTGCACCACCATCTCCCATCCTGTACTGTATAATACTGCTGGAGTGTATATACAGCACAGTAGTAGTACAGTCAGTGCACCGCCATCTCCCATCCTGTACTGTATAATATTGCTGGAGTGCATATACAGCACAGTAGTAGTACAGGCAGTGCACCACCATCTCCTATCCTGTACTGTATAATACTGCTGGAGTGCATATACAGCACAGTAGTAGTACAGTCAGTGCACCGCCATCTCCCATCCTGTATAATACTGCTGGAGTGTATATACAGCACAGTAGTAGTACAGGCAGTGCACCACCATCTCCCATCCTGTATAAGACTGCTGGAGTGTATATACAGCACAGTAGTAGTAGAGTCAGTGCACCACCATCTCCCATCCTGTACTGTATAATACTGCTGGAGTGCATATACAGCACAGTAGTAGTACAGGCAGTGCACCACCATCTCCCATCCTGTATAAGACTGCTGGAGTGTATATACAGCACAGTAGTAGTAGAGTCAGTGCACCACCATCTCCCATCCTGTACTGTATAATACTGCTGGAGTGCATATACAGCACAGTAGTAGTACAGGCAGTGCACCGCCATCTCCCATCCTGTACTGTATAAGACTGCTGGAGTGTATATACAGCACAGTAGTAGTACAGTCAGTGCACCGCCATCTCCCATCCTGTACTGTATAATACTGCTGGAGTGTATATACAGCACAGTAGTAGTACAGGCAGTGCACCACCATCTCCCATCCTGTACTGTATAATACTGCTGGAGTGCATATACAGCACAGTAGTAGTACAGGCAGTGCACCACCATCTCCCATCCTGTACTGTATAATACTGCTGGAGTGCATATACAGCACAGTAGTAGTACAGTCAGTGCACCACCATCTCCCATCCTGTACTGTATAATACTGCTGGAGTGCATATACAGCACAGTAGTAGTACAGGCAGTGCACCGCCATCTCCCATCCTGTACTGTATAATACTGCTGGAGTGCATATACAGCACAGTAGTAGTACAGTCAGTGCACCACCATCTCCCATCCTGTACTGTATAATACTGCTGGAGTGCATATACAGCACAGTAGTAGTACAGGCAGTGCACCACCATCTCCCATCCTGTATAAGACTGCTGGAGTGTATATACAGCACAGTAGTAGTACAGGCAGTGCACCACCATCTCCCATCCTGTACTGTATAATACTGCTGGAGTGCATATACAGCACAGTAGTAGTACAGTCAGTGCACCACCATCTCCCATCCTGTACTGTATAATACTGCTGGAGTGCATATACAGCACAGTAGTAGTACAGGCAGTGCACCACCATCTCCCATACATTACAGTGCTGAGATGGGGGGGACTCTATACAGTACAGGATGAGTGAGGAGTTAGTGACTACTGGACTATAATTGCTGTTTTTGTTGATTATTTCTTGCATAATGTACTGTAGGGATTATACTGGGCACTATACAATGTAATATATGGTACTGTAGGGATTATACTGAGCACTATACAATGTAATATATGGTACTGTACTGTAGGGATTATACTGGGCACTATACAATGTAATATATGGTACTGTAGGGATTATACTGGGCACTATACAATGTAATATATGGTGCTGTAGGGATTATACTGGGCACTATACAATGTAATATATGGTACTGTAGGGATTATACTGAGCACTATACAATGTAATATATGGTACTGTAGGGATTATACTGGGCACTATACAATGTAATATATGGTACTGTACTGTAGGGATTATACTGGGCACTATACAATGTAATATATGGTACTGTACTGTAGGGATTATACTGGGCACTATACAATGTAATATATGGTACTGTAGGGATTATACTGGGCACTATACAATGTAATATATGGTACTGTACTGTAGGGATTATACTGGGCACTATACAATGTAATATATGGTACTGTACTGTAGGGATTATACTGGGCACTATACAATGTAATATATGGTACTGTAGGGATTATACTGGGCACTATACAATGTAATATATGGTGCTGTAGGGATTATACTGGGCACTATACAATGTAATATATGGTACTGTACTGTAGGGATTATACTGGGCACTATACAATGTAATATATGGTACTGTACTGTAGGGATTATACTGGGCACTATACAATGTAATATATGGTACTGTACTGTATGGATTATACTGGGCACTATACAATGTAATATATGGTACTGTACTGTAGGGATTATACTGAGCACTATACAATGTAATATATGGTACTGTACTGTAGGGATTATACTGGGCACTATACAATGTAATATATGGTACTGTAGGGATTATACTGGGCACTATACAATGTAATATATGGTACTGTACTGTAGGGATTATACTGGGCACTATACAATGTAATATATGGTACTGTAGGGATTATACTGGGCACTATACAATGTAATATATGGTACTGTACTGTAGGGATTATACTGGGCACTATACAATGTAATATATGGTACTGTAGGGATTATACTGGGCACTATTACAATGTAATATATGGTACTGTACTGTAGGGATTATACTGGGCACTATACAATGTAATATATGGTACTGTACTGTAGGGATTATACTGGGCACTATACAATGTAATATATGGTACTGTAGGGATTATACTGAGCACTATACAATGTAATATATGGTACTGTACTGTAGGGATTATACTGGGCACTATACAATGTAATATATGGTGCTGTAGGGATTATACTGGGCACTATACAATGTAATATATGGTACTGTACTGTAGGGATTATACTGGGCACTATACAATGTAATATATGGTACTGTACTGTAGGGATTATACTGGGCACTATACAATGTAATATATGGTACTGTAGGGATTATACTGGGCACTATACAATGTAATATATGGTACGGTACTGTAGGGATTATACTGGGCACTATACAATGTAATATATGGTACTGTACTGTAGGGATTATACTGGGCACTATACAATGTAATATATGGTACTGTAGGGATTATACTGGGCACTATACAATGTAATATATGGTACTGTACTGTAGGGATTATACTGGGCACTATACAATGTAATATATGGTACTGTACTGTAGGGATTATACTGGGCACTATACAATGTAATATATGGTACTGTACTGTAGGGATTATACTGGGCACTATACAATGTAATATATGGTACTGTAGGGATTATACTGGGCACTATACAATGTAATATATGGTACTGTACTGTAGGGATTATACTGGGCACTATACAATGTAATATATGGTACGGTACTGTAGGGATTATACTGGGCACTATACAATGTAATATATGGGTACTGTAGGGATTATACTGGGCACTATACAATGTAATATATGGTACGGTACTGTAGGGATTATACTGGGCACTATACAATGTAATATATGGTACTGTACTGTAGGGATTATACTGGGCACTATACAATGTAATATATGGTACTGTACTGTAGGGATTATACTGGGCACTATACAATGTAATATATGGTACTGTACTGTAGGGATTATACTGGGCACTATACAATGTAATATATGGTACTTTAGGGATTATACTGGGCACTATACAATGTAATATATGGTACTGTACTGTAGGGATTATACTGGGCACTATACAATGTAATATATGGTACTGTACTGTAGGGATTATACTGGGCACTATACAATGTAATATATGGTACTGTACTGTAGGGATTATACTGGGCACTATACAATGTAATATATGGTACTGTACTGTAGGGATTATACTGGGCACTATACAATGTAATATATGGTACTGTAGGGATTATACTGGGCACTATACAATGTAATATATGGTACTGTAGGGATTATACTGGGCACTAAACAATGTAATATATGGTACTGTACTGTAGGGATTATACTGGGCACTATACAATGTAATATATGGTACTGTAGGGATTATACTGGGCACTATACAATGTAATATATGGTACTGTACTGTAGGGATTATACTGGGCACTATACAATGTAATATATGGTACTGTAGGGATTATACTGGGCACTATACAATGTAATATATGGTACTGTACTGTAGGGATTATACTGGGCACTATACAATGTAATATATGGTACTGTAGGGATTATACTGGGCACTATACAATGTAATATATGGTACTGTAGGGATTATACTGAGCACTATACAATGTAATATATGGTACGGTACTGTAGGGATTATACTGGGCACTATACAATGTAATATATGGTACTGTAGGGATTATACTGGGCACTATACAATGTAATATATATACTGTAGGGATTTTACTGGGCACTATACAATGTAATATATGGTACTGTAGGGATTATACTGGGCACTATACAATGTAATATATGGTACTGTACTGTAGGGATTATACTGGGCACTATACAATGTAATATATGGTACTGTAGGGATTATACTGGGCACTATACAATGTAATATATGGTACTGTACTGTAGGGATTATACTGGGCACTATACAATGTAATATATGGTACTGTAGGGATTATACTGGGCACTATACAATGTAATATATGGTACTGTAGGGATTATACTGAGCACTATACAATGTAATATATGGTACTGTAGGGATTATACTGAGCACTATACAATGTAATATATGGTACGGTACTGTAGGGATTATACTGGGCACTATACAATGTAATATATGGTACTGTACTGTAGGGATTATACTGGGCACTATACAATGTAATATATGGTACTGTACTGTAGGGATTATACTGGGCACTATACAATGTAATATATGGTACTGTACTGTAGGGATTATACTGGGCACTATACAATGTAATATATGGTACTGTAGGGATTATACTGGGCACTATACAATGTAATATATGGTACTGTAGGGATTATACTGGGCACTATACAATGTAATATATGGTACTGTACTGTAGGGATTATACTGGGCACTATACAATGTAATATATGGTACTGTAGGGATTTTACTGGGCACTATACAATGTAATATATGGTACGGTACTGTAGGGATTATACTGGGCACTATACAATGTAATATATGGTACTGTACTGTAGGGATTATACTGGGCACTATACAATGTAATATATGGTACTGTACTGTAGGGATTATACTGGGCACTATACAATGTAATATATGGTACTGTAGGGATTATACTGGGCACCATACAATGTAATATATGGTACTGTAGGGATTATACTGGGCAATATACAATGTAATATATGGTACTGTACTGTAGGGATTATACTGGGCACTATACAATGTAATATACGGTACTGTAGGGATTATACTGGGCACTATACAATGTAATATATGGTACTGTACTGTAGGGATTATACTGGGCACTATACAATGTAATATGGTACTGTACTGTAGGGATTATACTGGGCACTATACAATGTAATATATGGTACTGTACTGTAGGGATTATACTGGGCACTATACAATGTAATATATGGTACTGTACTGTAGGGATTATACTGGGCACTATACAATGTAATATATGGTACTGTAGGGATTATACTGGGCACTATACAATGTAATATATGGTACTGTACTGTAGGGATTATACTGGGCACTATACAATGTAATATATGGTACTGTACTGTAGGGATTATACTGGGCACTATACAATGTAATATATGGTACTGTACTGTAGGGATTATACTGGGCACTATACAATGTAATATATGGTACTGTACTGTAGGGATTATACTGGGCACTATACAATGTAATATATGGTACTGTAGGGATTATACTGGGCACTATACAATGTAATATATGGTACTGTAGGGATTATACTGGGCACTATACAATGTAATATATGGTACTGTAGGGATTATACTGGGCACTATACAATGTAATATATGGTACTGTACTGTAGGGATTATACTGGGCACTATACAATGTAATATATGGTACTGTACTGTAGGGATTATACTGGGCACTATACAATGTAATATATGGTACTGTAGGGATTATACTGGGCACTATACAATGTAATATATGGTACTGTAGGGATTATACTGGGCACTATACAATGTAATATATGGTACTGTACTGTAGGGATTATACTGGGCACTATACAATGTAATATATGGTACTGTACTGTAGGGATTATACTGGGCACTATACAATGTAATATATGGTACTGTACTGTAGGGATTATACTGGGCACTATACAATGTAATATATGGTACGGTACTGTAGGGATTATACTGGGCACTATACAATGTAATATATGGTACTGTACTGTAGGGATTATACTGGGCACTATACAATGTAATATATGGTACTGTAGGGATTATACTGGGCACTATACAATGTAATATATGGTACTGTACTGTAGGGATTATACTGGGCACTATACAATGTAATATATGGTACTGTAGGGATTATACTGGGCACTATACAATGTAATATATGGTACTGTACTGTAGGGATTATACTGGGCACTATACAATGTAATATATGGTACTGTACTGTAGGGATTATACTGGGCACTATACAATGTAATATATGGTACTGTACTGTAGGGATTATACTGGGCACTATACAATGTAATATATGGTGCTGTAGGGATTATACTGGGCACTATACAATGTAATATATGGTACTGTACTGTAGGGATTATACTGGGCACTATACAATGTAATATATGGTACTGTAGGGATTATACTGGGCACTATACAATGTAATATATGGTACTGTACTGTAGGGATTATACTGGGCACTATACAATGTAATATATGGTACTGTAGGGATTATACTGGGCACTATACAATGTAATATATGGTACTGTAGGGATTATACTGGGCACTATACAATGTAATATATGGTACTGTACTGTAGGGATTATACTGGGCACTATACAATGTAATATATGGTACTGTACTGTAGGGATTATACTGGGCACTATACAATGTAGTATATGGTACTGTACTGTAGGGATTATACTGGGCACTATACAATGTAATATATGGTACTGTAGGGATTATACTGGGCACTATACAATGTAATATATGGTGCTGTAGGGATTATACTGGGCACTATACAATGTAATATATGGTACTGTAGGGATTATACTGGGCACTATACAATGTAATATATGGTGCTGTAGGGATTATACTGGGCACTATACAATGTAATATATGGTACTGTACTGTAGGGATTATACTGGGCACTATACAATGTAATATATGGTACTGTAGGGATTATACTGGGCACTATACAATGTAATATATGGTACTGTAGGGATTATACTGGGCACTATACAATGTAATATATGGTACTGTAGGGATTATACTGGGCACTATACAATGTAATATATGGTACTGTACTGTAGGGATTATACTGGGCACTATACAATGTAATATATGGTACCGTACTGTAGGGATTATACTGGGCACTATACAATGTAATATATGGTACTGTAGGGATTATACTGGGCACTATACAATGTTATATACGGTACTGTAGGGATTATACTGGGCACTATACAATGTAATATGGTACTGTACTGTAGGGATTATACTGAGCACTATACAATGTAATATATGGTACTGTAGGGATTATACTGGGCACTATACAATGTAATATGGTACTGTACTGTAGGGATTATACTGGGCACTATACAATGTAATATATGGTACTGTACTGTAGGGATTATACTGGGCACTATACAATGTAATATATGGTACTGTAGGGATTATACTGGGCACTATACAATGTAATATATGGTACTGTACTGTAGGGATTATACTGAGCACTATACAATGTAATATATGGTACTGTACTGTAGGGATTATACTGGGCACTATACAATGTAATATATGGTACTGTAGGGATTATACTGGGCACTATACAATGTAATATATGGTACTGTACTGTAGGGATTATACTGGGCACTATACAATGTAATATATGGTACTGTAGGGATTATACTGGGCACTATACAATGTAATATATGGTACTGTACTGTAGGGATTATACTGGGCACTATACAATGTAATATATGGGTACTGTAGGGATTACACTGGGCACTATACAATGTAATATATGGTACTGTAGGGATTATACTGGGCACTATACAATGTAATATATGGTACTGTACTGTAGGGATTATTACGGGCACTATACAACTGTACTATATGGTACTGTACTGTAGGGATTCTACTGGGCACTATACAATGTAATATATGGACTGTAGGGATTATACTGGCACTATACAATGTAAATATGGTACTGTACTGTAGGATTATACTGGGCACTATACAATGTAATATATGGTTACGTGTACTGTAGGGATATACTGGGCACTATACAGTAATATATGCGTACTGTACTGTAGGGATATATACTGGGCACATACAATGTAATATATGGTACGGTACTGTAGGGATTATACTGGGCACTATACAATGTAATATATGGTACTGTACTGTAGGGATTTATACTGGGCACTATACAATGTAATATATGGTACTGTACTGTAGGGATTATACTGGGCACTATACAATGTAATAGATCGGTTACTGTACTGTAGGGATTATACTGGGGCAACTATACAATGAATATATGGTACTGTACTGTAGGATTATACTGGGCACTATACAATGTAATATATGGTACTGTAGGGATTATACTGGGCACTATACAATGTAATATATGGTACTGTACTGTATGGCTTATTACTGGGCACCTATACAATGTAATATATGGTACTGTAGGGATTATACTGGGCACTATACAATGTAATATATGGTACTGTAGGGATTATACTGGGCACTATACAATGTAATATATGGTACTGTACTGTAGGGATTATACTGGGCACTATACAATGTAATATATGGTACTGTAGGATTATACTGGGCACTATACAATGTAATATATGGTACTGTACTGTAGGGATTATACTGGGCACTATACAATGTAATATATGGTCTGTACTGTAGGGATTATACTGGGCACTATACAATGTAATATATGGTACTGTACTGTAGGGATTATACTGGGCACTATTACAATGTAATATATGGTACTGTAGGGATTATACTGGGCACTATACAATGTAATATATGGTACTGTACTGTAGGGATTATACTGGGCACTATACAATGTAAATATGTACGTACTGTAGGGATTATACTGGGCACTATACAATGTAATATATGGTACTTACTGTAGGGATTATACTGGGCACTATACAAGGTAATATATGGTACTGTACTGTAGGGATTATACTGGGCACTATACAATGTAATATATGGTACTGTAGGGATTATACTGGGCACTATACAATGTAATATATGTACTGTACTGTAGGGATTATACTGGGCACTATACAATGTAATATATGTACTGTAGGGATTATACTGGGCACTATACAATGTAATATATGGTACTGTAGGGATTATACTGGGCACTATACAATGTAATATATGGTACTGTACTGTAGGATTATACTGGGCACTATACAATGTAATATTACTGGTACTGTAGGGATTATACTGGGCACTATACAATGTAATATATGGTACTGTACTGTAGGGATTATACTGGGCACTATACAATGTAATATATGGTACGTACTGTAGGGATTATACTGGGCACTATACAATGTAATATATGGTACTGTAGGGATTATACTGAGCACTATACAATGTAATATATGGTACTGTACTGTAGGGATTATACTGGGCACTATACAATGTAATATATGGTACTGTACTGTAGGGATTATACTGGGCACTATACAATGTAATATATGGTACTGTAGGGATTATACTGGGCACTATACAATGTAATATATGGTACTGTACTGTAGGGATTATACTGGGCACTATACAATGTAATATGGTACTGTACTGTAGGGATTATACTGAGCACTATACAATGTAATATATGGTACTGTAGGGATTATACTGGGCACTATACAATGTAATATATGGTACTGTACTGTAGGGATTATACTGGGCACTATACAATGGAATATGGTACTGTACTGTAGGGGATTTATACTGAGCACTATACAATGTAATATATGGTACTGTAGGGATTATACTGGGCACTATACAATGTAATATATGGTACTGTACTGTAGGGATTATACTGAGCACTATACAATGTAATATATGGTACTGTAGGGATTTACCTGGGCACTATACAATGTAAATATATGGTACGGTACTGTAGGGATTATACTGGGCACTATACAATGTAATATATGGTACTGTACTGTAGGGATTATACTGGGCACTATACAATGTAATATATGGTACTGTACTGTAGGGATTATACTGGGCACTATACAATGTAATATATGGTACTGTACTGTAGGGATTATACTGGGCACTATACAATGTAATATATGGTACTGTACTGTAGGGATTATACTGGGCACTATACAATGTAATATATGGTACTGTAGGGATTATACTGGGCACTATACAATGTAATATATGGTACTGTACTGTAGGGATTATACTGGGCACTATACAATGTAATATATGGTACTGTAGGGATTATACTGGGCACTATACAATGTAATATATGGTACTGTAGGGATTATACTGGGCACTATACAATGTAATATATGGTACTGTACTGTAGGGATTATACTGGGCACTATACAATGTAATATATGGTACTGTAGGGATTATACTGGGCACTATACAATGTAATATATGGTACTGTACTGTAGGGATTATACTGGGCACTATACAATGTAATATATGGTACTGTACTGTAGGGATTATACTGGGCACTATACAATGTAATATATGGTACTGTACTGTAGGGATTATACTGGGCACTATACAATGTAATATATGGTACTGTAGGGATTATACTGGGCACTATACAATGTAATATATGGTACTGTACTGTAGGGATTATACTGGGCACTATACAATGTAATATATGGTACTGTACTGTAGGGATTATACTGGGCACTATACAATGTAATATATGGTACTACTGTAGGGATTATACTGGTCACTATACAATGTAATATATGGTACTGTACTGTAGGGATTATACTGGGCACTATACAATGTAATATATGGTACTGTAGGGATTATACTGGGCACTATACAATGTAATATATGGTACTGTAGGGATTATACTGAGCACTATACAATGTAATATATGGTACTGTAGGGATTATACTGAGGCACTATACAATGTAATATATGGTACGGTACTGTAGGATTATACTGGGCACTATACAATGTAATATATGGTACTGTACTGTAGGGATTATACTGGGCACTATACAATGTAATATATGGTACCTGTACTGTAGGGATTATACTGGGCACTATACAATGTAATATATGGTACTGTACTGTAGGGATTATACTGGGCACTATACAATGTAATATATGGTACTGTAGGAGGGATTATACTGGGCACTATACAATGTAATATATGGTACTGTAGGGATTATACTGAGCACTATACAATGTAATATATGGTACTGTAGGGATTATACTGAGCACTATACAATGTAATATATGGTACGGTACTGTAGGGATTATACTGGAGCACTATACAATGTAATATATGGTACTGTAGGGATTTACTGGGCACTATACAATGTAATATATGATACGTACTGTAGGGATTATACTGGGCACTATACAATGTAATATATGGTACGGTACTGGAGGGATTATACTGGGCACTATACAATGTAATATATGGTACTGTACTGTAGGGATTATACTGGGCACTATACAATGTAATATATGGTACTGTACTGTAGGGATTATACTGGGCACTATACAATGTAATATATGGTACTGTAGGGATTATACTGGGCACTATACAATGTAATATATGGTACTGTAGGGATTATACTGGGCAATATACAATGTAATATATGGTACTGTACTGTAGGGATTATACTGGGCACTATACAATGTAATATATGGTACTGTAGGGATTATACTGGGCACTATACAATGTAATATATGGTACTGTACTGTAGGGATTATACTGGGCACTATACAATGTAATATATGGTACTGTACTGTAGGGATTATACTGGGCACTATACAATGTAATATATGGTACTGTACTGTAGGGATTATACTGGGCACTATACAATGTAATATATGGTACTGTACTGTAGGGATTATACTGGGCACTATACAATGTAATATATGGTACTGTAGGGATTATACTGGGCACTATACAATGTAATATATGGTACTGTAGGGATTATACTGGGCACTATACAATGTAATATATGGTACTGTAGGGATTATACTGGGCACTATACAATGTAATATATGGTACTGTAGGGATTATACTGGGCACTATACAATGTAATATATGGTACTGTACTGTAGGGATTATACTGGGCACTATACAATGTAATATATGGTACTGTAGGGATTATACTGGGCACTATACAATGTAATATATGGTACTGTACTGTAGGGATTATACTGGGCACTATACAATGTAATATATGGTACTGTAGGGATTATACTGGGCACTATACAATGTAATATATGGTACTGTAGGGATTATACTGGGCACTATACAATGTAATATATGGTACTGTACTGTAGGGATTATACTGGGCACTATACAATGTAATATATGGTACTGTACTGTAGGGATTATACTGGGCACTATACAATGTAATATATGGTACGGTACTGTAGGGATTATACTGGGCACTATACAATGTAATATATGGTACTGTACTGTAGGGATTATACTGGGCACTATACAATGTAATATATGGTGCTGTAGGGATTATACTGGGCACTATACAATGTAATATATGGTACTGTACTGTAGGGATTATACTGGGCACTATACAATGTAATATATGGTACTGTACTGTAGGGATTATACTGGGCACTATACAATGTAATATATGGTGCTGTAGGGATTATACTGGGCACTATACAATGTAATATATGGTACTGTAGGGATTATACTGGGCACTATACAATGTAATATATGGTACTGTACTGTAGGGATTATACTGGGCACTATACAATGTAATATATGGTACTGTAGGGATTATACTGGGCACTATACAATGTAATATATGGTACTGTACTGTAGGGATTATACTGGGCACTATACAATGTAATATATGGTACTGTAGGGATTATACTGGGCACTATACAATGTAATATATGGTACTGTACTGTAGGGATTATACTGGGCACTATACAATGTAATATATGGTACTGTAGGGATTATACTGAGCACTATACAATGTAATATGGTACTGTACTGTAGGGATTATACTGGGCACTATACAATGTAATATGGTACTGTACTGTAGGGATTATACTGAGCACTATACAATGTAATATATGGTACTGTAGGGATTATACTGGGCACTATACAATGTAATATATGGTACTGTACTGTAGGGACTATACTGGGCACTATACAATGTAATATATGGTACTGTACTGTAGGGATTATACTGGGCACTATACAATGTAATATATGGTACTGTACTGTAGGGATTATACTGGGCACTATACAATGTAATATATGGTACTGTACTGTAGGGATTATACTGAGCACTATACAATGTAATATATGGTACTGTAGGGATTATACTGGGCACTATACAATGTAATATATGGTACTGTAGGGATTATACTGGGCACTATACAATGTAATATATGGTACTGTACTGTAGGGATTATACTGGGCACTATACAATGTAATATATGGTACTGTACTGTAGGGATTATACTGGGCACTATACAATGTAATATATGGTACTGTAGGGATTATACTGAGCACTATACAATGTAATATATGGTACTGTACTGTAGGGATTATACTGGGCACTATACAATGTAATATATGGTACTGTAGGGATTATACTGAGCACTATACAATGTAATATGGTACTGTACTGTAGGGATTATACTGGGCACTATACAATGTAATATATGGTACTGTACTGTAGGGATTATACTGGGCACTATACAATGTAATATATGGTACTGTAGGGATTATACTGGGCACTATACAATGTAATATATGGTACTGTAGGGATTATACTGGGCACTATACAATGTAATATATGGTACTGTACTGTAGGGATTATACTGGGCACTATACAATGTAATATATGGTACTGTAGGGATTATACTGGGCACTATACAATGTAATATATGGTACTGTACTGTAGGGATTATACTGGGCACTATACAATGTAATATATGGTACTGTAGGGATTATACTGGGCACTATACAATGTAATATATGGTACTGTAGGGATTATACTGAGCACTATACAATGTAATATGGTACTGTATTGTAGGTAATTTTTTTTTTTAACTCTTTATTATTTTAGTTTTTCCAATAACAAAGAAAAAAGTTGGAAAGGCAGTGGTCCTCAACAACAAGGACAACTGTGTGAGAAACAATTCAGTCAATAAACATACACTCCCAGATTATGTGAAAAAAGTCTGCATCATCGCAACCACATCTGGGACAGTTCGCCGACTCTCTTATCCCCATCTTAAACAAAATTAAAGGTGAATAGTAGTTGCGGTGGAGAATTCTAAATTGAACCAGCTTGTGAGCTTCATTCATGGAAACGTTCTCCAAGTTTGCACATATATTCTGCCATGCCTCCTCCCCGAGATTACCAACTTCCTGTTCCCACTTTACCTTCTTACTATCTAGTGCGACATACTTAATTTCATTAGCCAAAATTTTGTAGACCAAAGAGAGACCTCTTCTTGCCTTTCCCATGCCCTGTAACACTGAAAATATTCTGTGCTCATTAATCACGAAATAACTCGCACCATCTGATGCGTTACACACCTGCTGTAGTTGTAGAAAAAAAAACCTGTGCTTATCTTCTAGCCCAAACCATTCCTTAACCTCTTGGAAAGTCAGGAGCTTGCCACTCTGAAAAAGCCGCCATACCAACCTAATCCCTTTTACGTGCCAAAATTTCCAGTTGTGAATCTTCATAAATTCCAACAAGTGGAAATTGTTCCGTAATGGAGAACAACTCATACTACCCACTATACCACATCTTTGCTTAGTGTAAGACCATACCTTATCGTATAGATTACATAGTGAATTGTTAGTTACCCCACCACCCCAGTAACCAGCTTCAAGCAATTCAAATACATTGTCATAATTACTAATCCCAACCTTGTGCTGAAGAGGGGAAATACTTTTCCATCCTGCTAACTTAAATGGGAAGAAATAAAATATAATCTAAGATCGGGCATGGAAAAGCCACCTACCCTTTTAGGACCACTGAAAGCTCTGTATTTAAGTCTCACCCGTTTCCTCCCCCAGATGAGGTTCCCCAGTAGGATCTCAATCTTCCTAATCCACCTATCACTCACCCATACAGGGGAAGCTCCAAAAAAGAAGAGTAGCTGGGGAAGGACGACCATCTTTACAATGGCAAGTCTATCTGCCATCGAAACTGGTAGCCTTTTCCACACATTCATTCTCTTTTCCAGGTTTTTAGCTCACAAAAGTCACTAACGTTGGGCCCTACCTTGATACCCAGATATTCCAGCGGCTCCATGGGCCCTAAAACCTTTAACTTACCCGCGACCGCGGAGGAGGAGGAGGATCCCAAATTTAGTAAGGAAGACTTATCCCATTGATGGATGACCCAGACGGGATAATATACTCACTCAGTTCATCTACAATACGCGATAATTTACTATCAGGGTCCTTAACCAACAATAGAATGTCATTGGCATACAACAGGAGTTTGTTCTTATTACCTTCTATACCGAACCCCTCATAGTCCAACCGTGTCCTGACCCACTGTGCCAAAGGTTCTATATACAGTGAAAATAAAAAAGGGGAGAGTGGACAGCCTTGCCGAGTTAGTTCCTCGGCCGAGCGCAAAGGGTTCTGAAGGGTTACCATTAATTAATAAACGGGCTATAGGATCATGATATAGTGTTTTAATCTGCCCCAGAAATACCGGCCCAAAGCCAAACTTAGCTAGGACCTCCCAGAGGTACCCCCACTCCACCCTGTCGAAGGCCTTAGCTGCGTCCAACGACAGGATGGAGTGGGCCCCCTCCCCACGCTCCAAGATAGCCGAATGGAGCTTAATGATGTTATCATGCACTGTCTTATTGGGCATGAAACCCCCCTGCTCCTCACCTATCAGCTGGGGAACAACTCTATTAATTTTCTTTGCCAGCACTTTTGCAAAAAGCTTGACGTCAGTGTTAAGGAGCGAGATGGGGCGGTATGATTCGACCAATTTCAGATCCTTCCCCTTTTTCCCCAGCAAAATTATATGGGCTTCTCTCATAGGCTAACATCCCCCCTTTACAGGATTCATTTAATACCTCGGCAAGTGTGGGCAGGATTACGGCGGAATATTTCCTATATATCTGGAAAGGTAACCCATCTGGACCAGGTGAGGTATTACCTGATATAGATGCTAGAGCTTCCTCTAAATCTGACAGTGTGATCCCCCCTCCAAGCGATCCCTGTCATCCTCCGCCACCACGGGCAGCTCCACCTCTGCAAGCTGGCAATCCGCTCATCCCACCCTGAGGACTCGGAACAGTACAGATTCTGAAAAAAACCTCTAAATTCTTCAGCAATACCTGACTCATCCACCACCAAACTCCCATCTCTACCAACAACTGATGCTATCTCCTGGTTGTCGGCCCTATTTGTCAAAATTCTGGCCAGCAATTTATTGGGTTTCCCCCCATGTACAAATTTATCTTGCCCAGAAAAAAACAATCTGTGTTGCACTTTCTCCTTTATAAACTTCCTGAAGTCCTCTTGTGCGACTTTTAAGCTGTCCCAGCTCTCCACAGAAGCCCTTTCCGCATGCTCCATTGTTCTCTGGTGTACTGCCTCCTGCAGCTCCACTTCCCTAGACGCAAACCCCCTTTTACACCTCTTGATATTTTGGATTAGGATTCCCCTCAAAAAAGCCTTAAAAGTATCCCACACAACTAATAATGATGCAGACCCCTTGTTGGAAGACCAAAACCCATTAATTTCCTTAACTATATGTTGTTCTTGGTCAATAATCGACAACCAATGGGGATTCATTTTCATCCTATTATGAGCACCTGACCTCTGATCTTCCCCTAACTCAACAACAAGGGGGGTATGATCACATATGGATCTAGGAGCATAACAAATCCTTTTAACCTGCCGCAAAGCTGGAAGATTACACAGTAACAAGTCTATACGTGAAGCCGCATCCTACGAGCTGCTAAAGCATGAATATTCCCGCTTATCTGGGTTCAAGATACGCCATACCTCCCACCACCCCATTTCTTCACAAAAGTTCCGTAAAGGGGACCGTCCATAGTCACGAGGTTTACCTGAGCTGTGTCTATCCAATAACAAGTCCATAATACAGTTGAAGTCACCACCCACATATAAATGAGTAAAGGATTTGTCTTTAATAAATTCAGCGACTGCGAATAGGACATCCATCCGGAAAGGGGGCGCTATATACAGGAATGCCAATATTGTGTTTACACCTTCCAGAGAACCATGGAGCAACACAAATCTACCCCGATCATCAACCTTAACACACCAAGGTTTAAATTTGATTTTTTTATGAAAGTAAACAGATACGCCCGAAGAATATGACGACAGAGCCGAGTGATACTCAAACTTCGCCCACTTCTTCTTCATGCTATCCACCTTATCAGGGGCCAGATGTGTTTCTATAAGGACAATTATGGCAGGGAGATATTTACCAATCCTATCTGCTATCGCACACTTCTTAGCTCTGTCGGCCATACCCCGGGTGTTCCAGATCACAATCGTAGTGCACATAGATCAAAAAATAGAAGAAAAAATAAATAAATAAATAAAAAAAGAAAAAATCCCCTCCCACAAATCTGTCGCTCCCGAACCCTCCCACCCCCACCCTTCCCAAACCCTCCCCACCTGTCGCGCATGATACCATGCACCACCCTCTACCAGGCTGCACATTGCTCTTCCCTGCTCCACAGCATAAATGTCATACACCAAAACCATACTATGCTGCCCCTTAGGTTATCACAAACAACTAATTTTTAGCACCCTCAGCATCCAACCACTTAGCCAAATCAGAAACAATGTGAAAAAAAATAAAAATAAAAAAAATAAAAACAAAATAAAAATAAAAAACTGAATTACTAAATAAATGGACCAAAAATAAATTTTGTAAACATAAATGAAGTAGCCTCTCCTCAGGCCTCCCAATAGGAGTTAGTTACTACCCAACAGATAGAGTTTCAATTGCATCTAGATGACCATAGTGATTTTGTACATCCATGTGTTCCTCTGATAACATCATTCAACCCCCCCTCTAATATGAGAGCTGATTACACAGTACATGAAGGCGAGACACAGTCTTATCAAACATTTCAATTCATATAAGAGTATGGCCGTCTCAGCTTCCTCTCTTCTGTGTGAGTTCTCTGTTGAGGGGGTTGAAGTTCTTATGGGTCACACGCTTAGTGTTCACCTGGGGGCATAAATCCCAAACAGAGGTAGCATACTGTGTCCAGGCAACTGAAAAGGAAAAAGGTCATTATAGTTCACCACTAGAGACAGGAGGGGGCTGCGGGGCACCTTGCATACAGTAGCTCCATCCCCCAAAAGATAAGGGGTTTAGCAGAGGGAGTCCTTTTCCTACTCCTGTTCAGCCAGAGTGGTTGCTGAGAGCGCACACCCTTTTAGTTCATAACTTGCAAAAAAAAAAAAAAAAAACACACATGCTGTCCGCAGATTCAGCCATTTTCTTAGTCTGAACAGTTACTTAGGACTAATCCAACACTATTCCTATAGTTATCAGTGGTGCTGCGTGTATCATAAATCCCATTGGAGTCCCAAGGAGATGGTATTATAAACTGGTAGCCAGCAGCCTCACCCTACCACTGGAGCCCATTTCTGCAGCCTTGTTTCAGAGCAGTTCTGTCCTAGTGTCCAGAGATTGATCAGCTGAGGAGGAGTGTGCTGATTTAGCTAGGAGCTGCCCCAATTAACTCCTTCCGCCCCTGTGGAAGAGGGCCAAACCTTAAAACAGCTCAGCGCTAGCTGTGTAGCCACGGACGCCGGCGTTGCAGACCCCGCCATCAGCCTTAACTGCCAGCAGCCAGATTTTTATAGCCCAGTGTTCTCTCACCCCTCGTCCCTCTCAGCAAGGGGAGGGGGTGCACATAAGCAGAGTCCCCAGCGTCCTTCCCAGGAGAATGCAGCGCCCCAGGCACGCCTGAAGGATCCACCAACTCCTGGGCCCGGCATCTTCCACAACCGCCAGCACCTCCGGAAGGCTGACTCCCACCGCTGCCTCCTCCACCATATGCCTCCTCTTCTCTCCATTCCCAGCACAGCTCAGGATCCTTCATGGAGCAATGAGAGAGAGCAATGTGTGCGGCTACTCAGTCATGCCGCTAGCCATTGTAGGTAATTATTGGTGGGTGCTGGAAGCAATTAGACACATTTACATTATTTCCTATGGGAGGATGCCTCTTGCTTCTCAAACTGCCTTCCAGGACCTATTAAGTTCGAGAACCGGTGTGCCACTGTAGTCCCTTTCTCAAAATCTATTTTTCGATCTAGAATTATTATTGTGGTGTTGCTGGTGAGGCTAGGCAATTCCAAACCCCAGTGATTAGCATTTCTGGGTCCCCTTCAAATTAAAATATAGTCAATAAATCTCCTATAAAAAATATTGATGTTATAAAAAGATTTTTCGAAAGCACCCATATACAGGTTAGCAAGGCAGGGCGCAAATTTAGTCCCCATAGCCGTGCCACAGGTTTGTAAAGAGAAATGGCTCCTGTAAATAAAATAATTATGTTTAAAAAGAAATAAAATGGCATTTAAAATGAATTCTTATTGTTTTTGGGGCATGAGCGGGTCTTCATCTAAAAAAATGTTTATTGCTTCAGCACCCAAATCATAAGGGATATTACTATGTAGAGAGGGGCCACCTAATGTGGCCCATATAGACTCATTTTCCCATGTGACTTCTTTCAGAAGTGAGAGCAAGTGAGGTATGGGAGGTAAGGGACAGGGCCGTATTTACCATTAGGCACCCGTGGTCCGGTGCCTAGGGCAGCACCTTGAAGGGGGCAGCACCAGAGAGCAGGGGGACAGAAAAAAACTTTTTTTTTTTTTTTTTTTAGTTTCCCTCCTCCCGTTCAGGCTTGCCAGTAAATCTGGTGTCTTTTCCAGGGGGGGTGGGGGGTATGGTGGTATTGGTCAGGTCTGGTATCGCCAATAGGTGCGTGAAGATGGGGCGTCTTCAGGTCTAGTGCCTAGGGCAGCAGCAGCTGTTAATACAGCCCTGGTAAGGGATGCTGGGAGGCTTAATACAAACCTTTGTAACTGATGGCCAATGTATTCCGAGAGGTTTCCCGTAACCAAATTCATACTAGCAATTATCAGTCTCCCAGGTGGAGCTGTAAAGCTCATATGAATCTTGCCACCTTAAAAGTTGGAAAAATAATGTCCCTTTTGGGCAGATGAAGAGGATCAGGCGAAACTGCAGTTCCAATATGGTGTGCAATAAGCAGCTGACCCCTCTAAGCAGGAGACAACCAGATAAAAACCATCCTGGTTCACTTATCGATGGAGCCAAGAGAAGAGTCTGACCAAGAAGAAAACCTCCAGCTCTGATGAAAAGTCCCATATGGCCTTCGTCAGCCGCTACACTGCCAACCACAATCCCATCCAAAAGATTTTCCCATATCTAATCTCTTTTCTTTCCGCTTAATATCTTCTCTTCCATCTCCTCTGTCTTCACTCTCCACTGACTTTGTTTTTCTCATTATTACTAGAAAAGTTTATTAGTTGTAGTGACGCTACATAGTTCATAAGTTTAATCCTCCAATTATGGCAGGTGTATATGTTTTCTTGCACTCACACACCTGTAGCCTTAGAAAGGAGTCCTGTTAAGGATATGACACGGACGTGACTTAGTGGATGCTCTCATCTTCCCCTCCCCCTTCTTCTCATGTTTTCTTCCTCTATCAAGGTTCTCTTTGCTTTTTTTCCACTTCTTTTTCCTGAGCTGTATGTTTGTCGGTGTGTCTGTGTTTTGTTATACATTCTTTTTTATGACCCAATTGGGTTGGACACCATTCTGTTATCAGAGTACCTCTGGGGTGCAAGGGTCCTTGCAGACTTTGCTAACTGTTGGTTATCTTGTGGATGACAGGTTTTATATAGTTCATGTTAATACTTGATGACTCTTCCTTACAATGTCAAACAATGGACTTTGCTCTTTATGTTTTACCTCGGGCATCTTGCTCATGGCCTACTATTTCCAGTGTCTACCCAATGCACATATGTTTCATGTAATATATTTGTTGTAGTATGTAAAATCTTTAATAAAATTCTACTGAACCATAAGATATTTCATACAAATTTGAAAAGTTTGGAGAGTGATCCATACCTCACAGGTCATATTACAGAAAAACCAAAATGTGTTATTAGAAAGAGTAAAACCCTAAAGAACCTGCCTGCACCCTCTGTCCCCAAAACTGAAGAATAAAAAAGCCGCTGCTATAAAATCAATAGTAGGCATATATAAATGCGGGAAGAGTGGGTGTAAAGGCTGTACACATATGGCACATAGGACAAAAACTTCTCCAAGGATGAGGAACAACCTTCCGAGTTTAAACCATATCTTACCGGCCACGCAAGTTATCTTGTAGATATGCGGGAACGTCCTTGTGGACTGAGATTTGGGGCTCGGACCATTAACCAATTGAGACTCAATAAACATTGGTTTAATATACCACATAACTACATGAAACATAGTGTGTCCAGACATTTTACTCAAGTCCACACTTGTGACCCCACTACATTAAAAGGTACCCCATTAGAAAAAGTCACCCAAGAAACCAATGGAAGTCTGTGTAACAAGGAGATGGACTGGATCTATCTGTACCCTAATGGCCTAAAGGAAGCACTGGAACAAATTTACTAACCAATTCTATTCACCAGAATGTATGTGTGTGTGTGTGTGTGTGTGTGTGTGTATATATATATATATATATATAATGGTGTTTTTATTTGAACTACTATAAGTGTCTATTCTGGACTAGTGTTGATCGAACTGTTCGAGAAAAGTTAAGTTCAAGTCAAACATCTCAATTTTCTCGAACCGAACCGAACTTTACTGTTCGTTTGAGTTTGTGTTGGAGTTAATGTTTGAGCACCTTTCTGCCAGCCAATCAGTGCAGAGCACATAGAAGTGTCAGAAACGTCATTGCTGAGGTGTAGGGGTCTCATTGGCTGCTAAAACCACATGACCATCTCATGTATATATATCACTGGGATGTGTTCTGGACGCCATTTTCTGCTCACTCACTGTGTTGTAATGACTGCTCTCTGTCTGTCTGCTTTCATGCTGCTATTTAGCTTAGTTAGTGGGGTGTTTAGCAATCTCAGGGACTTAGGGACAAGCTCAGGGACTTAGGGACAAGCGGAGACTTCGTTAGATAGCATTTCCCTCTCCACAGACAGCAATACTTGGGTTTGGTAAAGCTGGATGACCTCCATTTTGTTCTTATTCACACTCAGCGCCCAAAAGTCAATTTTTGTCAGTTTTTATTACTGAATAAGGCTATGTTCACACTACGTAAAAAAAACACGTCTGTATTGCATAACACTGGACGTAATTGTGAAATAACAGCCGTTGTTTGTGCAATTACGGCCAGTGTTATGCAATACGGCCTTTTTTTTACATAGTGTGAACCCGGTGAGTTGGTAAAAGTTCATTTTTGTCAGTTTTGGGGGTGAAATACTGTTCAAATACACCGTGTGTTATTGTCATACAGATATAATACCGTGTGTTATTGTTATACAGATATATATATACCATGTGTGTTATTGTCATACAGATATACAGTATGTATGTATATATATATATATATATATATATATACACACACACACACACACACACACACACACACAGTGTGTTATTTTCATATAGATATCTATATACCGTGTGTTATTATCATACAGATATATATCCAGGAATAGAGTTCTCTCTGTTGCTAAATCTTTCTCAATGGCAAAAAAAGCAATTTTCACAGGGGTATCCCCCCTCCCCCCCTCCCCAAATCATTTTTTGCATTAATAAATAGGCCTCCCATAGCTTTCTATCTTTCATCAAAGCTGAGTGACCTCCATTATACTGACTACTATACAGGATGCTGGGAAAGCTGGGTGACTGCCATTATACTGACTACTATACAAGATGCTAGGAAAGCTGGGTGACCACCATTATACTGACTACTATACAAGATGCTGGGAAAGCTGGGTGACCTCCATTATACTGACTACTATACAAGATGCTAGGAAAGCTGGGTGACCTCCATTATACTGACTACTATACAAGATGCTGGGAAAGCTGGGTGACCTCCATTATACTGACTACTATACAAGATGCTAGGAAAGCTGGGTGACCACCATTATACTGACTACTATACAAGATGCTGGGGAAGCTGGGTGACCTCCATTATACAAGATGCTAGGAAAGCTGGGTGACCGCCGTTGTACTGACTACTATACAAGATGTTGGGAAAGCTGGGTGACCACCATTATACTGACTACTATACAGGATGCTAGAAAATCTGGGTGACCTCCATTATACTGACTACTATACAAGATGCTGGGGAAGCTGGGTGACCTCCATTATACAAGATGCTAGGAAAGCTGGGTGACTGCCATTATACTGACTACTATACAAGATGCTGGGAAAGCTGAGTGACCTCCATTATACTGACTACTATACAGGATGCTGGGAAAGCTGGGTGACTGCCATTATACTGACTACTATACAAGATGCTAGGAAAGCTGGGTGACCACCATTATACTGAATACTATACAAGATGCTGGGAAAGCTGGGTGACCTCCATTATACTGACTACTATACAAGATGCTAGGAAAGCTGGGTGACCACCATTTTACTGACTACTATACAAGATGCTGGGGAAGCTGGGTGACCTCCATTATACAAGATGCTAGGAAAGCTGGGTGACCGCCGTTGTACTGACTACTATACAAGATGTTGGGAAAGCTGGGTGACCACCATTATACTGACTACTATACAGGATGCTAGAAAATCTGGGTGACCTCCATTATACTGACTACTATACAAGATGCTGGGGAAGCTGGGTGACCTCCATTATACAAGATGCTAGGAAAGCTGGGTGACTGCCATTATACTGACTACTATACAAGATGCTGGGAAAGCTGAGTGACCTCCATTATACTGACTACTATACAAGATGCTGGGAAAGCTGGGTGACCTACAACTGGCATCACTGCCGCCTGAAGTATTTTACCCTCTTAATTTTTTTTTCTGTCATTCTTAGAGCCAAATTTTCTTCACAAAGTTCTTCTGTGTATCCAGTTTACTTTAGTGGATTGTAATTCCAGCTTCTCCTCTCCTGTATAGGTATAAAAATTAAGCCAAACATCTCCCCCTGACTTTAAAGGGGTTTGAGTTAGAGTTGAACCTCAAACCGAACACCACTATTGTTTGAGGTTCAACTCGAACGCAAACATTTTACTCTTCAATCTTTATATTCAATCTTTATATTTATGGATTTATGTATGGTGAAAATTCTCTATCACCCCATTACTGTGTGACCCCATTACTGTGTGAATATTCTCTATCACCCCATTACTGTGTGAATATTCTCTATCACCCCATTACTATGTGACCCCATTACTGTGTGACCCCATTACTGTGTAAATATTCTCTATCACCCCATTACTGTGTGACCCCATTACTGTGTGAATATTCTCTATCACCCCATTACTGTATAGGAATGGCATTGGGAATCCTGGGAAGATTTGTTCCCTTTAGTTTTACATCCAGTTTTATTCCTTTATCCTTTGATTTCATTTATTATTTATTATTGATTAACTTTTCCACCCCCACAGCCCCATTTCAAACCAATGCATTCCAAGGTGGAACGCATGTCATGCCTGATCACTCTGTGTCCCAGGTTTCCTTGTCCCCCTTCCCGCGCCCCAACCCTAACCCCCCCGCGTGGTCTGAGAGAGGCGCTCGCAAATCAGCTTTCCATCTCGCTACACAAAACCACGTGATCCCCCTCCTTGCGCCCCAGAGTGGACCGCACGCGGTGTGCGCTTCTGGTTGTCGCAATGGTAGCACATGGGATCCATGCCGATAAAAGGGGGGTAGCCTCTATGTAATTTATCATTTATAAATTTGTGTTATGTTTTATTGTGTTTACCTGGCTGGAGAAAGGGGGTCGCCATACCACTGAAAGGCGTTGCCTAATCCAGTGTGGTCACCGCTGGTAACGGAGTGTGGTCTGTTGCTAGGACTCCTTGGAGGAGATTAGATACAAGTGATCTGTCCCCCATGTGAAGTAAGTCTACACTGGTTTGGTGGAATATTAGTCAAGCGATCTGAAGATCAATGGGCAGCTTGCACCCCTCCCTTATATAATGGTACCGTATACTGTAATTCTATATAATAGTCAGAGTCCTGGCTGCATTACATTACACATCTATACTCCATCATTTTCATTTGAAGGTTATTTACGGGGTCAATGGAGCCAACATTGCAGATTGGGAGGTAAAGGGGCAAGGTTCATATCAGATGCAGGACATAACCCTATGGCCAGTGGCGTAGCTACCATAGGGGCAGGGCACGCGGTTGCTATGGGGCCCGGGTCACAAGGGGGCCCGGGCCCCTGCTGGCAAAGCGTGGCCTGAGTCCATGATGCTAGGACACTGATCACCCCAGCGTCCGGGAACAGCCCGCCACAACCAATAACCCTACTTCCCTCTCCCAGGGTGTCAGTGCAGCCTCGCCATCCATACGCCCCTCCCCCCGGAGCACTGCATCCCCCCAGGGAGCAGTCACAGCACCATCACCGGTAGGAGACTCAGGGCTGCTGCCTGACACCTTGCACGTCATTGCTGTGATGCTGTGCTGCGAGGGCCACACGCCTGAAGCTTTTACATCATTCCAGGTGGAGATGCCTACAGAGACATTATTACCATTTGGGGTACTATGGATGGGCAGCTTGTATAGAGGTGGGTAGGTGGTGTAATAAAAGTGCAGAGCCTAAAATGTTTGTCTGATAGTTTCGGTGGAGATGTGTGGTGACCAGAAGACGTCATCATGACAGCCGGGGCCAAGTGGGATATACAACCAAAGAGGAAGACGTCCCGTGTGAGTCACTGGATGTACTGTAACTGTGCTCACTGTACGGAGGTAACAATGTTCTGCATATAAGGTGTTATATACAGTATGATGGTGTTAGTCCTTATGTGGTCATGGTATGGCGGCATTAATTGCCCCCTGCATAGTGTTATTGGTAAAATTAACCTTGGTATAATGGGTTTAATTTACTAACACTATAATTGTAACATGTAGTTGTTATGTGGTGGTAATATCTGGTAATGGGGTTATCATTTGGCCTTCTTATAAAATTGGTCTCAGTGTACTGGATATGTTCAGTATGGTGGCACTATGTGAAGACTTTTAGTGAGCTTCCCTCTATGTACTCCAGGCCTCACTGACACCTGTTGTTACCAATCCTCCACTCAATAGGATGTGTCCCCACAGTCTCGCCTGTCACTGATAGTTGGAGGAGTCAGATTTCCAGGAGGAATAGCAGGGGGATAGCACAATACAGAGGCAGGAAGGAGCACTGAATTATTTCTGTAGTATAACTCGGAGATCTGGGGACTCGGTTTTTCTTGAAGAAGAAACTTAATAGTTTATAGTTAATAGTTTACAGGGCAAGATACTTGTACCTATATAATTATCAATGACAGACGACAAAAGAGCAGAGCAATTCTCTACTATTGCTCTGTATTCTGCTTCTCATCACTACTGTATACTCTTATATAGTCTGCAGGGTGATAATACTCTTCTGCATCTACATAGACCTAATGTACCTGAAATTAATTCTGCACATTCACAGAGTTTGGTGGTGGTAGACGTTTTGTGCTTTGTGTGGGGGGGGGGGGCCCTCTACAGTTTTTTGCTATGGGGCCCCATGAATCCTAGCTACGCCCCTGCCTATGGCATTGGCTGCCCTCAGAGACTCTGCAATATTTCACCTGAGGAGAGATACCCAACTTCCCTCTTGGCATATATGGCCCTGGCTCCACCATATATTGGACCTCAGGCCTAGGACGCTTGCTCCTGCTCCTTTCCTAACCCGTCAGAGCCCACTGTAAGTATTTTAATGCCCATATTATGGCTCTACCAGACTGATCTTAGATCTTATGATCAGAAGTAAGGGTCCTTTTACACGCACAGATAAAGTGCTTAATAGCTTGTTTAGCAAACCAAGTATGATTTTTTTTTTCTTTTAGACGATAGGCAAAAAGAAAATCGCTATGAAAAGTCGTTAATGCGATGGTAATTGTGCTTGTATATATTCTGTGAAGATTCAGAATTGCGCTTTTATCTATATACTGCGATCAATGAGGTTTTACACTGAAACACTTGAGAATAAATAACAAAGATTTTAAGGTCAGCTGAAAAGATGAGATCAACGACATATCACATACGACATTCGTTTGTAGCTTGATCATTGCTGCGATTACACAAGAAGATTATCGCTTAAATTCTGCTGGGGATCCCCGACTACCCAAACTGAACAATATCTAACAGTCCCGGATGGTCAGTATTCTGAAGACTGGACTGTAATACAGGATGGGAGAATGGCTGGTTTTATGTACTCATCCCTATAGTAATCCAGTAACTCTCTCTCCTCCAGGTGACCACTGATCCCCGATACACGGGACTATATATGTGTGAGTGTGATAGCAGATGGCATGGTGCTGCCAGGTTGCCCACCCTCCCATCACCTCTTCACAGTAGCGCTTCTCCACTCGCTGACTCTCCTTCTGTTTCTTACAAGTTTGGGATTTCACAGACACAAGAAATTCATTGCTGCTTGTCGGAAACGACGTCCACAAGACTAGTGCAGCTGTAGAGTTGATGGTGTTCACTGTCACGTTGACTGGTCGCGCTGTCAGCTCCTCAAACCATTGCCCTTCTGGACCTATTTTAGTAACAAATCTTTAGGAGAAAATCCAAAAAATAGAAAATGGTACCAACAATTCACTAATCCTCCCAACAATTCCTATTGTTAAATGATTGCCTTCCTGTTGTTATGCATCATATTATAAACCCACATTCTATTACTCCCAAGCTTACCCCAGCATAGTCACATCTAGCCCAACCTCAGGCTAATACACCAACTAACCCAATGCCTCCTCACCTTCTCCTGATACCTCCAAGGTCCATCCTGCCTTACCCCAGCATAGTCACATCTACCCCCAACCATAACCCTAACTAACCTCTATACCTCCAACCTTAACTCTAACTAACCCCAGTACCTCCAACCCTAACTAACCTCAATATCTCCAACCATAACCCCGACTAACCTCTATACCTCCAACCATAACCCTAACTAACCTCTATACCTCCAACCATAACTCTAACTAACCCCAGTACCTCCAACCCTAACTAACCCAAGTACCTCCAACTCCAACTAACCCAAGTACCTCTAACTAACCCAAGTATCTCCAACCCTAACTAACCTCTATACCTCCAACCCTAACTAACCTCTGTACCTCCAACCATAACCCTAACTAACCTCTATACCTCCAACCATAACTCTAACCCCAGTACCTCCAACCATAACCCTGACTAACCTCTATACCCCCAACCATAACTCTAACTAACCCCAGTACATCCAACCATAACCCTAACCCCAGTGCCTCCAACCCTAACTAACCTCAATATCTCCAACCATAACCCTGACTAACCTCAATATCTCCAACCATAACCCTAACTAACCTCTATACCTCCAACCATAACCCTAACTAACCTATACCTCCAACCATAACCCTGACTAACCTCTATACCTCCAACCATAACTCTAACTAACCCCAGTACCTCCAACCCTAACTAACCCAAGTACCTCCAGCTCCAACTAACCCAAGTACCTCTAACTAACCCAAGTACCTCCAACCCTTACTAACCTCTATACCTTCAACCATAACCCTGACTAACCTCTATACCTCCAACCATAACTCTAACTAACCCCATTACATCCAACCATAACCCTGGTTAACCCTCCTACATCAAACCGTAACCCTGATTAACCTCTATACCTCCAACCCTAATCCTGACTAACCTCTATACCTCCAACCATAACCCTAACTAACCCCAGTACCTCCAACCATAATCCTAACTAACCCCAGTACCTCCAACCCTAATTAACCCCATTACCTCCAACCCTTACTAACATCTATACCTCCAACCCTAACTAACCTCTATACCTCCAACCCTAACTAACCTCTATACCTCCAACCATAACCCTGACTAACTTCTATACCTCCAACCCTAACTAACCTCTATACCTCCAACCCTAACTAACCTCTATACCTCCAACCATAACCCTGACTAACTTCTATACCTCCAACCATAACCCTGACTAACCTCTATACCTCCAACCATAACTCTAACTAACCCCAGTACCTCCAACCCTAACTAACCCAAGTACCTCTAACTAACCCAAGTATCTCCAACCCTAACTAACCTCTATACCTCCAACCCTAACTAACCTCTATACCTCCAGCCCTAACTAACCTCTATACCTCCAACCATAACCCTGACTAACCTCTATACCTCCAACCCTAATCCTGACTAATCTCTATACCTCCAACCCTAACTAACCTCTATACCTCCAACCATAACCCCGACTAACCTCTATACCTCCAACCATAACCCTGACTAACCTCTATACCTCCAACCATAACCCTGACTAACCTCTATTCCTCCAACCATAACCCTGACTAACCTCTATACCTCCAACCATAACTCTAACTAACCCCAGTATATCCAACCGTAACCCTGATTAACCTCTATACCTCCAACCCTAATCCTGACTAACCTCTATACCTCCAACCATAATCCTAACTAACCCCAGTACCTCCAACCCTAATTAACCCCATTACCTCCAACCCTGACTAACATCTATACCTCCAACCCTAACTAACCTCTATACCTCCAACCCTAACTAACCTCTATACCTCCAACCATAACCCTGACTAACCTCTATACCTCCAACCCTAATCCTGACTAACCTCTATACCTCCAACCCTAACTAACCTCTATACCTCCAACCATAACCCCGACTAACCTCTATACCTCCAACCATAACCCTGACTAACCTCTATTCCTCCAACCATAACCCTGACTAACCTCTATTCCTCCAACCATAACTCTAACTAACCCCAGTACATCCAACCGTAACCCTGATTAACCTCTATACCTCCAACCCTAATCCTGACTAACCTCTATACCTCCAACCATAATCCTAACTAACCCCAGTACCTCCAACCCTAATTAACCCCATTACCTCCAACCCTTACTAACATCTATACCTCCAACCTAACTAACCTCTATACCTCCAACCCTAACTAACCTCTATACCTCCAACCATAACCCTGACTAACCTCTATACCTCCAACCCTAATCCTGACTAACCTCTATACCTCCTACCATAACCCTGACTAACCCCAGTACCTCCAACTGCTACCCTAACTAGCCTCTATACCTCAAGCCCTAACAATGACTAACCCCTATACCTCCAACCCTTACCCTGACTAACCCCTATACCTCCAACCATAACCCTGACTTCAACAGAGAGAAGATACATGTACTAAATAGATATTCAGAATAGATGCATATAAGATCCAAACCCTAACTAACCCAAACAAAGCTCAACATATCCCATTCTAACCCTAACAATATCCCTCTCAGCTCAGCATGTCCCATCCTAACCCTGACTAACCTTAACAGTTTCCCTCCAAGCCCAGCATGTCCCATCCTAACCCTAAGATCATCTCTCATAGCTCACCATGTCCAATCCTACCCTGACTAACCCTAACATCATCCCTCCCAGCTCAGCATGTCCCATCCTAACCCTGACTAACCTTAACAGTTTCCCTCCAAGCCCAGCATGTCCCATCCTAACCCTAACATCATCTCTCATAGCTCACCATGTCCAATCCTACCCTGACTAACCCTAACATCATCCCTCCCAGCTCAGCATGTCCCATCCTAACCCTGACTAACCTTAACAGTTTCCCTCCAAGCCCAGCATGTCCCATCCTAACCCTAACATCATCTCTCATAGCTCACCATGTCCAATCCTACCCTGACTAACCCTAACATCATCCCTCCCAGCTCAGCATGTCCCATCCTATTCCTGACTAATCCTAACAGCATCCCTTCCAGCTCAACATGTCCCATTCTACCCTGACTAACCCTAACATCATCCCTCCTAGCTCAGCATGTCCCATCCTACCCCTGACCCTAACAGTATCCCTCCCAGCTCAGCATGTCCCATCCTACCCCTGACCCTAACAGTTTCCCTTGTATTGTCATACATAGTCTTATAAGGAGCAGCGGACCACCTAATTTCAGACCATATATGTTACTGATATAGAGGGACAAGAGACACTTGGTATTCTGTCACCTCCACAGTCTATGGGTAACATTGAGGTTATAGATGCAGACATTGGGGTTGAGTCGCACAGTAAATGACTGAAATATTAATGACCTTGAAGGGTCTTCGAACAACAGTACAAAATCTGTAATGAATGCCCGCCATTTATAAGAAAGGTGATGTCATCATTCATGGGAAGTGGCTGATACTGGAAGGGGGCGGCTGATAGCGGGGGGGGGGGATGATAGCAGGAAGGGGCAGATGATAGTGGGGGGTGGCTGAAACTGGAGGGGGGCTGGTAGTGGGCAGGGGGGGTGAAAGTGGGGGGTGCCTGACACTGAAGGGGGGCTAATGATACTGGAGCGGGGTGGCTTATACTGGAGGGGGGCTGATAGTGGAGCGGTGGCTGATGAAAGCGGGGGAAGGCCGGTAGCGGGGAGGGGGGCATATAGCGGGAAGGGGGTGGATGACAGTGGGGGGCGGATGATTCTAGAGGGGGGCTCATAGAAGGGGGGCTGATATTTGGCTGCTGTAGGGTCAGGACAGATGGATAGGACCTGCACTATGTAGATAGAAGAGATGGTAACTTACTGATATAAAAACTCATGGCTCTGGAGGCATGGCTTTCCCGAATGGGGCAGGACCCGGAGGAGCTGAAGGATCTGATGGTTAGCTTGTATTTCCCTGGTTCCTTCAGATCTGTTACAAATTCATGAGTGTTCTCATCCACCGTAGACACTTCTGTTGTGTTGTCTGTATTAAAGGGGTATCAGAAAATTGTATTTACATAAAGCTATAACCCAGGGACATAACTATCATAGTAGCAGCCATAGCGGCTGCTAGGGGTCCTGGGGATCAGGGGGACTGGCAGGGCCACCATCAGGACAGTATCAGAGAGATCAGAGGTGCTGGACCTGCACTGCCACTTTATTAGGTACACCTGTCCAACTGCACGTTACCACTTAATTTCTAATCAGCCAATCACATAGCGGCAACTCAGTGCATTTAGGCATGTAGACATGGTCAAGACATTCTCCTGCAGTTCAAACCGAGCATCAGTATGGGGAAGAAAGGTGATTTGAGGCCTTTGAACATGGCATGGTTGTTGGTGCCAGAAGGGCTGGTCTGAGTATTTCAGAAACTGCTGATCTACTGGGATTTTCACGCACAACCATCTCTAGGGTTTACAGAGAATGGTCCGAAAAAGAAAAACCATCCAGTGAGCGGCCGTTCTGTGGGCGGAAATGCCTTGTTGATGCCAGAGGTCAGAGGAGAATGGGCAGACTGGTTCCAGCTGATAGAAAGGCAACAGTGACTCAAATAGCCAACCGTTACAGCCAAGGTAGGCCGAAGAGCATCTCTGAGCGCACAGTACGGCCAACTCTGAGGCAGATGGGCTACAGCAGCAGAAGACCACCCGTTACTAGCATGGTGTACCTAATAAAGTGGCCGGTGAGTGTATATCACTAATAGTATCGGCCCCATCTGTGTGATCACCCCAGGAGATATATATATATATTATATATATATCCTGGGGTGATCACACAGATGGGCCCAGTACTATTAGTGATATATATATATATATATATATATCCTGTGGTGATCACATAGATGGGGCTGGTACTATTGGTGATATCACTATATATATATATATATATATATATATATATATATATATTAAATAGTGATATCACCAATAGTACCGGCCCCATCTGTGTGATCACCCCAGGAGATATATATATATATATATATATCACTAATAGTACTGGGCCCATCTGTGAGATCACCCCAGGATATATATATATATATATATATATATATATATATCACTAATAGTACTGGGCCCATCTGTGTGATCACCCCAGGATATATATATATATATATATATATATATATATATATATATATATATATCACTAATAGTACTGGGCCCATCTGTGTGATCACCCCAGGATATATATATATATATATATATATATATATATATATATATATATATATATATATATATCACTAATAGTACTGGGCCCATCTGTGTGATCACCCCAGGATATATATATATCACTAATAGTACTGGGCCCATCTGTGTGATCACCCCAGGATATATTAGGAACATTTAGAAAGAGTGAGGCAGGTGCAGACAATGTAAACATAATTTTTTATTAGCATGCCGGATCAGAGACCAAGGCTAAAAAAGGTACCTATGCTATTCTCGTGTAATAGGCAACTGAAAACTGGCCTCACAGATATATGTATATCCTATGTGTTACCTGTATATACTTATCCTATACGTGTTACCTATATGTGTTAGCTACATGCATATCCTATATGTTAACCTACAGTCTTCTATACTCTTACCTATATGCATACCCTATATGCGTTACCTGTATGCATATCCTATAGGTAACACGTACAGGATATGCATATAGGTGACACATAGGATATGCATATAGTTAACACCTATAGGATATAGATAACACATATATGGTAGGCAGGTTCATGCAAACGCGATAAAATAAATCCTAAAAACTATTCGGATTTTTGTAGTTTTGAGTTAAAATAAAAACAATGTGTGAACAGATGGGGGAAATCAGAGGGTAAATAAAGTGGAATTTCAACTCACCGTAAATGCTCTTTCCTTAGGTCCGAAGCAGCAGCACATAATGGGGAAGATTCTATCTTCCTGCAATGATAGGACAGATGGTAACAAGCAATAAAGGGTTAATTGCCCCGCCTATAATGGTGTTTTCACAGAGATTTATCTGACAGATTTTTGAAGCCAAAGCCAAGAAGAGACTATAAACAGAGAACAGGTCATAAAGGAAAGACAGGGATCTATTCTCTTCTCACATCCATTCCTGGCTTTTGCTTAAAAAAATCTGTCAGATAAATTTCTCTGTATAAACGCACCTTAGGGCCTATGCTGACCTCTAGCCTCCCTGTGTACTGCTAACGATCTAGGAAGTACATAACACCAACACTCAAGGTATGAGGCACAAACTTTTATAGGGAGGGTTAGTTTGTGCTTCTGCTTCGAACTACAGGAAAGAGAATTTATGGTGAGTAGAAATTCTACTTTCCCTTACGTCCTAAGCAGCAGCACATAATGGGGATCTAGGGGGAGAATCTTACAGCAGCCATGAGAACCGCTTTACCAAGGGTTTGTTGCCCAGAGGTTCTAATGTTCAAAAGTATAAGACCACAATGCAGTTCTGCATATCTGATAAATGGGCATGAACATCTCCTTCACCCGAGATGTAGAGGACATTGTTCTTGTGGTAAGGGTCTTAATGGATTCAGGTACTTGGACTCTCACCTCTTGGTAAAACACAGAGGGTCTGCCGTATCCATCTGGATAAAGTGGCTTTTGAGGACTTCCAATCCCTGTTCCCTAAAAAGATACAAAATAAATCTTCTCTGGTTCTCTCTACATAGGTTCTCAAGGCTCGGCCCACATCCAGAGAGCGCAGTCTTAACTCTTCCTCATTGGAGGAATTTAGACAAAAAACAGGTAACTCAACCTGCTGAGTAAAGTTGGATAAGGAAGGAATCTTAGGGGTAAAAGACCACAAAGTCCTCAAGACTACCTCATCCCGGAGAATAATAAGATCTGGTTCAGTGGCTCCTAATGGCCCTATTCCACGGAACGATTATCGTTCATAAACTCGCTCAAACGACCGCTCGTTAACGATCAATAAACGACTATTTTTTGCGAACGATTACACATTCAATCTAGTGGTAATGTGAACGATAACGATTATTTTGCGGTCGTTACATGATCGTTAAAACGTTCGCTAATTGTTAATTTGAATACAACACACCTACTTTTTAGACACATTTTACGAACGATTTAACGATTTCTAATTCAACAAAACGATTAGCGAATTATCGTTGGAAGACAAACGATTTTTTTTCGACATGTTGAAAAACTTTTGAGAACGATTCAACGACCATTTTGCTCGAGTCGTTCGATCGTTTTCATCAATTCAACGGAACGATTATCGTTAACGAGCGGTCGTTTGAGCGAGTTTATGAACGATAATCGTTCCGTGGAATAGGGCCTTAACACTTGTGTCACAGATGTAATATGTAATAGCTAATAGGAAGCAGACCTTGAGGGACAGGCACTTTAATTAAAAACAAAGTCTTGTAAAGCTGATTCAGGACAAGTCCCAGATCGCACCTGGAGCTGAATTCATGACAGTCACTTGAATCCTCTGTGTAGCTGTAGTAAATCTCTGTATTCGGGATTCATGAGACAGTCAGCTGTCCAGAAGGGCATAAAGAGTAGAGACATGTACTTTGATGGTAGAAGGCTTCAGCCCTTTCTCAAACCCATCCTGGAGAAATTGTAGGATCACTTTGACTAAGACGATATGGGAGAAGTCTGATTCTTCTCACACCAGTATAGAAAAACTCCTTGACCCTCAGGTTAGTAGCAGAAAACGTGTTTACCATTGATTATGAAAAACCTTTACCCATCAGTGGGGGTCATCAATCTGGGGTCCCAGAGTAAAAACCACATATTCGGACATTATCCCAAGTGGCGATTAGGTCCACATAACAGTTTCCATAATATCTGGCGATTCGTCAGACACAATCTGTCCTCCTGGAAAAGTAGATGAGGAATCTGGGAAAGTCTCCAAAATGTCTCTTCAGACATATTCATCAGGAGAGAACCACCATGACCTCTTGGGCCAATATGGAACTATTAGGATTAATAAGACCTGATCCTGTCGTTTACAAGACTTCTACAGGTTGTCAGCCCTAGTAGGGAGTAAAAAAAACACATTCTCGCATAATCACAAATGACCATTGGGTCCACATAAGGGTTGCTGTAATCTGTTGATGGTCCAGAGACCATTCATCTGTTAGGGTCATATCGTGGCTTAGCCTATCCATTGAGCCGTTGTGACCTTTCTTGATGTGATGCAGATAGTTGCTGGATAGGTCTCTTGGTCCATGCAAAAAGAATGAATAACTTCTGCCCCTAGCAATAATGCTACTGGCACATATTGATAAAGATCGATATGTGCCACCGTAGCTGCTTTTTTGATCTTAGTCTGATAGCTTCTCTATAGATGGTTGTGCTGAAGTGAACTAGAGCTCACTAACTGCTATTGATCTTTCACGTTGGATGAAAGACACCACTGTTAAGAATCAAGCCACCGTGAATATTAACCCTATCACCCAGTGTAGGCTGTTTATTTTACGGTCCCATACTGACAGCATCTGCATGTGTATGGCATGTGTATGCCAACATACCTATTCAATTGCATTGCTTGCAGACAACATGAGACCCAGTGTTCTCATCATCAGGTGAAGGGACACCAACTGGGAAGTACTAAGAACCCTTTCCGCCTGTGTCCATCTCTGGCAGAAGAGACAAGGTGACAGACTGGGCCTCTTCTTATGTACCTCAGTAATTGTTACAGGTTGGTGAAAATATATTGGTGCAAATATTTGACCACATAAGAGACAATGGTGACCTTGGATTCTCTCAAGATGATGAATACAGCTGACATACCCTAGAAACATAGAAGATTGTCGGGAGAGAAAGACCACATGGTCCATCTAATCTTCCTTTTTAGTATTTCTCTTATTATCTTAGGATAGGTATATGTATATACCAGGCATGTAACCTTAGTGAATGTAAAGGAAGCTGAGGAGATCTCAGGCAGAAAAGCTGTAAACTGAAGATGCAAAGGAATATGAAGTCTTTTCTGTAGCCAGGAACATGTAGGTGTCTCTCACATCTGGTATGGTCAGATAGTCTCCCAGGATTCATTCGCTTAGTACTGTAGATCTATGGACATTAACGAAAAACCTTCTTTGAAACCAGAAAGTATTGCGGACAGTTTCCCTTTTATTAGACTGGGGCAGAGATTGTACCTTTCTGTAAGGAAAAGTCCTCCCTGACAGTGTTCCCAATCTACTCAGGTGGATTCTCATGGTATATAGAGTATTAGAGTGAACATCCATCACCCCCAAAGTCTAAAGCTCCCCTCCAAACCATGGAGGAGCCATGGATCAGGCAGTCAACCATGGAGTGGCCATGGATCGGGCAGGGCAGCCAATCATGGAGGGGTCAGGGATCAGGCAGCCAACCGTGGAGAGACCATGGATGGGGCAGCCAACCATGAAGGAGCCACGGATTGGGCAGCCAACCATGGATGGGGCAGCCAACCGTGGAGGAGCCACGGACTGGACAAACAACCATGGAGGAGGCACGGATTGGGCAGCCAACCATGGAAAGACCATGGATCGGGCACCTAACCATGGAGGGTTCATGGAATAAGGCAGCCAACTGTAGAGAGACCATGGATCAGGCAGCCAACCATGCAGTAACACAGATTATTAGAAGCAAGAGGCATCTGCTCAAGTTATAGCATCTTCTGTAATGGGTTACAGTAAAGATACACTCTACAACAAAATTAATCCCACTGCCATCTGGAAGTAGAATCTTGCATGATATTCACAATAAGTGACTGAGCTTTCCCAAAGGTTTCCTAACCCTGGAACTTCAGTCTCCGGATTCCTGCGACATCTGAGATAAAAAGATAATAAACCTGCGCCAGGTATAAAAGGAACAAACTGCTGTATAGGCAAGAAACTAGACACCTCAGAGCACTTGATACACAACTAGGAACTCTAAGGCTGTGTACACACAATGCAGCCTCATTGCTTCACTGCATCATTCAATAGCAGAACTCATGTGAGAAAAAAAACAGGTATACTCAACACACAACAAGGAACTCTAGGGTTGTGTACACACAATGTAGCCTCATAGCTTCAAGGCATCCTTCAATTAGCAGTATTAGAGTAAGAATCCAGGTGTACTCAACACACAACTAGAAGCAGTACTAGAGTAATGGTGCGTTTACACGGAGCGATTATCGTTTGAATTTTCACAATAACTATCGTATTTGAGCGATAATCGGCTCGTGTAAAACACAACAAACTATCAAGCGACGAGCGAGAAATCGTTCATTGCGATCTTTCAACATGTTCTTAAATAGTCGTTGGTCGTTTGGATCGCTTCGTGTAAACAGCCTTTCAAAGATTCATTCTTTGTTTGAGGTGGGATTAAGCGATCTTAAACGATCGCAATAACGATTTTTTCTAACGATTTATTTGTCTAAACGCTGATCGTTATAAAAACCAAATTGTTGCTTCAAAATCGTAAAACGATCAATTGGGCGAATTATCGCTTTTTGTAAGCGGACCATAAGGAATCAAAAGTCAGGAGTAATTAATATACATTTAGTAACTCTAGGGTTGTGTACACACAATGCAGATATAGCATTGCTTACCTGTCTATCCTAGTTTTGAAACAACCAAATATCCATTTGTTTTGGGGGTCTTCAATCTGTATTTTGTGGCTGTACTTCCTGGTTGAACAGTTGTACACAGTATTACAGGTTCCAGAATGCATTGCTTTCCCTCAGCTGTTCATCATAGTCCACCCTGCCCATTCCCCGCCCAAAGCTGTTGCAGAACATTTAGGCTGTGTTCACACATTGCAGTTTCATTGTGTTACTGAATTATTTGCAGTCAGTACTGTAACACCACAAAGCACGCTGTATTCTCTATCTGTAACACCACACAGCACGCTGTATTCTCTATCTGTAACACCACACAGCGCGCTGTATTCTCTACCTGTAACACCACACAGCACGCTGTATTCTCTACCTGTAACACCACACAGCACGCTGTATTCTCTACCTGTAACACCACACAGCACTGTATTCTCTACCTGTAACACCACACAGCACGCTGTATTCTCTACCTGTAACACCACACAGCACACTGTATTCTCTACCTGTAACACCACAAAGCACGCTATATTCTCTACCTGTAACACCACACAGCACTGTATTCTCTACCTGTAACACCACACAGCACGCTGTATTCTCTACCTGTAACACCACACAGCACTGTATTCTCTACCTGTAACACCACACAGCACACTGTATTCTCTACCTGTAACACCACACAGCACACTGTATTCTCTACCTGTAACACCACACAGCACTGTATTCTCTACCTGTAACACCACACAGCACTGTATTCTCTACCTGTAACATCACACAGCATGCTGTATTCTCTACCTGTAACACCACACAGCGCTGTATTCTCTACCTGTAACACCACACAGCGCGCTGTATTCTCTACCTGTAACACCACACAGCACGCTGTATTCTCTACCTGTAACACCACAAAGCACACTGTATTCTCTACCTGTAACACCACACAGCACTGTATTCTCTACCTGTAACACCACACAGCACTGTATTCTCTACCTGTAACACCACACAGCACGCTGTATTCTCTACCTGTAACACCACAAAGCACGCTGTATTCTCTACCTGTAACACCACACAGCGCTGTATTCTCTACCTGTAACACCACACAGCGCGCTGTATTCTCTACCTGTAACACCACACAGCACACTGTATTCTCTACCTGTAACGCCACACAGCACACTGTATTCTCTACCTGTAACACCACACAGCACGCTGTATTCTCTACCTGTAACACCACACAGCACTGTATTCTCTACCTGTAACACCACACAGCACGCTGTATTCTCTACCTGTAACACCACACAGCACACTGTATTCTCTACCTGTAACACCACACAGCACGCTGTATTCTCTACCTGTAACACCACACTGTATTCTCTACCTGTAACCCCACACAGCACGCTGTATTCTCTACCTGTAACACCACACAGCACGCTGTATTCTCTACCTGTAACACCACACAGCACGCTGTATTCTCTACCTGTAACACCACAAAGCACACTGTATTCTCTACCTGTAACACCACACAGCACTGTATTCTCTACCTGTAACACCACACAGCACACTGTATTCTCTACCTGTAACACCACACAGCACTGTATTCTCTACCTGTAATACCACACAGCACGCTGTATTCTCTACCTGTAACACCACACAGCACTGTATTCTCTACCTGTAACACCACACAGCACGCTGTATTCTCTACCTGTAATACCACACAGCACTGTATTCTCTACCTGTAACACCACACAGCACACTGTATTCTCTACCTGTAACACCACACAGCACTGTATTCTCTACCTGTAACACCACACAGCACGCTGTATTCTCTACCTGTAACACCACACAGCGCTGTATTCTCTCCCTGTAACACCACACAGCACCCTGTATTCTCTACCTGTAACACCACACAGCACGCTGTATTCTCTACCTGTAACCCCACACAGCACACTGTATTCTCTACCTGTAACACCACACAGCACGCTGTATTCTCTACCTGTAACACCACACACCACACTGTATTCTCTACCTGTAACACCACACAGCACTGTATTCTCTACCTGTAATACCACACAGCACGCTGTATTCTCTACCTGTAACACCACACAGCACGCTGTATTCTCTACCTGTAACACCACACAGCGCGCTGTATTCTCTACCTGTAACACTACACAGCACGCTGTATTCTCTACCTGTAACACTACACAGCACGCTGTATTCTCTACCTGTAACACCACACAGCACGCTGTATTCTCTACCTGTAACACCACACAGCACTGTATTCTCTACCTGTAACACCACACAGCACTGTATTCTCTACCTGTAACACCACACAGCACACTGTATTCTCTACCTGTAACACCACACAGCACGCTGTATTCTCTACCTGTAACACCACACAGCGCTGTATTCTCTACCTGTAACACCACACAGCACTGTATTCTCTACCTGTAACACCACACAGCACTGTATTCTCTACCTGTAACACCACACAGCGCTGTATTCTCTACCTGTAACACCACACAGCACTGTATTCTCTACCTGTAACACCACACAGCACGCTGTATTCTCTACCTGTAACACCACACAGCACTGTATTCTCTACCTGTAACACCACACAGCAAGCTGTATTCTCTACCTGTAACACCACACAGCACGCTGTATTCTCTACCTGTAACACCACACCGCACACTGTATTCTCTACCTGTAACACCACACAGCGCTGTATTCTCTACCTGTAACACCACACAGCACGCTGTATTCTCTACCTGTAACACCACACAGCACTGTATTCTCTACCTGTAACACCACACAGCACGCTGTATTCTCTACCTGTAACACCACACCGCACACTGTATTCTCTACCTGTAATACCACACAGCACTGTATTCTCTACCTGTAACACCACACAGCACGCTGTATTCTCTACCTGTAACACCACGCTGTATTCTCTACCTGTAACACCACACAGCGCTGTATTCTCTACCTGTAACACCACACAGCACTGTATTCTCTACCTGTAACACCACACAGCACTGTATTCTCTACCTGTAACACCACACAGCACACTGTATTCTCTACCTGTAACACCACACAGCACGCTGTATTGTCTACCTGTAACATCACACACCACGCTGTATTCTCTACCTGTAACACCACACAGCACACTGTATTCTCTACCTGTAACACCACACAGCACGCTGTATTCTCTACCTGTAACACCACACAGCACTGTATTCTCTGCCTGTAACACCACACAGCACACTGTATTCTCTACCTGTAACACCACACAGCACGCTGTATTCTCTACCTGTAACACCACACAGCATGCTGTATTCTCTACCTGTAACACCACACAGCACGCTGTATTCTCTACCTGTAACACCACACAGCACTGTATTCTCTACCTGTAACACCACACAGCACGCTGTATTCTCCACCTGTAACACCACACAGCACTGTATTCTCTACCTGTAACACCACACAGCACGCTGTATTCTCTACCTGTAACACACAGCACTGTATTCTCTTCCTGTAACACCACACAGCACTGTATTCTCTACCTGTAACACCACACAGCACGCTGTATTCTCTACCTGTAACACCACACAGCACTGTATTCTCTACCTGTAACACCACACAGCGCGCTGTATTCTCTACCTGTAACACCACACAGCACGCTGTATTCTCTACCTATAACACTACACAGCACTGTATTCTCTACCTGTAACACCACACAGCACGCTGTATTCTCTACCTGCAACACCACACAGCACACTGTATTCTCTACCTGTAACACCACACAGCACACTGCATTCTCTACCTGTAACACCACACAGCACACTGTATTCTCTACCTGTAACACACAGCACTGTATTCTCTACCTGTAACACCACACAGCACGCTGTATTCTCTACCTGTAACACCACACAGCACGCTGTATTCTCTACCTGTAACACCACACAGCACACTGTATTCCCTACCTGTAACACCACACAGCACGCTGTATTCTCTACCTGTAACACCACACAGCACGCTGTATTCTCTACCTGTAACACCACACAGCACGCTGTATTCTCTACCTGTAACACCACACAGCACTGTATTCTCTACCTGTAACACCACACAGCGCTGTATTCTCTACCTGTAACACCACACAGCACAGTGTATTCTCTACCTGTAACACCACACAGCACTGTATTCTCTACCTGTAACACCACACAGCACGCTGTATTCTCTACCTGTAACACCACACAGCACGCTGTTACTACCTGTAATGCAGATATTGGAATAAAGAACTTTTTAAATTTAAATTTTTTTCCCCCATCTTCACGCACATATTATTGTGGTGTCCCACCACGGCTAGTCTATACACCCCTCGCAAAAGCCTGTACTTCAAGTAAAGTGGTAATGAAGTTATGCCTAAGTTTTGCCACTAGATGTCGCTATTTGTATTTGCACTTGTATATTGCACAGATGTAGTGAACAAGGGGTTATTGTTTGTTTGTAATCTGCGCACCGATAAGAGCTCTGTTCTCCACCTATCTCTATTCTCCTTTCTTTTCTCTGCACTTTCTTCTCCACCACTCTCAGGAGGTATTACACACCCTGTAGGAAGTTGTCACATGGGAGGAAGTACACGCCCACACTTAGGGAGTCTTATCCAAGTCTTGGTAGAGAGAGGATGCATGACAAGACGGTCCCTGCTGTAGTTCAGCTGGGCCCTGGCTCTGCCAGGTCCCCCCACCTGTCCAGTGTAGTCTAGTCGGGAGTGTGGTAGTGGACAGACGTATGGGAAACACAGAGACTCTTTCCTTCTTCAAAGCAACACTTATTATGCAGTGCTAAACCACTCAGGAGAGGACAAGTCAGAGATCACCCCAACCCACGCCGTTGAACGTCTCCAAAAGTGCAGAACAGTTTCCTGAAACAAGGAGGAACTGATCCAAAGTTACATCAAGCCTACGTACTCTATCTTGTAGCGCAGGTGTAACCAGGTAATCTTGGCCACCTTGCTCAAATAAGGTAACAAGGTCTGGGGCTTGTGTCACCCTAGGAGGACGGGTCACTCGACACTGTAGGGCAACAGGTGGTACAGCGACAACAAAGGTCGAAACACGGGCACAAGTAGTCTTCTACTTTCAAGTATTCTACTACTACTTCTTCTAAAGTTCCGGCAGAGCACACTTCTACACGGGGTTGAGACTCTCAGCACAAACTCCTCTCTACTACTCTGAACCCTCAGCACAAACTCCTCTTTGCTGCTCTAAACACACTCTACTTCTCAGCACGCAACCAAGTCAGCACAGATCCTCAGCTCCAAAAGCTCAACGCAGATTGGGGGAGATTTATCAAACATGGTGTAAAGTGAAACTGGCTCAGTTGCCCCTAGCAACCAATCAGATTCCACTTTTCATTCCTCACAGACTCTTTGGTGGAATCTGATTGGTTGCTAGGGGCAACTGGGCCAGTTTCATTTTACACCATGTTTGATAAATATCCCCCATTGTGTCTAGTCAAGTCAGAAGTCTATTAGCTACTGTACTAAGTATTCCTGAAGTAAAGAAGATTTTATTTATGGTAACAGGACTCAATGATTATTGTTCCGGCACCTACACAGTCATTACACCATCTTTGGGTTATCTCCCCTTTCTGTGGTTGGGGGTACCGATAGTCTGGGTGGGTCACAACTCCACTCTGGACCACCCTGATAAGTACCCAAGAGACCCAGCCTTCCTAAAATAAAAGCAGGTGTGCCATCATACCTGTGTGCCCAGCCGTCACTGGCATCACGATCACCTACCATCCAGGTGAGCTACACTCCGACCAACCACAACAGTAGTGGTGTCACACAGTACCATCTGGCAAGTGACCGGTCGACCTTAGTGCTCCAAATCATGATCAAGCATCTTTTATCTTTGAAGTTGCGCCGCAACTTCATCGTATATCATCTTACATGGGATATACTGTGTATGCCTCGTTTTTTGCCCAGGTGGGATTAGCATAATCATTTTTATGAAGATGCTGCAGTACTGCAATGAAACTCCAGCATATGTGAACACAGCCCTAATTCCACTGCAGACTCTTGCACAATCAGTGAAATTGCAGCTTCTGTCACTCCTTGCCTTCTCAGGTGTAGACTAAAGATGGTGGTCAGAGATGGTGAATCACTCAGGGAATTGGGGGATCCAGCCCCGCCTCCTGTGACATCACGCCCTGCCCACTGTCTGCATTATCAGTCTATGCTCAGCAAACACAGACAGAGGGAGCAGGAGACAATGTGAATTGGCACAGAGGCCAGTTTTCTTCACTTCCTGGATGTCAATCACCTACCAGTGTGGCCGAACTGTACAGGTATGGTAATACATTATATAGACACATCTATATTTTAATATAAAAAAAGTTTACCTTATTTGGAGTTCCCCTTTAAATAGCAGTATCAGTGCGAGAAGAAACAACTGGTGTAATCCAGGTGTAATACACACCTAACAACTTTAGGGTTGTGTTCGCACAATATAGCAGCATGGCTATGAGCAGATGATCGGGGAGTAGTACCAGGGCCATGCCCATCACCAATCCGGCCGCCCCCGCTGCCGCCACATATGCTCTGTACTACTTCCCCATCATCTGCTCACAGTATGAGCAGATGATGGAGAAGTAGTACAAGGGCTATCCCCATCATCACCGCTGCCGAGCCTGCCACTGCAGTTCACCTGATCCTGAAGCAGCGTTCTGGAGCTCCGGATCACTTCCCTTTTTACATTGACAGCCATTCCATAGAGTGTCCAGCAGGGGCGCACTCAGGGGCGTAGCTAATGTCTCTTGGGCCCTGGTGCAAGAGGTCAACTTGGGCCCCCCCCCCCCTTACCACATACTGACTAACACAACCGCTGCTACTGAATAAAATCCTCTGTACATAGACCAATATCACCTCATCCAGTCATATAGAGGTGGCCCCAGCTCTACACAGGCTCTATACACCTTATACATTACAGTGCAGTTATATCAGGTGACTCACAGGGGACGTCTTCTCTGATCGGAGTTCTTCCCTTTTCATCTTCTCCATCTGCCCAGGGCCATTATGAGAACTTTTTGGAGCCACGAATCCACAGAATCTGCCAGACAAACATATTAGGCTCCTCACACTGACACCATCCTCATCTCTCTACAAACTGCACATCTGTATTGGCCCCTTTACACCCTCATTTAGTGGGTAGCCCTGACTCTATGTGACTCCCTTATAGTACATATCCCCCTATTGTATACACCCTCCGTGTAGTCCACCTTATAGATGGCCCCCCAATGTTTCCCCCTTATAGATGGCCCCCTGTGTTGTCCCTATTATAGATGCCCCCCATGTTATCCCCCATATAGATTGCCCCCATGTTATCAACCATATAGATGCCCCCCATTTTATCCCCCTTACAGATGCCCCCCATGTTGTCCCCTCCTCCTGCCCCTCCATCATCATACTACAACCACCTCCACCATAATATTACTACCCCTTCATCCTCCTGCCCTTTCATCATCATACCACTTCACCCCTCATCATCCTCTTGTTCCATCATCATACCACTACATCCTCATCATCCTCTTGTTCCATCATCATCATACCACTACACCCCTCATCATCCTCTTGTTCCATCATCATACCACTACATCCTCATCATCCTCTTGTTCCTTCATTATCATACCACTACATCCCTCATCATCCTCTTGTTTCATCATCATACCACTACACCCCCCATCATCCTCTTGTTCCATCATCATCATCATACCACTACATCCTCATCATCTTCTTGTTCCATCATCATACCACTACACCCCTCATCATCCTCTTGTTCCTTCATAATCCTCTTGTTCCTTCATCATCATACCACTACACCCCCATCACCCTCTTGTTCCATCATCATCATACCACTACATCCTCATCATCTTCTTGTTCCATCATCATACCACTACACCCCTCATCATCTTCTTGTTCCATCATACCACTACACCCCTCATCCTCCTCTTGTTCCATCATCATCATACCACTACATTCCCATCATCCTCTTGTTCCATCATCATCATCATCATACCACTACACCCCTCATCATCCTCTTGTTCCATCATCATCATCATACCACTACACCCCCATCATCCTCTTGTTCCATCATCATCATCATACCACTACACCCCATCATCCTCTTGTTCCATCATCATACCACTACACCCCTCATCATCCTCTTGTTCCATCATCATACCACTACACCCCTCATCCTCCTCTTGTTCCATCATCATCATACCACTACATTCCCATCATCCTCTTGTTCCATCATCATCATCATCATACCACTACACCCCTCATCATCCTTTTGTTCCTTCATAATCCTCTTGTTCCTTCATCATCATACCACTACACCCCCCATCATCCTCTTGTTCCATCATCATCATACCACTATATCCTCATCATCCTCTTGTTCCTTCATCATACCACTACACCCCTCATCATCCTCTTGTTCCATCATCATACCACTACACCTCTCATCATCCTCTTGTTCCATCATCATCATACCACTACATCCTCATCATCTTCTTGTTCCATCATCATACTACTACACCCCTCATCATCTTCTTGTTCCATCATACCACTACACCCCTCATCATCCTCTTGTTCCATCATGATCATACCACTACACCCCCATCATCCTCTTGTTCCATCATCATACCACTACACCCCTCATCCTCCTCTTGTTCCATCATCATCATACCACTACATTCCCATCATCCTCTTGTTCCATCATCATCATTATACCACTACACCCCTCATCATCCTCTTGTTCCATCATCATCATCATACCACTACACCCCCATCATCCTCTTGTTCCATCATCATCATCATACCACTACACCCCTCATCATCCTCTTGTTCCATCATCATACCACTACACCCCTCATCCTCCTCTTGTTCCATCATCATCATACCACTACATTCCCATCATCCTCTTGTTCCATCATCATCATCATCATACCACTACACCCCTCATCATCCTTTTGTTCCTTCATAATCCTCTTGTTCCTTCATCATCATACCACTACACCCCCCATCATCCTCTTGTTCCATCATCATCATACCACTACATCCTCATCATCCTCTTGTTCCTTCATCATACCACTACACCCCTCATCATCCTCTTGTTCCATCATCATACCACTACACCCCTCATCATCCTCTTGTTCCATCATCATCATACCACTACATCCTCATCATCTTCTTGTTCCATCATCATACCACTACACCCCTCATCATCCTCTTGTTCCATCATGATCATACCACTACACCCCCATCATCCTCTTGTTCCATCATCATACCACTACACCCCTCATCCTCCTCTTGTTCCATCATCATCATACCACTACATTCCCATCATCCTCTTGTTCCATCATCATCATCATCATACCACTACACCCCTCATCATCCTCTTGTTCCATCATCATCATCATACCACTACAGCCCCATCATCCTCTTGTTCCATCATCATCATCATACCACTACACCCCTCATCATCCTCTTGTTCCATCATCATACCACTACACCCCTCATCCTCCTCTTGTTCCATCATCATCATACCACTACATTCCCATCATCCTCTTGTTCCATCATCATCATACCACTACACCCCTCATCATCATCTTGTTCCATCATCATCATCATACCACTACACCCCATCATCCTCTTGTTCCTTCATCATCATCATCATCATCATCATACCACTACACCACTCATCTTCCTCTTGTTCCATCATCATCATCATACTACTACACCCCCATCATCCTCTTGTTCCTCCATCATCATACCACTACACCCCATCATCCTCTTGTTCCTTCATCATCATCATACCACTACACCCCCATCATCCTCTTGTTCCATCATCATCATACCACTACACCCCATCATCCTCTTGTTCCATCATCATACCACTACACCCCCATCATCCTCTTGTTCCATCATCATACCACTACACCCCATCATTCTCTTGTTCCATCATCATACCACTACACCCCATCATCCTCTTGTTCCATCATCATCATACCACTACACCCCATCATCCTCTTGTTCCATCATCATACCACTACACCCCCATCATCCTCTTGTTCCATCATCATACCACTACACCCCATCATTCTCTTGTTCCATCATCATACCACTACACCCCATCATCCTCTTGTTCCATCATCATCATACCACTACACCCCATCATCCTCTTGTTCCATCATCATACCACTACACCCCCATCATCCCCTTAAAAACAAAAAAATCTATACTCACCTGCATGATTTCTGTAGCCCCCAGGTCACACGCGCTGGCGGGCTTCTCCCGGCGGGAGGCGGGGCTTAGCGCGGAGGGGGCGGAGCTTCGCTGGACCTGTTTTTTTCTTAATGCGATGCTCCCTGCACTGGAAGTACTTCCCCCCCCCCCGCTGCACACAGAGCTCCCTGGGGGCCGCAAGACAGCCGGGGGCCCCTGCCTCTTGTGATCGCAAGCAAAACATTGCTTGCGGTCACAAGAGGGAGTGGGAGGCAGGCAGTGCAGTGGTAAGGGGGGGGCCTTGCGGGCCCCCCCTTGGTAGCGGCCCAGTCGCGGCGGCGACCTCTGCGACCGCGGTCGCTACGCCACTGGGCGCACTATATATAGAAGTCAATGGTAGTCATTGAATTCTATATATAGTGCGCCCCCTGCTGGATACTCCATTGGAATTACACCTGATTCGTGACGTAACAGTATTTCAGAGAATTTAAAGTCTCCATGATCTACTAAATTAAGGGAAATAGCAGTATATGTGCATTTCCCATAATTAATGTACATTAGGAATTTGTCTAACTTTCCATAAGTAATAACATATTAAAAAAATACTTTTGGCCGGAATTGTCCTTTAGTGTTTGTTAGGCTCAGCTCAAGGGCCTAAAAATTTATGTTTGTTGGGCTGACCTCAAGGGCATCTTAAAGTCTCACCTTAACGGCATCAGAATCAATTTTTGGAAGGTCTCAATTCTAACTTAATCACTTTTGGAGGGCTCAACTGAAAGGCCTTAAACTCCATTTTTGGTGCGCAAACCATTTTTGGTGCGTGTGTAGCCCGGATGCAGCACTTCCGTGGTGTCTAGTGGCGGAAATCGTTCCCCCGGGACGTTGTCCCAGAGGAGCGGTCTCCGTGTCTATTACCTGCCGGGGTCTCCACCAAGATGGCGCTGACCCCGACTCGGCACTCGTTCGTTTTCAGCTGCAGCAGCCGAAAGCAAACGAGTGCCGATCTCATTGATCTTTGCTGTATAACTATACAGCAAAGATCTCAATGAGAGATCAAAGTGTATATACTAGAAGTCCCCCAGGGGGAATAACCCTAACCCCAGGGGGGAATACCCCAAAACCCCAAATACCCCCCTAATTAAACAAAATGCTTTTTTTTTTTCAATTTCACCACACATTTATTTTTTTTATGGTTTTCCTGTGTACTTTATGAAAAAATTCAGCCTGTCATTGCAAAGTACAATTAGTACAAAAATAAGGGCTCATGTGGGTCTCTAGGTGGAAAAATGCAAGCGATATGGCCTTTTAAGCACAAGGAGGAAAAAACAAAAATGCAAAAAAACAAAATTGGCTCTGTCCTTAAGGAGTTAAAAAGCGCTTAAAAAAAAACAAAAAAAAACACACAACAACGTATCCTGGTTTGCCAGGGCTACCGCACTTGCCATCTCTTGAAATCCTTTAAAGAGTATCTAAGTGTGAACATTCACAATCCAGGATCTCTTAGGAAGACTGTATTGTTGGCAGTTCTGTAACTCCCAGGATTTTTGAAGGGCTCACCTCCCTCAAGGGTCTCAATTACAATTTTTACATGGTTTCCATGAGACACACACCCCTTTATGAGGTGTCATTGAGGACTTGGTGAGCCCCAAGTGGTCGAATTTAGGTTTCCAAGAAACAAGCATTTTTCTAACATAGACTTTAATGGGGTTCTATATTCGATCGAAAACTCGAATATCACGGTCCGTTCAAATTGAATTTCGAGCTTTAGAATATATCACTACTCGGTCATCTCTATTAATCAATATACAGTGCTGGCCAAAAGTATTGGCACCCCTGCAATTCTGTCAGATAATACTCAATTTCTTCCAGAAAATGATTGCAATCACAACCTGCTTTGGTAATAATATCTTCATTTATTTTCTCTTCAATGGAAAACCACAAAAAGAATTGTTGGATATAATTCCAAACCAAACCTAAAAAAGGGGGTGGACAAAAGTATTGGCACCCTTAGAAAAATCATGTAATGCTTCTCTAATTTGTGTAATTACCAGCAGCTGTTACTTACCTGTGGCACATAACATGTGGTGGCAATAATTAAATCCCACTTGCAGCCATTTGAAACGGATTCAAGTTGACTCAACCTCTGTCCTGTGTCCTTGTGTGACCACATTGAGCATGGAGAAAAGAAAGAAGACCAAAGAACTGTCTGAGAACTTGAGAAGCCAAATTGTAAAGAAGCATGAGCAATCTCAAGGCTATTTGATTAGCGGTGGCTGCTGAACTTGGATAAAGCCCTAAGGCTATGTGGAAAACATGGATATAGTCATCGGCTGTATCCATGTTTTCCAGACAACCTTAGAGCTTTATCCAAGTTCAGCAGCCACCGCTAATCAAATGCCGATCGTTCGGGTTTGGATGGACTCGAACCTGAACCTGGTTCGCTCATCTCTTTTCCTGTGTTTACCGTGTACAGTGTCATCAAGAAGTGTAAAGCCCATGGCACTGCGGCTAACCTCCCGAGATGTGGGCACTGTGGCTAACATCCCTAGATGTGGATGGAAAAGAAAAATTGATGAGAGATTTCAACATAAGATTGTGCGGATGGTGGCTAAAGAACCTCGACTGACATCCAAACAAGTTCTAGCTGCCCTGCAGTCCGAGGGTGCAACACTTTCCCCGTACTATCTGTCGGCGTCTGAATGAAAAGGGACTCTATGGTAGGATACCCAGAAAGACCCCACTTCTGACCCAGAGACATAAAAAAAGCCAGACTGGAGTTTGCCAAAACTTACCTGAGAAAGCCAAAAACTTTTTGGAAGAATATTCTCTGGTAAAATGAAACAAAAGTAGAGCTTTTTGTGAAAAGGCATCAACATCACACAGAGTTTACAGGGGAAAAAAAAAGGCCTTTAAAGAACACGGTCCCTACTGGCATGGCAGAGGTTCCCAGATGGTTTGGGGTTGCTTTGCTGCCTCTGGCACTGGACTGATGACCGTGTGCATTGCATTATGAAGTCTTAAGACTACCAACAAATTTTGCAGCATAATGTAGGGCCCAGTGTGAGAAAGCTGGGTCTCCCTCAGAGGTCAGGGGTCTCCCTCAGAGGTCAGGGGTCTTCCAGCAGGACAATGACCCAAAACACGCTTTAAAAAGCACTAGAAAATGGTGGTGAGAGAAAGCACTGGAGACTTCTAAAGTGGCAGCAATGAGTCCAGACCTGAATCCCATAGACACCTGTCGAGAGATCTCAAAATGGCCGTTTGGAGAAGGCGCCCTTCAAATCCCAGGGACCGCAAGCAATTTGCCAAGGAAAAATGGTCTAAAATTCCAGCAGAGCATTGTAAAAAACCCATTAAATGGTTACCGGAAGCCAGTGTTCCAAGTTATTTTCTCTAAAGGTTGTGCTACCAAGTATTAGGCTGAGGGGGCCAATACTTTTGTTCGGACCATTTTTTGGAGTTTTGTGTAAAATGATCAATGACTTGACTTTTTTTCATTCTCTTTTGTGTTTTTTCATTGCAAGCAAAATAAATGAAGATATTATTACCAAAGCATCTGTGATTACAATCATTTTCTGGAAGAAATTCCGTATTATTTGACAGAATTGCAGGGGAGCCAATACTTTTGGCTGTACATCTGTCAACTCTAGGATTGTGTTCACACAGTGCAGTTTAATATATTAAATGCAACAATTAATTGCAGTGCTAGTGTAAGAAAAAGACCAGGTGCACTAAATACACAACTAGCATTCTAAGCTATAACACTTACTGGCAAAGAGATAGAAGCTGAGTGATCGCTGAGATGACAGCTTCACATGTAACCTACAATCTCCGCTCTGTAAACAGAGCAGTATAGAAAACAAAAAAATATATAAAACCTCTCCCTCTCCATACAACCATGTAAACAAGAAGAATTATTGGAAAGAGAGCAGAGAAACACACATAGGCCTGAGCCTGCTCTCCTCCTACCACCTGTCCCACAGGACACACATAGGCCTGAGCCTGCTCTCCTCCTACCACCTGTCCTACAGGACACACATAGGCCCGAGCCTGCTCTCCTACCACCTGTCCTACAGAAGGACACACATAGGCCTGAGCCTGCTCTCCTCCTACCACCTGTCCTACAGGACACACATAGGCCGGAGCCTGCTCTCCTCCTACCACCTATCCTACAGGACACACATAGGCCTGAGCCTGCTCTCCTCCTACCACCTGTCCCACAGGACACACATAGGCCTGAGCCTGCTCTCCTACCACCACCTGTCCTACAGGACACACATAGGCCTGAGCCTGCTCTCCTCCTACCACCTGTCCCACAGGACACACATAGGCCTGAGCCTGCTCCTATCCTACTACCACCTGTCCTACAGGACACACATAGGCCTGAGCCTGCTCTCCTCCTACCACCTGTCCTACAGGACACACATAGGCCTGAGCCTGCTCTCCTCCTACCACCTGTCCCACAGGACACACATAGGCCTGAGCCTGCTCTCCTCCTACCACCTATCCTACAGGACACACATAGGCCTGAGCCTGCTCTCCTCCTACCACCTGTCCTACAGGACACACATAGGCCGGAGCCTGCTCTCCTCCTACCACCTATCCTACAGGACACACATAGGCCTGAGCCTGCTCTCCTCCTACCACCTGTCCTACAGGACACACATAGGCCTGAGCCTGCTCTCCTCCTACCACCTGTCCTACAGGACACACATAGGCCCGAGCCTGCTCTCCTCCTACCACCTGTCCCACAGAAGGACACACATAGGCCTGAGCCTGCTCTCCTCCTACCACCTATCCTACAGGACACACATAGGCCTGAGCCTGCTCTCCTCCTACCACCTGTCCCACAGGACACACATAGGCCTGAGCCTGCTCTCCTCCTACCACCTGTCCTACAGGACACACATAGGCCGGAGCCTGCTCTTCTCCTACCACCTATCCTACAGGACACACATAGGCCTGAGCCTGCTCTCCTCCTACCACCTGTCCCACAGGACACACATAGGCCTGAGCCTGCTCTCCTCCTACCACCTATCCTACAGGACACACATAGGCCTGAGCCTGCTCTCCTCCTACCACCTGTCCTACAGGACACACATAGGCCGGAGCCTGCTCTCCTCCTACCACCTATCCTACAGGACACACATAGGCCTGAGCCTGCTCTCCTCCTACCACCTATCCTACAGGACACACATAGGCCTGAGCCTGCTCTCCTCCTACCACCTGTCCCACAGGACACACATAGGCCGGAGCCTGCTCTCCTCCTACCACCTGTCCTAAAGGACACACATAGGCCTGAGCCTGCTCTCCTCCTACCACCTGTCCTACAGAAGGACACACATAGGCCGGAGCCTGCTCTCCTCCTACCACCTGTCCTACAGGACACACATAGGCCTGAGCCTGCTCTCCTCCTACCACCTGTCCTACAGAAGGACACACATAGGCCTGAGCCTGCTCTCCTCCTACCACCTGTCCTACAGGACACACATAGGCCTGAGCCTGCTCTCCTCCTACCACCTGTCCTACAGGACACACATAGGCCTGAGCCTGCTCTCCTCCTACCACCTGTCCTACAGGACACACATAGGCCTGAGCCTGCTCTCCTCCTACCACCTATCCTACAGGACACACATAGGCCTGAGCCTGCTCTCCTCCTACCACCTGTCCTACAGGACACACATAGGCCTGAGCCTGCTCTCCTCCTACCACCTGTCCTACAGGACACACATAGGCCGGAGCCTGCTCTCCTCCTACCACCTGTCCTACAGGACACACATAGGCCTGAGCCTGCTCTCCTCCTACCACCTGTCCTACAGGACACACATAGGCCTGAGCCTGCTCTCCTCCTACCACCTGTCCTACAGGACACACATAGGCCTGAGCCTGCTCTCCTCCTACCACCTGTCCTACAGAAGGACACACATAGGCCTGAGCCTGCTCTCCTCCTACCACCTGTCCCACAGGACACACATAGGCCTGAGCCTGCTCCTATCCTACTACCACCTGTCCTACAGGACACACATAGGCCTGAGCCTGCTCTCCTCCTACCACCTGTCCCACAGGACACACATAGGCCTGAGCCTGCTCTCCTCCTACCACCTGTCCCACAGGACACACATAGGCCTGAGCCTGCTCTCCTACAACCACCTGTCCTACAGGACACACATAGGCCTGAGCCTGCTCTCCTCCTACCACCTGTCCCACGGGACACACATAGGCCTGAGCCTGCTCCTATCCTACTACCACCTGTCCTACAGGACACACATAGGCCTGAGCCTGCTCTCCTCCTACCACCTGTCCTACAGGACACACATAGGCCTGAGCCTGCTCTCCTCCTACCACCTGTCCCACAGGACACACATAGGCCTGAGCCTGCTCTCCTCCTACCACCTATCCTACAGGACACACATAGGCCTGAGCCTGCTCTCCTCCTACCACCTGTCCTACAGGACACACATAGGCCGGAGCCTGCTCTCCTCCTACCACCTATCCTACAGGACACACATAGGCCCGAGCCTGCTCTCCTCCTACCACCTGTCCCACAGAAGGACACACATAGGCCTGAGCCTGCTCTCCTCCTACCACCTATCCTACAGGACACACATAGGCCTGAGCCTGCTCTCCTCCTACCACCTGTCCCACAGGACACACATAGGCCTGAGCCTGCTCTCCTCCTACCACCTGTCCTACAGGACACACATAGGCCGGAGCCTGCTCTTCTCCTACCACCTATCCTACAGGACACACATAGGCCTGAGCCTGCTCTCCTCCTACCACCTATCCTACAGGACACACATAGGCCTGAGCCTGCTCTCCTCCTACCACCTGTCCCACAGGACACACATAGGCCGGAGCCTGCTCTCCTCCTACCACCTGTCCTAAAGGACACACATAGGCCTGAGCCTGCTCTCCTCCTACCACCTGTCCTACAGAAGGACACACATAGGCCGGAGCCTGCTCTCCTCCTACCACCTGTCCTACAGGACACACATAGGCCTGAGCCTGCTCTCCTCCTACCACCTGTCCTACAGAAGGACACACATAGGCCGGAGCCTGCTCTCCTCCTACCACCTATCCTACAGGACACACATAGGCCTGAGCCTGCTCTCCTCCTACCACCTGTCCTACAGGACACACATAGGCCGGAGCCTGCTCTCCTCCTACCACCTATCCTACAGGACACACATAGGCCTGAGCCTGCTCTCCTCCTACCACCTATCCTACAGGACACACATAGGCCTGAGCCTGCTCTCCTCCTACCACCTGTCCCACAGGACACACATAGGCCGGAGCCTGCTCTCCTCCTACCACCTGTCCTAAAGGACACACATAGGCCTGAGCCTGCTCTCCTCCTACCACCTGTCCTACAGAAGGACACACATAGGCCGGAGCCTGCTCTCCTCCTACCACCTGTCCTACAGGACACACATAGGCCTGAGCCTGCTCTCCTCCTACCACCTGTCCTACAGAAGGACACACATAGGCCTGAGCCTGCTCTCCTCCTACCACCTATCCTACAGGACACACATAGGCCTGAGCCTGCTCTCCTCCTACCACCTGTCCTACAGGACACACATAGGCCTGAGCCTGCTCTCCTCCTACCACCTGTCCTACAGGACACACATAGGCCTGAGCCTGCTCTCCTCCTACCACCTATCCTACAGGACACACATAGGCCTGAGCCTGCTCTCCTCCTACCACCTGTCCTACAGGACACACATAGGCCTGAGCCTGCTCTCCTCCTACCACCTGTCCTACAGGACACACATAGGCCGGAGCCTGCTCTCCTCCTACCACCTGTCCTACAGGACACACATAGGCCTGAGCCTGCTCTCCTCCTACCACCTGTCCTACAGAAGGACACACATAGGCCTGAGCCTGCTCTCCTCCTACCACCTGTCCTACAGGACACACATAGGCCTGAGCCTGCTCTCCTCCTACCACCTGTCCTACAGAAGGACACACATAGGCCTGAGCCTGCTCTCCTCCTACCACCTGTCCTACAGGACACACATAGGCCTGAGCCTGCTCTCCTCCTACCACCTGTCCTACAGGACACACATAGGCCTGAGCCTGCTCTCCTCCTACCACCTGTCCTACAGAAGGACACACATAGGCCTGAGCCTGCTCTCCTACCACCACCTGTCCTACAGGACACACATAGGCCTGAGCCTGCTCTCCTCCTACCACCTGTCCTACAGAAGGACACACATAGGCCTGAGCCTGCTCTCCTACCACCACCTGTCCTACAGGACACACATAGGCCTGAGCCTGCTCCTATCCTACCACCTGTCCTACAGGACACACATAGGCCTGAGCCTGCTCTCCTCCTACCACCTGTCCTACAGGACACACATAGGCCTGAGCCTGCTCTCCTACCACCACCTGTCCTACAGGACACACATAGGCCGGAGCCTGCTCTCCTCCTACCACCTGTCCTACAGGACACACATAGGCCTGAGCCTGCTCTCCTCCTACCACCTGTCCTACAGAAGGACACACATAGGCCTGAGCCTGCTCCTATCCTACCACCTGTCCTACAGAACACACATAGGCCTGAGCCTGCTCTCCTCCTACCACCTGTCCCACAGGACACACATAGGCCTGAGCCTGCTCTCCTCCTACCACCTGTCCTACAGAAGGACACACATAGGCCGCAGCCTGCTCTCCTCCTACCACCTGTCCTACAGGACACACGTAGGCCGGAGCCTGCTCTCCTCCTACCACCTGTCCTACAGGACACACATAGGCCTGAGCCTGCTCTCCTCCTACCACCTGTCCTACAGGATACACATAGGCCCGAGCCTGCTCTCCTCCTACTACCTGTCCTACAGGACACACATAGGCCTGAGCCTGCTCTCCTCCTACCACCTGTCCTACAGAAGGACACACATAGGCCTGAGCCTGCTCTCCTCCTACCACCTGTCCTACAGGACACACATAGGCCTGAGCCTGCTCTCCTCCTACCACCTATCCCACAGGACACACATAGGCCTGAGCCTGCTCTCCTCCTACCACCTGTCCTACAGAAGGACACACATAGGCCTGAGCCTGCTCTCCTCCTACTACCTGTCCTACTGAAGGACACACATAGGCCTGAGCCTGCTCCTATCCTACCACCTGTCCTACAGGACACACATAGGCCTGAGCCTGCTCCTATCCTACCACCTGTCCTACAGGACACAAATAGGCCTGAGCCTGGTCTCCTCCTACCACCTGTCCTACAGGACACACATAGGCCTGAGCCTGCTCTCCTCCTACCACCTGTCCTACAGGACACACATAGGCCTGAGCCTGCTCTCCTCCTACCACCTGTCCTACAGGACACACATAGGCCTGAGCCTGCTCTCCTCCTACCACCTGTCCTACAGGACACACATAGGCCTGAGCCTGCTCTCCTACCACCACCTGTCCTACAGGACACACATAGGCCGGAGCCTGCTCTCCTCCTACCACCTGTCCTACAGGACACACATAGGCCTGAGCCTGCTCTCCTCCTACCACCTGTCCTACAGAAGGACACACATAGGCCTGAGCCTGCTCTCCTCCTACCACCTGTCCTACAGAAGGACACACATAGGCCTGAGCCTGCTCCTATCCTACCACCTGTCCCACAGAAGGACACACATAGGCCTGAGCCTGCTCTCCTCCTACCACCTGTCCTACAGGACACACATAGGCCTGAGCCTGCTCTCCTCCTACCACCTGTCCTACAGAAGGACACACATAGGCCTGAGCCTGCTCTCCTCCTACCACCTGTCCTACAGGACACACATAGGCCGGAGCCTGCTCTCCTCCTACCACCTGTCCTACAGGACACACATAGGCCTGAGCCTGCTCTCCTCCTACCACCTATCCTACAGGACACACATAGGCCTGAGACTGCTCTCCTCCTACCACCTGTCCTACAGGACACACATAGGCCTGAGCCTGCTCTCCTCCTACCACCTGTCCTACAGGACACACATAGGCCGGAGCCTGCTCTCCTCCTACCACCTGTCCTACAGGACACACATAGGCCTGAGCCTGCTCTCCTCCTACCACCTGTCCTACAGAAGGACACACATAGGCCTGAGCCTGCTCTCCTCCTACCACCTGTCCTACAGGACACACATAGGCCTGAGCCTGCTCTCCTCCTACCACCTGTCCTACAGAAGGACACACATAGGCCTGAGCCTGCTCCTATCCTACCACCTGTCCCACAGAAGGACACACATAGGCCTGAGCCTGCTCTCCTCCTACCACCTGTCCTACAGGACACACATAGGCCTGAGCCTGCTCTCCTACCACCTGTCCTACAGAAGGACATACATAGGCCCGAGCCTGCTCTCCTCCTACCACCTGTCCTACAGGACACACATAGGCCCGAGCCTGCTCTCCTCCTACCACCTGTCCTACAGGACACACATAGGCCTGAGCCTGCTCTCCTCCTACCACCTGTCCTACAGGACACACATAGGCCGGAGCCTGCTCTCCTCCTACCACCTGTCCTACAGGACACATAGGCCTGAGCCTGCTCTCCTCCTACCACCTGTCCTACAGGACACACATAGGCCTGAGCCTGCTCCTATCCTACCACCTGTCCTACAGGACACACATAGGCCTGAGCCTGCTCTCCTCCTACCACCTGTCCTACAGGACACACATAGGCCTGAGCCTGCTCTCCTCCTACCACCTGTCCTACAGGACACACATAGGCCTGAGCCTGCTCTCCTCCTACCACCTGTCCTACAGGACACACATAGGCCTGAGCCTGCTCTCCTCCTACCACCTGTCCTACAGAAGGACACACATAGGTCTGAGCCTGCTCTCCTCCTACCACCTGTCCTACAGGACACACATAGGCCTGAGCCTGCTCCTATCCTACCACCTGTCCTACAGGACACACATAGGCCTGAGCCTGCTCTCCTCCTACCACCTGTCCTACAGGACACACATAGGCCTGAGCCTGCTCTCCTCCTACCACCTGTCCTACAGGACACACATAGGCCTGAGCCTGCTCCTATCCTACCACCTGTCCTACAGGAAACACATAGGCCTGAGCCTGCTCTCCTCCTACCACCTGTCCTACAGGACACACATAGGCCTGAGCCTGCTCTCCTCCTACCACCTGTCCCACAGGACACACATAGGCCTGAGCCTGCTCTCCTCCTACCACCTGTCCTACAGGGCACACATAGGCCTGAGCCTGCTCTCCTCCTACCACCTGTCCCACAGGACACACATAGGCCCGAGCCTGCTCTCCTCCTACCACCTGTCCTACAGAAGGACACACATAGGCCTGAGCCTGCTCTCCTCCTACCACCTGTCCTACAGGACACACATAGGCCTGAGCCTGCTCTCCTCCTACCACCTGTCCTACAGGACACACATAGGCCCGAGCCTGCTCCTATCCTACCACCTGTCCTACAGGACACACATAGGCCTGAGCCTGCTCTCCTCCTACCACCTGTCCTACAGGACACACGTAGGACTGAGCCTGCTGTCCTCCTACCACCTGTCCTACAGGACACACATAGGCCTGAGCCTGCTCTCCTCCTACCACCTGTCCTACAGAAGGACACACATAGGCCGGAGCCTGCTTTTCTCCTACCACCTGTCCTACAGGACACACATAGGCCTGAGCCTGCTCTCCTCCTACCACCTGTCCTACAGGACACACATAGGCCTGAGCCTGCTCTCCTCCTACCACCTGTCCTACAGAAGGACACACATAGGCCGGAGCCTGCTTTTCTCCTACCACCTGTCCTACAGGACACACATAGGCCTGAGCCTGCTCTCCTCCTACCACCTATCCTACAGGACACACATAGGCCTGAGCCTGCTCTCCTCCAACCACCTGTCCTACAGAAAGACAGAAACCACAGGGGAGGCTAGAGGTCAGCATAGGCCTTATAGGCGGGGGATTAACTCTTTATTGCTTGTTACCATCTGTCCTATCATTGCAGGAAAACAGAATCTCCCCATTATGTGCTGCTCCTTAGGACGTAAGGGAATGAGATTAAATGGACGGCTGCTATTCTGTTATATAAGAAATATAGCCGTGTTTTACCATCATTACCATACGTTGGGTTTTTCAATGTTTGGCTATGGGACAGGGCGTAATGTATACGTACCATCCTTCTGAATGTAGATGTTGAAGCCATCATAAGCGGTAGGGGGCTTTGGTGGGAACCAGTTGAGCAGGAGCCTGAATGTGGGGCTGACTGGTTGGTCATGGAAAGATTCAGAGGTCAGGAGGGTCTGATTGTCATAGTCAGGTGGGATCTCATTCACAAAGCCCTCACTATCTGTGGTCACGTTCACCCACCAGTAAGGCTGGGATGGGGTCACATGGTCGGAAGCTTTATAGTCGCTCCAGTTATAGGATGAAATGACAGCAGAGCTCTCATACTGATCCTCCAGCATTTCTGCTGCCTCTGAGACGGGATCAGATCCAGGTGAGACACCACCAGGCGAGTTCTCAGCGATGCCAAAAGGTGAGACACCACCAGGCGGCTCCTCAGCGATGCCAGAAGGTGAGAGACCACCAGGCGGCTCCTCAGCGATGCCAGAAGGTGAGACACCACCAGGCGGCTCCTCAGCGATGCCAGAAGGTGAGACACCACCAGGCGAGTTCTCAGCGATGCCAGAAGGTGAGACACCACCAGGTGAGTCCTCAGCGATGCCAGAAGGTGAGACACCACCAGGCGGCTCCTCAGCGATGCCTGAAGGTGAGACACCACCAGGCGGCATCTCCATCCGGCTCGGCTTCACCACCACAATCAGGATGGAAATGTTCCTTGGTGGATAAGGAGCTAAAGATAAAAGAACAATAGCTTCAGATACTATCTATAGTGTAAGTGTATAATATATAGTGTCATATAGTGCATATAGTGTACAATGGGATATACTTCTATATGTAGTGTAGTGTATAATATATAGTGTCATATAGTCAGTGATATAGTATAGGGTAGTATTGTAGCGTATAATGTCATATAGTCAGTGATATAGTATAGGGTAGGGTGGTATTGTAGTGTATAATGTCATAGTCAGTGATATAGTATAGCAGGGGACCTCAACTTGCAGTCTGCGGAGGCCAGCTGTCCAGACCTATGCTGCAGCTCAGTATACCTGTATACTGACCTGCGCTGCTCCCCTCTGCACAGTAACTATGAGTGCTCGTAACAAGTGCTCATAGTTACCGTGCAGGAGCAGCACTGACAGAGAGGGAGCCATCGACTCCCTGTCACTCACTCTTGTGGCCACAGAGAGGGGGCTATATACTACTGTGGAGCACAAAGCGGGGGTCTATATACTATTGAGGGAGCGCACAGCAAGACATTATATACTACTGGGGAGCACAAAGCGGGGGTCTATATACTACTGGGGGAGCACAAAGCGGGGATCTATATACTACTGGGGGAGCACACAGCAAGAGACTATATACTACTGGGGAGCAAAAAGCGGGGGTCTATATACTACTGGGGGAGCGCACAGGGAAGCTATATGGGAGGGGGAATACGCAGGGGGTCTATATACTACTGGGGAGCACAAAGCGGGGGTCTTTATACTACTCGGGGAGCACACAGGGGGCAATATACTACTGAGGAGTGGACAGGGGAGCTATATACTACTGGAAAGTACACAGGGGGGCTATCTTCTACTGGGGGAGCGCGGCAGGGGGGCTATTACTAGGGGAGTGCACAAGGTGGCTATATACTACTGAGGAGCGCACAAGGTGGCTATATACTACTGGGGGAACACACAGGGGGACTATATACTACTGGAGGAGCGCACAGGGATCTATATACTACTGGGGGAGCAAATGATGTGTTTCTGACCTCCGGACCCAACCTCTTCCTCATCCTCGTGTACAGTTTGGGTTCTCCAGTGTATGACCTGGACTACTGACCCTGAACCTGTGCCATCTGCCTTCAATCTCTTCTTGGCCCACGCCTACAGCAAGACTCTCCTTTGCAATAATAAGAAATGTTTTTATGAAGCTTGGGTCACTCACCAGTCCTGTGCTGCTGTGGCGTGTGCCCGATACCGCTGCTTTGCACTAAAGTGCTCTTATTGAAGGAGGCTTCAGACACCAGCTGAAAGGTGACGTCCCGGTAGCAGATCCCCGGCAGCCAGTGATTGAACACTGTTTTACCCCTGAAGAAATCTGTTTCAAAGTATAGAAACATTTTTGTGATCATTTAAGGAGTCTAGAAGTTTCCAGGACATCACAGCACCCCCCCCCCCAACATCAGAGCCTCAAAGATGGAGGAACAGGATATATCATCTAGAATACAGGATGTCTGGATACCAAAGACAAGAGATAAATGGTCAGCTTATTCATAGGGTTGTTGTGGGTTATTGGTTATTATGGTAGCTGATTAGTTGTATTATTATTGTTAGAAGTTTATTAGGTTTACAGCTATTATTAATATCGCTCTCTGACCTTTGTATAACATTGTGCGGAAGTTGCTCCCTTCCCAGTAACTGATGTTGACTCTGGTGAAGACGTTAAATTTTTCTGGATAATAAACCTCGAACACAACTCCCGTTTCTGGAGAGGGTTTATAGTCATGAATGAGAACTCTGCTGACCGGAAGCGGCTCTGCAAGACAGAGAAAAACATTACTGGGAGTAGTGGGAGTTCTAAGAGGACAGGCACATCCCAGGCCGCTGGATATAAAGTGGTTGGCTATGCATCATGGAACAGCCCCCTATACACCTTCACATTAGCATCGGGGGGCTGCAGACATTCTTGCACAATGGTAGACATACTTACTAGTAAGAACTGTCATTGATCTTGATGGTCTGGAGGCCAGGTTGGCATTTATCACCATTAATGTGATTATGTAATAAAGTCCATGGTAACTGGCATTGAAAACCAAAGGATTTGGCAGTGAGCTGTTAAACTCTTCAAACTGGAAGAAGTAATTCTTAGATTCCCCAGTGATCTTCACCACATACATCGAGGATGAGGGCGTCACGTCTGACTTCTCCAGGGAGATGAGCATCAGGTTGTCATCTGTAACCCTCACTTGGAACATGGAGGATTCCTAAAAGTAAAAGTTAAGGGTATGAATTGGTGGAAATGAGAGGCTCTTGGTTCTGTTATTATATCTACTATAGGTAAAGTTCTTGGTTCCTTTAAATATCATATCAACAGCTCTGTGTTGGCAAATACTGCAGAAGAGAAGGAGTTAGGGTTATAGCTATAGCTAGAGGTATAACCAGTAGGAAGAGGGAGACTGTGATCCCTCTGTATAGAGCTCTGGTGACATGACATCTGGAATACTGTGTCCCGTTCTGGCGACCTAACCTAAAAAAGTATATTGATAAAATAGAACGGGTCCAAAGATGGGCTACAAAAGGGGTGGAGGGTGTTAGGCATAAACCATATCAGGAAAGACTCAAGGTCTGTAGGAAAGGGGGGATATGAGCGAAACCTTTAAATTATGTTAAAGGACTAAATAAGATTCACATTTAACACTGCCATACCAGACCTGATACTACCATACTGTGACTGGATGACACTGCCATACTAGACCTGATACTACCATACTGTGACTGGATGACACTGCCATACCAGACCTGATACTACCATACTGTGACTGGATGACACTGCCATACCAGACCTGATACTACCATACTGTGACTGGATGACACTGCCATACCAGACCTGATACTACCATACTGTGACTGGATGACACTGCCATACCAGACCTGATACTACCATACTGTGACTGGATGACACTGCCATACCAGACCTGATACTACCATACTGTGACTGGATGACACTGCCATACCAGACCTGATACTACCATACTGTGACTGGATGACACTGCCATACCAGACCTGATACTACCATACTGTGACTGGATGACACTGCCATACCAGACCTGATACTACCATACTGTGACTGGATGACACTGCCATACCAGACCTGATACTACCATACTGTGACTGGATGACACTGCCATACCAGACCTGATACTACCATACTGTGACTGGATGACACTGCCATACCAGACCTGATACTACCATACTGTGACTGGATGACACCGCCATACCAGACCTGATACTACCATACCGTGACTGGATGACACTGCCATAC